>NW_004624761.1:4588421-4661222 GCF_000247695.1 Heterocephalus glaber
AGAGAGAGAGAGAGAGAGAGAGAGAGAGAGAGAGAGAGAGAGAGAGAGAAATGCTAAACAGAACTGTTAATTTTTCAGACAGGAGTCCCAAAACAAAGTGAATCTTGTGCCATGTTGAGGCTAGGAGAGAGATTGTAGTTCATATAGAATAAGACATATAATTAAAAATAACCATTGAGGTGCACTACTGAATTTTATAAGAACTTCAGGGAAAATTAATACCAATACTCTACAAACTCTTCCATGAACTTATTCCCTGAAGCTAGAATTATGCTGATACCAAAACTGGACAAGAACTTGACAAAAAAGTAAACTACATGTCAATTTTCTTAATGAATGGAGATGCAAAAAATTCTCAACAAGATACTTGCAAACGGAATACAACAAATCATTAACATGATCACACATCTTGACCAAGTTGATTTTACTCCAATAATGCAAGGATGATTACATGTTTATAACAGTACAATTCACAATAGGTAAATCATGGAAATGACTTACGTGCTCTTCAACAGATAGATACTAAAACAAATGTGGTATTTATACACAGTACTCAGGCATAAAAAAGAATAATTTGGGGTCACTTGTAGGGGAACAGATGGATCTTGTGACCATAATTCTGAGTGAAATACATGAGTCACAAAATGTTAAATGTTGCATGGTATTTCTAATATGAAAGACCCCAAAATATAAACCATTTAAAGAGAAAAAGAAAGGCCATGTTAAGAATCACAGAAGCGGTCTCAGTAGAGATGGGGATCAGAGAACAGGGAAAGCTGATGGGGCAAAAATGATCAAGATAGGAGATGCATATTGACCATTGAACCTCCAAGCTGAATGTAATGACTATGTATCACAAATATGTATTCACACAAAAAATTACTTGATAGCAAGAATGAAAAAGTAACAATGGAAGCAAATTGTGGAAATATCTACATCACAGTTAGGAGGGACTACCTAGAATTAGAATCAACACAGAATTGCCAGGGGCAAGGGATTTAGCTCAGTGACACTGCACCTGGCGTCCAAGTGCAAGGTCCTGAGTTCGATCCCTAGTACAAGAAAAAAAAAAATCTAGAATATAAACACAGAAATGGCAAGAGACAATGGAAATAAAAGACAGGGATTCTGTCATTCTATACTTAAGGTGTGAAGACTTTAGAAGAAATATGTGACTTTGAAGAGAAAAATGAACAGTATATAAATTGCAAAAGTGGAATTTCAAGGGACTAGAAGTAAAACATCTCAAATGAAAAGTATACTGAAAGTATTAAATACAGTAGAAATATAGAGAAAAAGATCATAGACTGTACCCAAAATATTATTTCACATCATTGTAGTGGGTACGGTATGATACGTACAAAATAACAGCTGTTAGCAAAGAGGATGAGAAAAAATGGTAAGCCTCACACATTCCTGGTGGGATTATTGGCTCCAGTATGGTAGAAAACATGTCAGTAGTTTCCTTAAAATCTGTAAACACTGATTTACCAAGCATTTACACTTCTACTTTTACATATGAAAGCATAAGTCTGTACAGTAACTTGTGCACATCAATATTTATGGCAGCATTATTCTCAATAACTAAAATTTGAAACAATTCAATAGCCATCAATGTGTATATATATATATATATATATATCCCACATACATATGAATTTTATTGAATCATAAAAAGAAGGACATACTGATATGTGCTAAAATTTGAATAAGCCTCAAAAATAATATGTTCAGTGTAAGAAACAAGACACTGAAAATCAAATATTATTTGATTACTTTTATATTAAATATGTACAACAGACAAACCCATAAAAACTAAAAATAGATGAGAGATTTCCAAGTGATGGGAGAGGGTGTGGAAAGTGACTACTCAATGGATATTTGGATAAACCTGCTATAATACAAAGAGGAATATAATTTCGAGGTGATAACGTGTTTTGAAACTAGAAGAAGCAATTATTGTATAACATTGTGAATATACTAAATGCCACTGAGATCTATATTTTAAAATGGTTACTTTTATTTTACATGAATTTCATCTAAATTGAACAATTTTTATAAAAAATGAAAATATTGTATCATATAAGTATCTATCATATAAGTATTAAAATATGAGAAAGTGTACTACAAATAGTTTTATTTCAATCAATTGTACTTCTTTTACAAAATGAAAACTATACAAAATATAAACTATCAAACTTAGTAAGAAACAAAAATGACTGGACAGGGTGGTACATCCCTGTAATACCAGCTCTGATAGCTTGGGGAGTAGAGCTAAGTAAAAGCCCAGCCCGGTCAACTTAACTTAATGAGACCATGTCTCAAAATTTAAAAAAAATAAAAATAAAAAGGGCTGGGTTTGTAGTTCTTGTGAAGACCCTCATTTCAAGTCCCAGTACTGCCAAAAAATATATATGAATACATAAAGGAAAATGAAAAGGAAAAGAAACAATTAACATTTATATTCAGTAAATTGTACTTTGATTAAAAAATACTGATACAACAAATAATTAGTTTAGAAAATGTTAGGATATCATAAATTATTGTATCTATCATAGGAAATTTTAGTTTACATTAAAAAAGAATCAAAAAGAGCAACATAGCAACAATAAAATGATGACAATCAGTCTGTGGACATTGGTTACATACAGGAAAATTCATCTGAACAAAATAATGGCCATTCAAAATAAAAATACCTAGTAAAATAAAAAGAAAAACCTATTTTTCTTTATCCTGTCCACACATACAATAAAATCCTGTGGCTAATTTCTTGTTCCAGTAATTTCCTTCTAAGATTGAAAATGAGGCATGTGTACTTTCTCTCAGGACTTTTACTGAACATAGTACTTTAGGTTATAGCCAGCACAGTAAGGGAGTAAGAAACTACCACGCATTCAGTTTACAAAGTAAGAAGCTCAAGTAGCTTTGATAACAAGATGAAATCATTTTTTTCATATAAGATATTAAATGACATAAGAATATTTTGCATAGTCCTCAAATACTCTGTAAGAGTACAAAAATCAATTGTGATTTTGGAAAATGGAAAATTGGAAATTTAATTAAAGTGAAAATTAAAATTAATGCCACTCACAGTAGCAAAAAGAAACATGAAATGCTTAGTTTTAATGCTAATTATATGTCTTCAAGACCATTGTTCCACAAGCTATAAAACATTGTAGAGAAAAAACCAGAAACTAATTAATTGGAATAATGCAGCACATTCATGGATCTAAGAGCTCAAAATCACCCCCAAGTTGATCTATATATTTAGTACAATGCCTTCATTATTGTTTCTCATCAGTGTCATACGGAGATATATATATATATATATATATATATATATAAAATCTCCCACCAATTGCTGAGATGTGTCCTGCGATGTGAGAAACATACCTCTTGGGCAGAGAGTTTCTATCCACATATAAAATTGTTTGGGTGAGCCCCATGGTATTTCATAAAATAAGCACATGTTAACAGATTATTCTTGAATAATTTTTCAAGCTAAGCATATATAGTATATATATTATATTAATTATATATAAATGTACAATGCAGTTAAAAATAGTCAATTTAGGAAAAATAAAATAAATATATTTGATGACTTATACTAGTGGGTATTATGATTTGCTGAAAACCTGTACTAAAGATTTTGTGGTACTGATACAGGAATAGAATTAAACATAAATAAAGCAGAGTAGCATGTTGGGAGCCATGTATATTATAAACTGTTTATTTTTAATGTACCAAGACAATTCAATACTGATTTGAAATAAGAAAACTTCTAACCTAGCCCCAAATAAACTCTCCCTCCTTATATTCAGGCCACTGTGCAATTCCCTTTTATTGAGAGAAGATGGACTGTGTGACTTGCTTTTAACCAGTGAAATGTAAGAAAGGCAATAGCAGAGTATGAGTTTCAAGATTAGGTTACCAAAAGTTTTAACAAGTTAGGATCTGACTCTTGCTGTGCTGTCTTTGAAGAGGACAGCACCCATATTGTGGGGTTCCTTTACAGAGAGACCTACATTATAAATGGTTGAGACTGGACCCAAGCCCATGGTCAGAGACACTGGTGCCCGGAGTAGAGTGAACCTTGATACACTGAATTCTGACCACAGCCAGAAAGAAAACTCGGGAATGAATAAGAATCTGCAGATGAGAGCCACCCCTGGGCCAACATCTTACTTGACATCTTTAAAGACCCTGAGGCAAATACTTCACCAAAACTGTGTCTTGATGTTGTATCAATGAAACTATTGCACAATAAATGTGAATCTCTGGTTGAAAATTATTGTTTGGGAGTAATTTATTATTATAATGTTAAATGAAATACAGAAAGTATTAGATACTTCAACATAAATATAAGTAGCTATAATTTATCTATAATTAAAATGAATTTCAATTCTTAATTCAAGTATGGTTGATCTATTCACAAATTAAAACTAATCTTTAAAACTTCTAGGAAGGAAATGTAGAATAATCCCTCTTACCCACAGGGGATAACATTCAAAGACCCACAGGGGATAACATTCAAAGACCCCCAGTGAATGCATGAAACTGCAAATAGTAACGTACATATATTATAATATTAATTATATATATTATATTTATGTAATATATTCTTGTGTATACATATAAAAAGTTTAATTTATAAATCATGCATAGTACAATATTAACAATAATAACTACCAATAAAAATAATTTTAAAACATAAAGTTATACATCACTTAGGGATGGATATATGTTCTCAGAAATGCATCTTTAGGCAGTATTGCCAGTGCACCAACATCATAAGCAATACCTGTACAAATCTTGCTGTAGCCTAGAATGCACCTAGGCTACCTGGAAGCACCATTGTATATGTGGTTCATTGTTAACCAAAATTTTGTTATGCTGTGCACAACAGTATTTAATTCAGAAATGCAAATGTTCCACTAATCAGATCTTTGCACTGTCTGAAAATATGAAAAATAATTAAAGTGTCAGGGTAAAGGAAATAGAAATACTAACAAAAAAGCACAAAATTTAGCAAAAGAGAAATGTAATTAATATGATACATTACAAAATATTTAGGTAACCTAAAGGTAAAAACAGCAGCTTTGCAGGTGTAAATCTTATCAGTAACTACACTAAGTGTAAATGAAATATGCACTTTAATCAGAAAGCAAAGTTTGGCACAATGATTATATATTAAAACTCCAGTATATTTTCTGTGTACATCAATCAGCATGACTGAAATTTAAAAGTAAATGATGTCAATATCAAATGTTGGTGACAATTTGAAGAAATTCTATCACTCATACATTAGCAGAGGAAATGTATCACCAATGTGAAAAAAAAAAGTAGTTTCTCGTAAAGCCAAATGCAGCAACCCTATGGCCATCCAACAGCTGGACTCTTGAACATTTACCCCACAGGAATGAAGACTTATACTTGCACAAATCATACCCAGTTATGCTTGTAGCAATTATATTCATAATAGGGAGAATATGAAACAACCCAGAAATTGTTCATTGGATAAATGCTTTAATGAGGAAAAAAACAAAATTGTAAAACTGTGAAGCATCAATGTCATGACCTCATACTTCAAAGTAAAAGGAATGAACTGTAGTTAGATACAACAACCTGGCAGAACTTTTAGAGAATTTTATGAAAACAAACCAATCTCAAAAGATTGAATGTCATTCCATTTATAAATTACTCTTAAAAGGACAATATTATTGAAGTTCCTGACAGAACTGTGATGTCCAAAATTTTAAGAAGGATATGAGTCCAGAAAAACTACAGTAGTTTTTTTTCATCAGAAACCTTGGAGGTCAGAAGGTAAGGTACAATAATATTTACTTATAGAAAGAAAAGAAATGGTGTGTCTTAATATGGATATATTTAGGCTTATCCAACCAAAAGTTTAGTGAGCTTCTTGAATCTGTATGTTTCATGAATTATAAGGAGTTTCACCCATTATTTCTCAAAACACATTTTCAACTTCTCTTCTCATCTTTGAGCTCCATTTTTTTTTTTTTTTTTTTGTCCCAGGGATTGAACTCAAGACCTTGCGCTTGCAAGACAGGCGCAGTGCCACTGAGCTAAATCCCCAGCCCAGAGCTCCAATTTTTAAAAGTCAGATCTTTTTGCTGTAGTCCTAAGTTTTCTAAGCACTTTTCATTTTTCCCTCACTCTACTTTCTGTTTTTCAATTTGGATAATTTTATTGTCACATACTCACAGTAAGTGTTTTCTCTGATCATTCTATTCTATTCTATTATTGTGCTATCAACTGAGCTTTCATTCTTGTTATTGTATCTTTCACTTCAAAGCATTCCATTTGGTGTTTCTTTATATACTCACTGAGACATACTATTTCCTTTTCATTTAAGAACATTTGTAATTGCTTTGTAAGTGCTTTAAAATGTTTGGTAATTCTGTTATATTTATTATGTTGGTTTTTTCATTAGTGTACTGTATTTTTCATTCACTGTGCAGTATTCCTTGTATTTAGTATGATGAGTGATTTTTATTGAAGCCTGAATTTCTGCATTGTAAGATTCTAGTTTTAAATTAATTTTTTATGTTTATCTGCCTTGTTCTGGTGCTACTTTTGTAGAGGACGTGGATGTCACCTCATTACAGCTGGAGCAGTTAACAGAAATTTCCCTTGGGCCTTCTAGAGTGGTGAGGAGTCCTCTCATTCCTCCTGGACAGGGTGAGCACACTGACACCTACACCCCTCGAGGCCCTCAAGGACACTGTAATGGAGAAGGTGTGAGTGATGCTGGGTAATAGAGGAGCCCAGCCTAGACTTGCTTTGAAATTGGCACCGAGAGAATGAGGGAGGTAGAGGTGGAATTCCAGGATTGCTATCTATTCTAAACCCACATGGGGTGAAGGGGAATCTGATTTCAGCCCTGTAGATGGGGCAGTCCCCTCTCTTTATTGTCCTTCTCTCACACATTGCAACTGGGGCTGAGATTTTTCTTAGTGTGTGAGGGAGTCTATTTCTCCTTGACCTTGACTGGAGTGAGCGGGGCTGTGCCCCCAGTTTTTCCTGAGTTGACTAGTTATTATTTAAAAGCTTTTGGTCTATAGGATTGAAAGCTTTATTTTTCTTTTCTTTATTTTTATTTTTCTTGCTTTATTTTTCTTCTGTTAGCATTTCTGAGTACGAAGCCTCTTCAACATAAAATCTTGATATGAGGCAAAAAGAAAATCCAGAGAGCTCACCTCCACAGCCTTCCTCAGGACACAAGATAATTAACTATATGATCTACCTTCTTTCTATTTTTTCTATTCATTTTATATATAACACCCAGAGTTGTTAGTTGTGCTTAGTTAAATCAATAAGGAAAGTGCATCTTTCTCAACTTCTTAGAAATAGAAGAGTATATATTTTGTGATGACTAAAGTAATTTGAGTTCACATAAAGTTTGATAATATTGACCTCTATCCCCATCAGAGCTTCCATCTCAACACAAAATAAATTTTAGAGTAGCTGTTATATAACATTTTAATCTCATATCTGTTGAATTTTGCCTGCAAAGTAATTAACAGTTACAGATACAATATATGGCAGGGACGGAATTCTCACTGAAAATGTAGTAATATTTGCAATAAGCTAACTTGTGCATTAAATCTGATTGATACACATATTTTAACCAGCTTTATATTTCATAAGCTGATTTAAAGTCATTAAAGGAGTCTATCCAAGTTAATTTCTTGTTAACCATCCCAATATCCTTAAGAAATATATGAAAAAATATACAGGTTCTGCACTGTTAAATTCAGTGTCCCAATGTAAATCAAAATTGTTCAACATATGAAGAATCCAGAAAAGTGACTCATTCTAAAGAATAAGACAATTAACACAGATAATATATAGATGATATCCATTTTTATATCTCTAGAAAAGGGCTTTAACACATCTGTATTAATTATGCTCATTACCATGAAGGAAATATTTTTGTAATGAATGCAAAGATACATAATATCAGCAAAGAGTTAAAAACATGGAGAAATAAGCATATAGGAATTCTCCAACTAAGAAAAAATACAATATTTAAAATAAAATATACTGACTATTCTTTTTAAATATAAATACATAGTTTTTAGTATTGGGAACTGAACCTAGGGATTTCACACTGAGATTATCCTGTTGGAGTGTTTTCTTTTTTTAAGACTAGTCTTACTAAGTTTCTAAGTGCTCAGGCTGGATTTGTGATCTTTCTGCCTTAGCCACCCAGAACACTGGAATTACAGATGTGCACCACCATCTCTGACTGCAGTAATGGAACTTAACTGCAAAATAAAGATTAGGAGAAAATTAGCAATGAAATTGAAATGGACTAATACAAGTCCTTCAATATAAATAACAGAGAGAAAACAGATTTAAAATATTAACCTTTGAGAGAATATGAAAACGTCTAAAATATTGTCATTGCAGTACAAATAGGAGAACAGCAGGAAAATGGGGAAGCAAAATAATACTTGATAAAATATTGGATAAATGGTCTCTAATATTGTGAAAAATATAAATGTAGAGATTTAAAATCTCGTCGGACCTCAAGTGGGATAAATATAGAAAATATACTTAATATCATAGACAAATCACTACAAACTAAAGATAAACAGGAAAAATTCTTTAAAAGGTGCAAGGAACATCATATATCATACAAGGAAATTTGTAATTTCTCAACAAAATCTATGGAGTACAAAAGAGATGGAATGCCGTCCTTAAAAAACTGAGGAAAAAAATAAAAATCCATTAACTTAGAAATATTTTATCTTACAAAATATCCTTCAAGGATGTAAATGAAATAAATATATTTTCAAAGATATTAAGAAACCATATGTTCATAGAGTAGGAGGTTGTAATAAATTACTTAAATGATGAATCTTCAGATGTAGTTGGGTCAAATGGAAAACAGTGGCTAAGACAGGTTTTCAGGATAAACATCCACAAAAACAAATATCTTCATGAAGAGAACTTCTAGGAGCACAGAAAATCTAAAACCTAAAATCTAAAGTTAGCCAGAAAATCTTTGTGAGATTCTTGAAACTTGGTGTAAGGACTAGAAAGTTATCAGTATATTTTATCAAACTAAAACCAATGAGTAGAACTAAGCATTTTTTTATTTTTGGTACCAGGGATCAAACTCGGGACATTGTGCTTGTGAGGCAAGCACTGGAACCATTGAGCTAAATCCCCAACCCTAACTTTAAGGATTTTAAGAAAATAGAGGTCTACTTTGTAAACATTTTTGTGTCAGTATTAAAGAACCATATAAAAAGAATTACTGTATAGATTTTATCATCTACACACTTTCTATAAATTTATAAATATGATTAGCTAAAATATATCAATTTATAATTTTATAATAGAAACATTAACTATGTAATTTGATTTAGAGCTTCATTGAAAGCAAAACTATAATAAAAACATACAGAGATGCTTCCAATAATCATAGAACAAATATGTGTAAATATATATATGGAAGATACATATATGTGCATTGATGTGGCTTGCATATGGTTACATATGTACTATTAATTATACAATTGTAATATTTAGTATATAAGATATATACTGTATACATTTATACTGGGTTGTTGAATCTGAGGAAGGAAAGCACATTGCAGCCGCATCACATTCACACTGAAATAAAGCCCGTGATGCAGATGCTAAGGTTACAAGGGCACCGATCAGCACAGCTGCCGTGTTTTACTCTCATTTCCATTCCTGTTGCTCTTTTATAAGAAGTCCACATGCTCTAAGAAAGAAAGAGATGATTTCAAATCTACTAATTATTATCATGATGTTATTAATTTAGACCAAGATAATAATAAGATGGTGTTTGTAAAGAAAGGCTTCATTATACAATTAATTGCTTTGATTAAGGTCAACACAGGAGAAGAGATTTGCATAGCATTTAAGACACAATTACACTGATGGCTATTCAGGAGCCAAAGATATGCAAATTTAAAGAAAGCATTTTACCATTTTCCCTTTTACATTCAGATGCTAAGTTCTCTGATAATCCCCACTTCTTCAACAGAAAATTAAAATCACTGAATTGAAGAAGATCTGAGTAATGATGTATTATTGATGTACTCTGTAAATGTTCAAATTATTCTTGGCTTCAATTTTGAATTTATTTCATAGAAACAAAAAATAGCATTATGAAGTCAATTTTAATCTTAGTGTTGATGTTGTGGTTGTTTCTCCTTAATAGATGATCATAGAAAAAGATTATAGTTCTCTTTATGAATCTACTGTTACTCTTTTTATTCCCATACTTCTTGACTTAATGGCACATATGGAATAAGGAAAATGAACTCTGTTGTTAACACCTGCTTCCATTCATCAACTAAAAATGCAACTTAATTCTTTTGTTCTACTGTTACTCAGTATTTTTATTGCATTTTCCCCATTAATGCATTTTTAAACTCAATTTGAGAGAAAGCATATCTTTATTTGTCTCATATAAAAATACATCCATCATGAGGAAAGACAGATTGCCAATGCATTTGGCATTTGTATATAATTTAATGTTGCCTTTTTTCTTACTCATTTATTCTCTTAGTTGATTTTCATTGCAATGTTTCTTTGAAGTAAATGACAGGACCAAACTTAGATTAGATTGAACTATTACAACCATTTAGAAGGAATCCTGAGAATGTGTCAAGACATTTGACTCTAATTGAGTATTAAGGAAAATAAAAATAACTTTCCGACTCTTAAAACTTTCCTTTGTGATAGCAAATGACCATTAGCCCCCAAATCAAATATTCCCTTTAAAAGTGTATGTACACAACCAAAGCTTCCTCTTGTTTGTCCTTTTTTGGATCATATGCTCATATCAGCAATCTCCCTTGAGAACAAAAAGAAAAGGTAAAAAACTTTAGGAAAAATATAAGCCAGATTCAACTTTGACATTTTCTTTAACAATAACAATAAATTTATCTAGATAATAATGTTCTTGATTTTCTTTTATATATTATCCATGACCAAACTACCACCTGCCATTTGAATGTACTAGGCTAATTTTCATCAATCCTCCAAACAGAGAATCCACAAAGCCAAAAGTACAAATATCCTTAAACTAAAAGTGCCTGAATATAGAAATGCTTTTAAACAACAGTTGTTTTCTAGACAAAAGAATAGTGGAATAGTGAGCTGAAATATAAGCTGTGTGGGAAAAAAAAAGAAAAGCAAAGTTAAATTTGTTCTTTCTCACACAGTAATGCTACAACTGGTAATTGATAGTCGAAGCCAAGTATTTTGTCATGCAAAAAAGTGAGCCCTCTAGCATGGAGGGAACTTCAAAATGAGCCAGAAGGTTGGTAAGAGAAAGCTAGAAAATCCAGGGTTGATAGTATATGATGAATTCCATTCAAGTACATCACACCTATAGAAATCCAAATCTTAGCCAGTATTTAAGAACTGATACATATTAAACATGAGAAATATGAGGTCAACATATATATATAATTTCCAGTCCCACCTGAATCAAAATTTAACTCTGAGTAGAAATGATCAGCAATAACCCCAATATTGACTTTATAAGTTCATTTATTTTAGCTATGTAATCCAGAATATATTATGAAAATCATGATCTAAGTAATAATTAGAAAGTATTCAAAAGCCAAGATGATTTGAAATTAATAAAACATTATCTTCAGAAATGAAGATATTTTAACATTAATTCAGGAACTATGCTAAAGAGAGTATTAGAAAAGTGGTTGATGACATTATTAGTATATTGGAAAAGAAAATACAAAGAGATATTTCATATTACCCACCAGAAAGATGCAGCAAAGAGACAGAGACAGGAACTGGATCTAATGCAATGTGCATGCTAGAAATGCCACAGACGGGGTCCAAAGAAATGTCCAAAGAGATCCCCAAAGTGTAGATGGAAACTCTGACTCACCTCACCCATGGGGCAAGTTACAGGTTTAGTGACTTTCATCACAGACATAAAGAGTTTTATTAGGCAGAATTTTAAAAATACACTGTCAAAGAATCTAGATCTATATCTCTCACCATGAACTAAACTACAATCAAATGGATTAGAGATCTAAACATTAGAACAGAAACACTTAATCTGCTGGAAGACAAAAAAGGTAAAACTTTTGAAGACATAAGTGTAGGCAAAATTATTCAGAAACCCCTGGTCGCACAAGAAATAATATAAAGAATCAACAAATGGGATCACATTAAGTCAAAATTTTCCTGCACAGCAAAGGAAACCCCCAACAGAGTAAAAAGACAACCTATAGAATGGGGAAAAGAAATTTGGCAGCTACTCCTCAGACAAAAGATTAATATCTAGTTTATATAAAGAAGTCAAAAAAATTAGGTAAATACCCAAATAAAAATGGGTATCTGAAATAAAGAGACACTTCTCAGATGAAGAAATAGAAACAGCCAACGAATACATTAGAAAATGTTTTGGCCATTCAAGGAATAGAAATTTAAACAACATTGACATTTCATCTTACTCCAGAAAGAAGGGATATCATCAAGAAATCAACCAATAAAATATGCTGGTGAGGCTTTGGGGAGAAAGGAACCCTTCTCCATTGTTGATGGGAGAGTAAATTGTTACAAACATTGTGGAAATCAATATGGAAATTCTTCAAAAAATTAAAAATAGAAACTCCATTTGACCCACCTATTCTCCTTCTAGGTATTTTTCCAAAGGAGGTATACACATCATACCAAATTCTTGTATGCATACCCATGTTAACAGTCTCATAATTCATAAAGGCTATATCTTTGAAATAGCATATATTGTCCACCAACAGATGAATAAAGATAGTTTGGTATTTATGTACAGTGGAATACTACTCTGCTATTAAAAAGGATAAACTTGAGTCATTTGTAGTAAAATGGATAGACCTTAAGATTATAATGTCAAGTGAAGTAACAGACACACGAGCTTAAACATCACTTGGTTTCTCTTATATGAAATATATAAGTATTTAATTACTTATTTTTAGTGTAGTTGATCTATCTATTTTTGACAGAGGGGTGTTGAGCTCTCCCACTCCAATTGTATTAATGCATATATGACTTTTCATGTCCGTTAGTATTTGTTTGATATAGTTGGGTGCATTAGTGTTTGGTGCATAGATATTTATGATTGTCATCTCTTCCTCTTGGATTGTTCCCTTTACGAGGATGTAGTGTCCCTCTTCATCTCTCTTAATTAGTGTTGGTTTGAAATCTACTTGATCTGCAAAGAGGATAGCTACTCCTGCTTTTTTTAGGGTTCCTGTCGCATGCAGTATTGTTTTCCACCCTTTAACTTTCAGTCTATGAGTTTCCTTTTGAATTAAGTGTGTTTCTTGTATGCAGCATATTGTTGGATTTTGCTTCTTGACTCATTCTGCCAGTCTATTTCGTTTGATTGGTGAATTGTGACCATTAACATTGATGGTTATAACTGAAACATATTGACTTGTCATTGCCATGACTTTTTCTTTTTGTTGGGTTCTCCCCCTTTACATTTAATTTCTTGTCATACCAGATGGGCTCATTCTGCTTTGCTTCCTGGGGTTGTGATCCTCAATGTCTGTTCCTAGGATATTGTGTAAAATTCTTTGGAGTGCTGGTTTGGTATTCACCAAGTTCCTAAGGTGCTCTTTGTCATGAAAGTATCTTATTTCTCCATCCATTTTGAAAGATAGTTTTGCAGGGTACGTCAATCTTGGTTGGAGGCTGTTTTCTTTTAGGGCTTGGAATATGTCACTCCAAGCTCTTCTTGCCTTGATGGTTTGTGTTGAGAAGTCTGCTGTGATTCTGATGGGCTTTCCTTTGTATGTGATTTGTTTCTTTTCTCTGACTGCTTGGAAAACTTTGTTCTTCTGTTGTGTTTCTGGAATCTTAACAATTATATGCTTATGTGTAGATTTTTTTTGATCAAGGCTATTTGGAGTCCTAGATGCCTCACTTATCTGTATGTCAAGCTCTTTTCCCCTGCTTGGGAAGTCTTCTGCCATTATTTCTGTGAAGAGATTTTTTATGTCATCTGTACTCTCTCCTGTTTCTTCATTGAGCCCAATCAGTCTTCTGTTATTCTTCTTTGCATCATCTAGAAGCTACTGGATTGATTGCTCATGTTCCCTTATAATTTTGAAGCAATTTTTCTTTTTGTGGTCACTAATTGCAATCTTATCTTCTATATCTGAAATTCTGTCCTCACATTGGCTCATTCGGCTGTGTAGACTTTCAATGGAGTTTTTCATCTCCTGAAAATCTATTTGCATCTGTTTTATGGATTCCATTTTTTTCCTATGTTGGGATTCCATCATGTTCCTCAGCTCCACTCTAGATTTATTAATCATGTCTTGCACTAGGAGCACAATTTCTCCTGTTATCTGAGAAATTATTTCTGATTTCATTTTTTCCAGATCCCCTTTTGTTGCCAGTTCAGTGGGTCCAGGTGGTTGCGTATCAGAGGGTTCCATCTCATTTCCCTTTGGGGTTGCTGTAGGTGATCTGGAAGTCTGGTTTTGAGACTTATTTACATGTTTTCTCATTTCAACTTGGGGGTCAGGGTGGGTGCTGTTGGCACCCATGTGGATCACCTCCTCTGAGCTGGGAGAGGTGGGACAGGGGCTGCGAACAGCGGTAGGGATGGTGGCCAGGAAGCCCCTTCCTCTGGGCCAGGAGCGGCGGGACAGAAGGCAGTTCCAAAGCCCTTTCCTCTGGGCTGGGATAAGCAGGAGGGATGGTGGCTCAGAAGCCCCTTCCTCTGGGCTAGGAGTGGCAGGCTGGACCTATTATACATTTCTTGATCAGAAATGAATGTTACTCCTGTCTCTGTTTTTAAACTCCAAGAATTTATTCTCCATTTGATGTCTGAAATGATGTTTCAAAATGCTACAAAGTCATATAGTTGCCTGACTAAAAGGTCCTACAGAATTAGAGCAGAATCTAAACTCCTCATTGGTATAGTGAAGATGCTGCTCTTGGATCCACTGAATGGATGTCGCTGGCTACACCTGCTGTTTGACAGCCTTGCTGCTTGGCTCTGTGCAACACAACTGTAAACTTTGGTTACTCTCTTACGTTTCTTAATACTAAATGGGTTATGTGTCCTTTTGCCTCACTTGTTTGAGATTGAAAGTTCTGGAAAGAGATTTTATCTAATCAAATCTTGATTATTTAGGCATGTCTTACATATCTGAGTATGCAGAAAGCAAACATCTGTCTGTCCCCTTCAGAGTCAAAAGGAAAGAGGCTTTGTCCCTCACAGGAACAACATACAAGGCACAACTTCTATTTAAATTGTTTCATTTCACTGACAAGCTTCCTTACATACCCCAATTCTTTACTTAGAAGTAAAAATTAGTTTTTGCAAACAAAATGCAACTTTCTCCCTAAAATTACATATTCATAAAATTTTTTCCCTAAATTATATATCTTACAAGATTTAACTTTATATGCAAGATTTCTCTGTGATAAACTTCAAGACTAAAATTCAAAGGTGCTTTGAGAATGCAGATGCAGTGAAATATTCATTGAGCCTGATGAAAGAAACATTTTCAACTTTAGTCCACACTTTAAAACAAAGAAATGAATTTGAAATTCTCTTTCTTTTAGCTTTAGAATTCATCTGGCCAACCAAAAATCATTATTTTTTCAGGAACATTTTATGTATATTATTAGTGTCAACAATATTTCCAAAAGTCTTGGATTGAATCAGTTTTACATTCCAGATGACCTTAGACAATAAATAAATCAGCTCATTTTCTAATGTGCATCCCAGGTAGCATAACTAGTATTGTGGCTCATAATTGTAAGATTTCAAGGAACTTCTGTTCCAAGGACATGATAGGTCTCCCACTACCTCAGCAACTATTATGTATAGTAGCTGCCCTCTTCCTATGGTGCCTTGCCCCCTCCCCTGTGTGATGTCATGCCAAGATGGTTGCTCCCACCAAAGAACAAACCCTTCTTCCCAGCATGCCCCTGGCCCCACCTAGAGAGTAACCTAATACTCACTCACCTCCTACCATCTAATGATGTCACTGGCTCCTCCACTCCCTAATCACTACCTCACTCAACCCCACCTCAACCCCTACAAGCCCCATCCCTGTATCTATAAAAGACTCTCCCTGCCCCGGCCATGCTGCTTTTGTCTCTCCTTTGTTCAGAGACAGCCCAGCAGATCTATTCCCCTAATAAAGGCTTGTTGTGGCCTGGTCTGGTCTTGGTTTTTGGCCCTTTTACCTGACAGGACACAATATACCCAATCCCAGATTCTCATCTTTCACTGAAGATGTGCTGTCCTAGTCCCTATATTTAAGCAATTCTTTGTTAGCCAGAGATAATGGTCTTAATAATTAAGAACCACTATTTCTGGGGAGCAAAGGAGAAAATGAATTACAGTTCTGAATTGAGACCACTATGGGGTGTGGTAGTGTATGCCTGTAATCCTAGCACTTGGGTGATTGAGGCAGGAAGGCCACCTAGTGAGTTCAAACCCAGCCTGAACTACATAGCCAGATTCTGTCTCAATAACAAAATACCAGTATTGATTTGACACATTCACAGAAATAAAGAGAAGGTAGAGAAATCAGGCAGAAAGAAAATTGACAGCAATCAGGGAATTCTTAACTGTCAAATTCTTGTTTAATCAGAAACAATTTTTTGCTTGGTTTTCATAGGACAGTGTTAGTTTTGAGTATCATTGTAACACTAACTTTACACTATTGTATCACTGTAAGACCACTTTATAGTTTTTATATTTGTCTATTATGACATCCTGATTCATACTGTCAATTAACCTGACCCCTTTTCCTTTTTCCAATGGATTCAAAATTTGGTAAAATATCAGATAGATATAATAGGAAACAGGGAGACAGATCTTTTCCAAAATGTAAGGAGACAAAGAGATGGTGGAAGGGGGAATGAGGGACCTAAAAAAAATTAAGATACACTGTGTATGTGTGCCAACTCCCCAAATGAATATAATCCCCAAATGAATATATACTACAACATGTATTAATAAAAATAAAAAAGATGGAAAATAAATTTTAAATTTTTAAAAATTTGATTGACCAAGGATAGTTCAAATGTTTGCAGTCCAGCTGCCAATCTATAAGAGAAAAAAAAATAACTCATTAGGTTTTAGAAAGAAGAGCAGGGATTTGCTTGAGAGAAATATGCAATGGGATAGTCCATTATAGGGGAAGGTATTTGAATGATGGGATGATAAAAATGTGAAATTATCTCTCAAATCATATTGAAGTAAAAATGTCTTTATTAAAAAGCTCTGACTGTATATACCACCCCCTTACCTCTGAAAAACACAATCAATTTTGTATATGGAGACAATTGCATTAAAGTAGAATCCACATTAGTGTTAGATTTAGAAAATAGTCATTAATTCCTAAATTCCTCTGAGAATATAGTGGAATAACAAAAATTCAATGAAATAATAGATGATAAGTTCTTTTCTATAATATTATTTTTTTTAAAAAATGTGGGCTATTAACTTCATTACTACTAAAGATAATTCTTTATCTATCTTTGCTTTCCCTCTCACAATACAAAATAACTTCACAAACATTAACACTTCTGGGAAACCCCAGTACCATTGAGCTCTACCCAGATCTGACATTCCTTCTTATTGCACCACTAAGCTCAATGTAATAACAACAACAAGAAAAGCTTTCAATCATGTAATAGTTTTGACATACACCCAAATAGATTAAATTGACCAATAAAAGCAAAAACTTATGCCTACTGGAATGATAGGTGTATTAAAGTATTTAATTATTAAATTGTTAGAGTTTGGTTCAGAAAAATAATCGCTACCTTAACTATAGATTACTTGAATAATCTAGCAATAACATCTACCTAAAAGAATGGGGAATGGGTTGAATTCAACCCTCTCAGTAGATATCATCTCTCAAATTCATCTCCAAATTCCCTATCAACTTGTCTAAGAATTGACTAAACGATCACCATATTTATTGATGTTATTTTTTATTGCAGTAAACATCGTCCCTTTCCCCCTTGGTAAATCGCAAGCCACAGAAAATGTTTTCTGTACAGAAAGAGTGAATAGTGACAGAATACTGTCAGGAGGATGAAGTAGAGCTTCCAGAAGAAGATATTCTGCAATAACCTTGCTCCCAAACTTGGTAATTACATATGCTGGACATTTTTAATTAATTAAGTTTATTGGTGCAATTTAGGTATACAATATGATGACATTCATTATTGGGAAATTGCACCTTTACATGATATATCTTGGTTCTTATTTTTTCCCCATTCCCCTGACCTCCCTTCAACCCCTTCACCCCTCTCTATTTACAAAGACTTTGTTTCTGTTTTTCTCTTTCTCATATTTATTCCTTTCATGTGTAAATAGCAAATAGTTTCTCTGGTGTGAGAAACTGAAAGTGTAAATAGGAATAAAAGTGTATAATAGATAATTTGAAATAGGAACAAAATATCCAGAGGGGAAGGGGAAGGGGTAGGGATAGGGGAAAGAAAAGAATGATGCTGGACACTTTTTAAAACTAATCTGAGTACTCCATCTACAAAATGGAAAAATTAATATTAAGTGTTTGAATATGTGTTTGAATATGAATATGTGTGACATTTAAGATATTCATACACACATTCACATATATACCTATATGGGGTCCTGTGAACATTAAATGAAATAATCCATTTAAAAGGTTTGTAGAGATCTCAGACATGTAATAATTATACCTGTTTGGCCGGGGATTTGGCTCAGTGGTTTTGCTGCCTGCTGCGCAAGCGCAAGGACCCGAGTTCTATCCCCGGTACCAAAAAAATAAAAAATAAAAATAATAATAACTATACCTGTTTTTCATATGTGTATTGTAAAAGGTATAGTTTCCACAAAGAAAGCAATGTAACACAATGGCTAACACAATCTTGGAATCATACAATAACCTGGAAGTTTAGATGTAAAAATAAATTAGTACATGGTGTGAAAGTTAAAATACATAAGCTACATAGCCAGTTTTATATTTTAAGGAAGAGATACAATTTGTAAAAAATTAATGAATTTAAACTTTATAATTTTCAGAACGTTAAATAGTTCAATGCAATTCGATATAGGATAAAAATGTATATATTTGGGAATGTTTAGGCAAAGACATACTGCATTACACAGGAAATACAAAGGGAAAGAGTATTTTAAGCCAGATTTTTAAATTGTATATAGGTAGCTAGAGAGTATTTATTTAAGTATATCTGCTAAAGTATTATAACTTTTACTCAATTCAACTAAATACCAGTCTTATAGACAAGAGGCCAAAGTAATCTTAGATGAAAAGATATAGGATACATAAAGTTACTTATATTATTATGTGTTTGTTTTTCCTGCCATTCTTACAAATATTTGACTTACTAGCTTTTAGTTAAGAAACAGTTGAGTCACTATGCGCTTTTTTATTTTTTGCTAATCTATTTGGAATATCATGAATGGTTTAGACATTTTCATATTTGGTTACCTTTTTAATAGTAATATCTTCCACTATAATCATACATCCTATATGTCCATAATATTGCAATAGCTATTAATTTCTTCTGCTGTTAAAACATACTGCTTAAGAACAGGGATGTAGCTCAGTGGTACCCGCCTCCCTGGCAAGCCCAGGGTCCTGAGTTAGAGTCCCTGTACCAATATATATTTATTTATGTATATGTTCATATATATACTGCTTAAAATTTTTCTTTCTAGTAGAGTCAACAGATATTTAATATTGTAATAATTATACAATTTTCTTGTTAAAAATGTTTATATACTTCTTGTAACTACAAGGTATTATCTGAATTATTTAGCATATTTGAGCTACTAGAATCAGATCCAATACTTCAAAGAGGAGATTAACAAATCCTGGATATCCTATAGAACTAGAGGAATAAATAGAAGTCCAGACTTAGGGGTTAGGATGCAAGGCAAGAAGGGATGGCTGCAGTTTAATGCAAATATCATTAACTTTGCCCATATCAGTGCACACATCCCCAAAAGAATGTGATATGTTGACTTACTTTCATAGTGATGAGTTAATTGAGAAAGTTGGAATGTTTTTTCCGAATACCAGGGATCAAACTCAGGACCTTGTGCTTGCAAGGCAGGCACAGCACGACTGAGCTAAATCCCCAGACCAAAAGTTTATATTTTAGTGCCAACAAAACTCTAAAAGTCTTGCCCTTAGTAAAGTATACATGTCAAATGGTCATAAAGCAGTAAGAAAATCAATTTATTGATGAAAGGCCTCTACCTGAGCAGGCCTCAAATGGGAAAGACTGAAACAACAAGCTAACCCAGATAGAAATGATGTTCTTCAAGTTTGAAGAACTCTCAGGAGACAGTGTCTGGTGAGATTACAGGTAATACATATGAATGACAAAAAAATTTTGTCAAGATATTTAATTAATTATGTAACTGGCATTATTTAATGTGGTTATTAAAGGGATTATATCTTTAAAATTGTAGCATATTTTAGTCAGCATATTATTGAATTTCATAGTTTGCAATCAATGCCCTTGATATGTAAGTTCTTTAAAGTAAGTTCAGATTAGCTGCCTATTTCTCCTGTCTATTAATACCACTTGGAAAAGTTGTTTTAAAAGACTCAATCCCCATGGCCAGGAGAATGCTTACCTGTTTCATGGGGTTCTGGTTGAGATAGTTCACTAATTTTCTTTTAAAATGAAAACAAGAGGTGAACACAGCAAGACAGTTCTCTGCTTGAATGCTACCACACAGAATCAAAGGTTTTTTTCATCATTCAATTTAGATTTGTCTTCTCTAGTTTGAAGAAGAAAACCCAGCAGCAGTTCCCATAAAAACAAGCATTCCAGGTGGTTATCAAGTCCAATTACAGCTTCACAGTTAGGTATAACTAAATTTGATAAGAACCAGGAAAATAGTGCTCAGAACATATCAGTGGAAATTTGCTTTAAAGAAGAAACTTGGTTGGAATGGGAAAATATTGTCAAGTAGAAAGATTTTTATTATATAGATATGAATGATTGAACCTCAAGTTTTCTGAGTCACAACAAAGAAAGAGGATTTTAAAGCTAATTTGTAAATTAAAAATCATGTAAGGATAATTCAAGACAGTGTTCAATTATATTAAGAATAAATATTTGATTTTAAAGTCTCATATACTGACAGCTGACACAGTGGGCACTGAACTAAAGTTTATTTGCAACAACTTCTGAGAGGCCAATGGATAGACACAAGTTACTCTGGCACTTTTCCTTATAATGAAAAGGTTGAGCAGTTTTACTTTCTGAATAGATAAAATGAAATTGAGTCTCACAAGTCATTCGCCATATTACATGAGGCGCTTCCTATTTTTGAAATCACTTCGTTGCTACATTAAGGTATGCCAAGAAAGTTAAAGAAAATTAAGTCTATCCTTCACCACAAAATCCAAACAAGACAGAGAGAAGAAACATTTTTAAAAAGTTAAGGGTACAGGAAAAATTTCTAAAATCTAACAAAATGATTCATTAATCATTAATTTCCTCATTAGGTTAATTATATTTTTATATCATATGTTAATGATAAAGAAAATGTTTTCAAGAATATTTCTTTGGAAAAATATATACAAATATACTATTTAGTGTTGTATGTGCAGATAAATATATATCACAAAATTCTACAGGAAATTATGAACTGGTGGTTTTCTGACAATCAGTAACACTGAAGCTTGAGAATCAAGATTTAAGGAAAAAGATAAGCAGCTAGAAGTCTTTTTTACTTTTCCTTGTGTAACTCTCAGGGCTGTTGATAGCTGCAGTTTGAGTACAAACAACTGAGAGATGAATAGATATACTTCTAATGCTGTTCAGATGATTCAATTGACATAAAAATGCTTAATTGACAGAATAGTGCAAATGCTGGAGAACATCTTTGAAGACAATAAAGAAGCATGAAAATAGTTTTTAAATGGAATTAAAGAAACTAATGGCTTTTTGACTAAAGAGATGAAATTAAGGATTATGTTACATAAAAACATATAATTTAATCAAAATTATCCTCATCATTCTGCCTTCAGTAATCTATATTGGAAAAATATGAACAGATATACATAGAGAACAACTGTGAAAAATATCTGCAGTTTGATATTCTTGAAATCATTTTTTTGATGAATCTTTATAGATACGAGAGAATGGCCTTGCTAGTTACAGAAATTTGATAAAAATAAAGATTTAATATGAATGTACTATATTGGATGATTTTATAAAATTATATGCATGTGTATATTTAATATGTGTGCATATTTAAACACACATATATGTACATATGTATATACATATATATGAGAGAGAAAGAGAAATACGATCATGTTAGCTTTCTCCCCTAATAAAGGAATTTTTACACTTTGTTTACTTTGTGCTTGTCAAAGGATGGAGGTAGATTTTTTCAATCAGCCAAGATACATGGTCAATAATTTTCAATAATTTATTGCCAGGAATTTTATGAAAAACTGCTTTCTTTTTCTCTGTACTAGGAATTGAACCCAGGACTTCTCCACTAACCTACATTTATATTTTTATTTTTATTTTTTTGAATACGGTGTTGCTAAGGCTTTAGGTTGCCCAGGTTGAGCTCAAACTTGCTATACTTCTCCCTCAGCTTCCCAGACTGCTTGGATTACAGGCAATAACAGCCAGTTTTGACATGATAGAATTAGAATATAAAGAAAAATCAATGATGATTTTACTAAAAGTATTCTTCATTCCACCTTTTCTATTGGAAGAGGTTACCTATGAATAAAATTAATTTTTATAGAATTGTATTTCTTTCACTTACATCAAAGCCTCTAAATAGCATAAATTTATTAATAGACTTATTTTTTTCTGTAACTGCATAAAGTTAACCCTCATATGAAATTGTAGTCCCAATTTCAAAAAGGCTTACATTTATAAAAAAGAAAATGAGGCAGAATTACACAACAGAATTAGTCTATATGTTATTTTACAGTCCACATAAAATGTGAAGCAATGTGGAGAGGAATTTGTTGGTATAGCTGTAAAGTTTGTATTATTCTGCCTTCTCTCTTATTCCTTATTGCCAAAAATTGGGTTGCATGCCATTGCTGTGATCAATCCTGTACTTCTGGACATATTTTAATTGTCTAGAGTTTCAAATATATACAATATTAGGTCATATTTTCCTTGAAAATTATTTCAGCAAACAAAGAAAATGAGAAACTGGTAGATTTACATGAAATCAGAACACTGAAAGGATTTTCATGTACCTCTACTTGTGCAACTCCAGTCTTTTGAAAAAGTTTCCTTTCTCTTTGTGATATACAGTAAGGTATATCTTTTGAATTATATTTTCTTGTCTAACAAATTTCCCTGTTTTATTTTTATGATTTACATTTATTTCATAACTAGCATTATTTTCTATTGCTTGTATTGCTTAGAAAATAAACCTTGAGTAAGTTTCACAAATATCTTATCTCTTTTTCTTCTTCTCAGAATTGGTCTGTTGAAATGCCTGAAGTAAAATGAATAAAAAATAAATAATAACCTAACCTCACATTGAAATTAAATACTGAAAAACATGGCATTGTTTTGTAGATAAGTTAGAATATGATCATTGGAATTTGAGATTGATTGCTTGGTAGCAGGAGAATGGTATGGTAGTTTTGTAGTGTGGGTAGTATTAAAAAAAATTAGTTCCAAGTGACAAAAACTAATTGTTTTCTTATATTGTTTTTGGCCATAAAGAAGCAAATGATACAAATGTCTGGAATAAATCATTGAATCATGGAAGACTCATTTTATTTACAACAGACCCATTAACTTGATCATGAAGGGTGTCAGATCTGTGAGTGATTATTCTTGTTTAAATTTTGGATCTACCAAGATGCTTCCTTGTGTGCAGGATCTTAACAATGGCTAAGACAGGGAGAATTTAAGAGCTATTTATTTCTTTTTAATAATTGAGAGTTTCCTAAATTCCTACAATCACCTTTGTTATTTTAAATTTTGAAACTATGATCTCTGGGTTGAAAGACAATTTCTCATTATTTCTTTATCTTTTAGTAGTTAACTTGCTGTTTGTTTTTTTTTTAATATTACCCTTAAATTTTATTAATGTCTTAAATTTATGCATCATTTACAATCAAACATGTGTTTTAAAAGCATTCTTATACATAAACAGGCCAACGACTGTTAAGTAATTCATCCCTAAAACATGCATGCCAATATTATTCAAGTGTGTATAAGAAAGAGAAATAAATTTTAAGCCTTTTTCTTTGGAATATTTGGAAATATTTGGAAATTATTATTTAGGATGCTAAATATTTTTCTAGAACAAATTTTTTTTTTTTTTTTTTTTTTTGGTACCGGGGATTGAACTCAGGGCCTCATGCTTGCCAGGCAGGCGTGGTGCTACTGAGCTAAATCTCCAACCCAACAAATGTATTTTTCAATAGGAAAATGCTAATATAATTAAAATACATTACTGTTGATAAAGACAATTGGTAAAACATTTGTGTTATGCATGATCAGCAAGGGAATTTCCAGGGGGGCTAAGGTATATGTCAAATGTCAAACAAGTAGCATCATTTACTCAGTTTAGCTAGTGATCAAGTGTAACGGCAAGAACCCAGAACCCAATGTTATCTTACATGAAAATGTCTAAGAAACAGTTTTTTTGCCAACATGTGTTTGCTTTCTCTGGCTATCCTAACAGCTTACAAGCTACCCATGCATATGTTTTGGAATAAAAGAAACTCAGGCAATATTTGCATCTTCTGCACTGAGATGTAATACTACGGCTCTCTAAATGTTAAAAATATTTCTCTGAAATATTCAGTTGTAGGATTAGACAAAGCTAATTATTTTAGGTCTATCAATTTATAATAAATAACAATCTGATATTAAGGTAACAAAAAATCAAAAAGCTAATCAATAGGAAAATCCATGATTTTGAAGCACGTCTGTCAGACATTCTGGATTAATTATCTCTTGATGAACTTAATATGTTTAATGGCTGTGAAATTGTATTTCTACAGAGACAATGCACATCTGGAATAACAGCATGCACCAACTCAGCTGCCTCCAGAGTACCAAGCCATTGACTTCAAATACATTTCTCACAGTGAAAATGAAGCTTATTCTTTGACATGCTAATGTCTGTGTTGGCTAAGTCTCATTTTAGACTTGGCAGTACAACAAAAAAACTTCAAAGTGTCAGGGGGTACTTTAAAGTTACTGTAGCATTTGCTTATTTTGAAGAATACACTCTCTTACTATTAGATGAACAGTTTGGACCTTATCTCTCTTACTGTCACTTTATCATCTTTAATTAGTCCAAAACCCATGAATACCAACCTGTGAGATCAAATGGAAATGCCTGTTTGATGATCTGAATACCTTAAAGAGGCAAATGGAGAAGCAGCTGTTTTGTTTAAAATGAGGGAAAACAGAAGGAAGCATAGAAGTGAAGTGTGTGAAAACTTAATCATCTTCAAATGCTAAATGGCCTTGTCATAATGGTATGATGTGAAGGGTAATAACTGGAAACATTTTCTATTGAGGGTTCCTACTTCGTCAAAGATCCCTCCCCCCTCAGCTCTGGTGCCAGGAGGCTTAGTTCCCAACAAGAAAATATCCCTTGCACCAGTATTTGGCACTTTCTGTGGGTTGTTCTTTGAGTTCAATCTCTGGAGGACAAATTGAAATCCTGGAAAACTGAACCAGGAGAGTTTGAAAGTTTGATGTTCTATGTCACTGAGGTGGGAGTTGATTCTCATAAAATTTGTCATGTGTTATACCTGTATTAATTGTGTTAAAAACAATGCAGTTCCTTAGCCTTAATCATAGGCTGGAAATATAAAGAACACAAAGATGAATTTTGTGCCGGTGTATTCCTACATAATGGGAAGAAAACCTTAATATTTCCTTGCTTAGTCTGTAAAATGAAAAATACATAAAGAAAAAAACAGTAGGGATTGTATTTGTAGCATAAATTCTTTTTGAGGGATAATATCAAAGTAAAGTAAAATTAACGGAGATGAAAGACTTGTACAAGTTACCATGGCTGGGGCTCTGGATTTAAATCTGTTATTTATGCTACATAATACTTATTTACCTTATCATATCTTTTTTTGAGGTATAAGTTTAATTAACATAATACTTCATACTAATTTGATCCAGCAACTCAGAGAAATGTTGCCATGTTTAATAATTTTTCTTTGGCAAGAGCTTTACCCTCCAGTATAACTCAGATGTTGATGAAGCATCTTTTTCTCCTCCTTGAGGAGGAGAGTAGACCTCAGAGAGTAGACATTTGTACTATTATATCATTAGCTTGGAAATGGAATGCCAGTAATGTACTCTTTCTGAATAGGCTCCACGGGTTTTCACATGCTTAACGTAAAAGCTATTAGTTTTAGTACCGTGGAGTAAGTGATTAAATATAACTATCAGCCTGCATTTTGTGAGAGAACACAGCGAACAGTGCCTTCATCTTGTCCAGGACCATGGCATTGCTGAAGGAGTGATTGTTTTCCTCTGAGCTCGGTACAAGAGCAATGTGAGAAAATCTACAGCAAATGTGGTCCATTAAACATGAACGGCCTATTTCACATTCAGCTCAGTACAGTAATTGGGTCAGCATGTAATAACTTCTGACAAAATTATGTACTTTTAGATTGAAAAGGACTAAAAAAATCTAATATATATGCACATAACTCCTGACCCCATACTGTACTGATGCCTGGGATAAAATGCGTCAAATGCAAAAAGAAAAAAAGAAGATAGGTAAATGACATATCAATGAGATTCTTAAAAATTGAGAACTAAAAGAATTAAAAAGAAATTAAAAATTAAAAGAAATTTATTCTATCTCATGTCTAAGTCACTCATTTTATAGTTGAAATAAATCAAAGGTTGGAAAAAATTAATAATAAACTTATCACATTTTAAATATTGTTCTTAGAGAAGATTCAAGTAATCAATGCCATGGGCTATGGAATTAGCCTGCTGTGGTTCAACTTCTGTCTCTCCCACTAACTGCATGTGTGATTCTCAACAAACTATTTAAAATTTCTTATGCATTTGTTTTCTCCCTTGTGAACTGTAGGTGTCTGTAGAGTGTGTATTTCAGGGATTGTCCTGATAAAATGAGCTTATGCATGTCAAATGTCTAACTCAGTGAGTACAACTCACTGCTCTTTCACATGTATATGCATATATATATATATATATATATATAGAGAGAGAGAGAGAGAGAGAGAGAGAAATTGTTGTTTTTAGAGGATAATATCTCTGGAAAATATTTTAAAGATTTTGGAAATATGCTTACTACTCACTTCCTAAATACACCAGCTTTGGAAAAATACAGTTCATAGGTTAAATCTTGGTCATGATCTCATTTTGTAAATTTTTATTGGAATAACATCATGCATTGTTTGTAGCTGAATCGATACTACAGATGCAGACCTCAATAGTTGCATGTGTGGCACACAAAACTGTAAATATTTGCTACGGGGTAATTTATAGCATATTTTGCAGACCCATTCCCTAGGATAAGGGTATGTTCATCATCATACCAAAGTACCAGCTATAATATGGAAAATATTTTCAAATTATTATAATTGTCTGTAATGAGCTCTTTCCTATGCTCTTTCAGTCGTCTCTTTACTATTACTCAGTATTCAGCGTTTGAATGCGAAGTTTTACACTCTTCCAAGTACTGGGCCTCCGTCTAATATGGGTTCTACCTCTTTAAAAGCCCTGATACCTTCTCTTCTTTTTCAAGAGTGGCTGGGGCACAGGAGGTGATTTATTTATTATGCAAATTGAAGTTTGTGGTTTGCAAATATTTGAACGCTTGTCTCCTTCTAAAACTGATGTTGAAATTTAATTATGGCTATGGTAATAGTAATAATGTAGGCCTTTGAAAGGAGATTAAGTCATATAAGGGGCTGAGTATATGAATAAGCTTAATGTCCTCATTAAAAGGCATCTGAAGCACCCTTACTTCTGAAGGCAGAGCTTTTGTCCATCCATCTCCTTCTCTGTGGACTGACATTTGATGGCGCCATCTACGAAAAATAGACCTGCACCAGAAACTGATTCTGCTGATGCCGTAATCTAGGACTTGAAATATAAGAAATAAATTTGTGTACTTCATAAATTATCCATTTTAAGATATTTTGTCACAGCAGCCCAAAACAGAGTGAGTCATAGTTTCTCCCATTTATGTTAGAGTCCTTTTGTTCTATAAGAGAAAATGTGGATTTGAGCAGCTGGTGTTGTCTTATAGATTAGTCTCTCTTTCCGGCTATTTCTTTGTTGTTTTTCTTCTTAATACCATTACTTCCACCTTCACCTGACTCATTTATCATCACTGATCTATGCCTTTTATGTATTTAACATTCAAGACAGCAGTAAACATGGGCTGGAGTTTATGAATAGTGTGAGATTTGGAAACAGAATTCTTCAGATAAAATGATAATGAACTTACTTGTATTGATCTTATCATTTTTAGCTTGTCTGTTCCTTTTTTCCTTCACTATAATTGCATGTCCCATTTCTCTCCTCACATAGTGACATTTATTGCTTTTTATTTTTTTAAACACATTTCTGAGGAATAAATCATTCCTAATTTGGTAAATCAGACATTTTATTATCTTTCATTAAAAGAGAAAGTTGTATAAATATACATATGTGATTGTGCATGTGCTTGTGCTTCTCTTAATATTTTTCAAGTTTTACCAGAAAGGTGAACTATTGATTCTCAATGACCTGAGTGACAATCTACACAGTGTTTATGAAATGGGGCTCACATACTAGAGTAGAGCGGAGATCAGATGGCACCATTAATGGTACATCAAAGAATGTACTGTGCAGTAATTGAGAATGGTATTCACCTATCTTATTTAAGGGCCTCAGTTTACAAATGTAGATATTAAAATGTAGCTAAATGGTTTAAGGAACACTCAGAGTTTTGTTGATTACTTCTGGGTCTTTATTTAACTTACATAAAATTTTTAATAGAAGAATACATAAAACCCACAAAATTATTTCCATTGGAATGCACACTATAAGTAAAAGTAGATAAAAGTCTTTAAAAATTTTTTCTAGTCTGGCTGGACATGGTAGCCCATGCCTGTAATCCCAGCACTCAGGAGGCTGAGGCAGGAGAATTGTCGGGAATTTAAGGCCAGCCTGGTCTACATAGTAAGTTCAAGGCTGCCCTGAACTACACAGTGAGACTCTGTCTCAAAAAAAGAAAAAAAAAAAAAAAGAAAATTGCCAGGCTATTGCAAACTCAACAGGACTCAAAAGCTGCTTTGGTTGAACTGGAAAATTCAGCTGAATGAAAGTTTTGTCTTCTGGATGACATAGCTCATAATTAAGAGTATTGGTGTTAAATTTAAAAATATAAGATTTAAATGAAATGGCTCCTTACAGGAGAAAATGACCTCAGCTCAAATAATAGTTCTGCTTATTTTAATTAAAAATTTTAATGTTCTCATCCAAAGTCCAGAAAGGTTCATTAAAGAAAACTATCTACCTGGACAAGGATGACTCTTCAATTAAATCTCATTTCAAATTTTTCCTACACTAAAAATACACAAAAACTGTGAATATCAGTAGGGACAGAGCACCAAAACAATATACCTCAGTTCATATTTTCTAACCATTGTGATTTATCCTGAGCAGACTAGAATTCCCATATGAGTATCTCACAACTATTCTGCATGCATGTCCTCTTGACTGGGTCTGCCTCTGACCAGGTTCCCAATTCCTTACCATACTAGCTTTGTGATGTCTCCTGTTGCTTTTTATTTGAAAATGGCTTCTATATTGCTGATGATTGGAAAAATTAGAAATTACTAATATAAGATTTTTTCTTTTGCCATCAGTACTGTAATTATCCACAATATGGAGCTCTTGCTACCTTTAAAATAAATGCCGCAAGCATTCTCACTAGGTTGCTGATAACAGTGTTGTAGTCCTTTCAATGGAAATAGTCATAAAAGAATACTTAAAAGTCCACCTTTCTTTTCTATTGTAGTCCCTATCCCCTTAATGTCAGATTCAAGTTGACAGACATATGATGATGATGCTTCCACTGATTTATTTAAAAGTGTTGTTTATTTAAATAAGTATAACATTCATTAAATATTTATTGTACAGTGACTATTTTTACAGAAACCATGCTTTTATACTCCACAGATATGACAGAAACAAAAAATAAAAATAAAAAGAGCATTTTATGTCTCCATGAAAGTTTCTGTTATTAATGAAGTTAGACATTAAAGAAGTAATGAAAATGAACTATGATGACAGTTGTAAGAGAGAAAACAAGCTTTGGGGATCTAAACTGTTTCAGAGGTCACTAAGGTCTCATTGAGAATGGATATTTAAAAATTTGAGGCATGAGAGTGAAAACATAACAAGAAGAGAGTGTTTCATACAGAGGAAACACCAAGTTCAAAATTAGAGAAAATGGAGAGCAGACCACATTTAAGAATGTGAAAGCCATGCAGGATTACTGAGGGCTCTCCTACCTGTAAATGAAGCTGTAATGATGAAGGATGTCATCTTTTGAAATATCCAACAGGCATATTAAAATTTTTATGTTTTCCTTCCCAAAGAAAGAAACTGCTCAATAGCTTTGTGTTTTCAAATAGCATGATCTGATTTACATTTAAAATAAATTGGTCTAGGTTTAAAATAGAGAATGAACTGCAGAGGAATCCTGTGGAACAGGTGTACCACCGGCAGTTGTCACTGTACTCTGTGAGAGACAACTGTGGCCTGCAGCAGGGGTACCTCTACAGCCATGAACTAGACTCAAGAGATAGGAAAGAAATTGAATCAGTAAACCTGGTGTGTCATTAAATGTCTGTAAACAAGAAGGTATAGGGATAATGTGTGGCCCTTAGTTTTTGGTGGAGACTTTAGTCTGGACCTTGCTTCCATTTAATTTGACTCTCCTGGAGCAGATGCCACAAGAGCGAGCTGGGGCTGGAGGTGTAACACAGGTGACAGAGATACTACATAAGTGGAATGCCCCTAATAAGAACCAGACACTGCCCAAGATAGAGCTCTGAAATATAACTTAAATTAATGGTCACAGAAAGGAAGAAAAGTCTGAAGACAAAGAGGAACTAAAGAGAAGGAAAGAAGCTGGGGTTATTTGGTCATAAAACCAACCCCAGATCATGAAGAAAAGAAGGTGGCAGGTATGTAGGCATTCATTTAAAGTGGCAAAGAATAGCTTACTAAGGAACAAATGGTAAAAACCATTTGCAAGCAAACTTGAAGGCTGAGGGATTGAGGAATCTAAATTTTGCATGGGGTCAAACTAATGTGTTTCTCAAAACCTTTGGAAAAAGTCGAATGCTTAATGGACTGGTATAAACAATGGACAAATAGATGTATAATGGAAGAAAGGACTTTAAGTATTATAGGCTTTGGTTCAAATCCAAGAACTGCTTTTAGTTTCTTTTCTTTAGCAAATTATGTGACTTCTCTTAGCCTGATTTTCCTGATTATATCATATATCAAATTCTATGAATAGTACATTGTATCATTATAAAATGATGTGATCAGATTTGATATAATCTAGCTCTGAATATAAGCCTGAACTTCATTTTATCTAAATTGTGCATTGCCTCACACTTTAAGAGCACTATCAGCAATTAAAGTAAATTTTAAAGAATTTCAAACGATAACAAATTAGTCTGTAGAACCTCCCAGCAATACTTTTAAAAGACTACTTTCATATTTTTTTCAGTATTTTTTCACTCGCTACTCATTCTGTACATCTTATATTATATGCTAAAATATTCAAGTTATTTCTGATAGTTCTGATAGTTTCTTCATGATCTCTATATGCTATAACATTGGTTTATTTCTTTCTCATTCTCTCTATAGCTCTGTTTCATGTGTTGTATGATCTAAGACTCAGATTGAGGATCAGTTTCAATCTAGGGCACACTGCTCCTTTGAGAATATTAAAGTTGAAGAACAAGAGTGGAGACAAGAAAAGATGTCTGAATCTTCTGCCTAGGTATTGCACTTCATTGGCCAAAGTAAGACACATGGGTAAGTATGAGACTGGAGTGGGGAGAATACTCTTCTCACAGGCAAATATTATAAATCATATGGCAATCAGTAGAGAAGAGTAGAGTGGGTAGAGTAAAGAAAAGTAAATCATTGAGGACAGTCACATAATCAACTGCAATGGGAAAGAAAAATTTAAAAATAAACATTGAGAAGTGTTATAGTCAGTATTTTCACCAATATTCAAACCTTGGCCAATCTCTAGCAAGCAGAAGTAAGCAATTAATTATCTTAGAGTGTGGAGGTACAAATTGGGAAAGGAAGAATTCATGGTAATACAAGTTGATAAGTCTTGTTCTTTTTTAAAAACAATTATTTTATTGGTACATTTTAGGTATACAATACATTTACATTTCTCATTGGGAAATTGTACCTTTACATGATGAATCTTGGTTCTAATTTTTTCCCCATTCCCTGCACTCCCTTCACTCCTCCACCCTTCCCTATTTACAAAGACTTTGTTTCCATTTTTTCCATTTCTCATAATTTTTCCTTTCCCTTCTTTCCTTTCCCCTACCTCTCCTACTTCCCTTTCCCCTTTTCCCCCTTTCTTCCTATTTCACACTATCTATTATACCTTTTAGTCCTTCTTTACACTTTCAGTTTCTCACATTAGAGAAACTATTCGGTATTTACACATGTGTGTCCTGTTTATTTCACTTAAGAGTATTGCCTCAATGTGCATCCATTTAGCTACAAATGTCTCTAATTTCTCATTTTTTATGGCTGAGTAGTATTCCATTTTATAAAAAAAAAACATTTTTTTTATCCAGTCTCTAGTTGATGGGCATTTGGGCTGTTTCCAAGTTTTAGCTATTACAAACTGTGCTGCTATGAACATGGGTGCACATATATCACTGTGGTATGATTTTTTTAATTCTTTGGGGATGATCCCCAGCAGAGGAATAGCTGGGTCAAATGAGACTTCCAGTCCTAGTTCTTTGAGGTATCTCCATACTGATTTCCACAGTGATTGCACCAGTCTACACTCCCACCAGCAGTGGAGCAGGGTTCCTCTTTCCCCACAGCCCTGCCAGCATTTGTTATTGGTTGCTTTCATGATAGCAGTCATTCTTTCTAGAGTGAGGTGGAATCTCAGCATTGTTTTCATTTGCATCTCTCGAATGACCAGTGATGTTGAACATTTTTTGATATATTTATTTACTATTTCTACTTCTTTGTCTGAGAAATGTCTGTTCATTTCAGATGCCCATTTTCGGATTGGGTCTTTAAATTTGGGAGGTCTGATTAGATTCGAGGTAGTAGGCCTTTGTCTGAGGAAGAGCAGTAGAAGATTTTTTCCCACACTGTGGGTTGTTTCTTCACACTGCTGATAGTTTCTCTTGCTGTACAGCAGCTGTTTAGTAAGAAGAGATCCCATTTGTTGATTGTGCTAGTTCATGGGCAACTGAAGCCTTGTTCATAAAGTCTTTTCCTACACCAGTGTCTTCAAGAGTTCTATCTAACCTTTGTTCCAGCCAGTTCGGCTTTCCTATTTTAATATTTAGATCTTTAATCCATTTTTCTTGATACAATAACTATTTACTAATATAAAAGCAATTGAATGAGCAATGTAGTTATATAGGAAATTGTAACTAGAGAGTGAGAAATTTATATTTATAATTTTAAAAGTTGTAAAATTTCTAGGTAATATAAAGTTGTGATATGTCAACAGGCAAATATGTTGCTGAGATGAGATACACTGGGTTGAAGAAGTGCAGGAATTGCAAGGCCAAATAGTTGCAGGAAAGTTGAGAATGGTAGAAGAATACAGAGTAGGAGGGATTCTGTGACCCAGTACCAAAGCCTTAATTGATTGAAGAAACTATGTACGGCAGTGACGAGGAGAGATGGAGATGGGCACATAAAGATTGGAGATTTAACTGAAAATGGAGAAAAAAAGGTAATATTATTGGTGAAAATGATTATTCACAGATGGCTGGTGTTTTGCAAAACTTGGAATAAATTGATTGAAATTAGAAGAAAGTGTTCTCAAGATTTTGACGAGCAGAGTGCTTAAGATCTGACTGTGCTGTGCTATGGACTCTGAATAAACCTATTCACAACTATTGGTTTGCTGAACTACCGGTTGATCCCTGTAGATGAAATTAAAAACGTCCATTTCTAATTCTTCATAAGAAGGTAAAAATAGAATGAATATAGGATCAGACTTAGAATTCCTTGAAAAGTAAGTGAATGTCATTTCTCCATGTCATACAGCCGAAGGAGCAGATGATCTCGGTTTTTCCTTTCTGTCCTAAGGTCGAGCCCGTACTTTTTACCGTGCTATCTAAAATTTTTATTAACTTTCTCTGTAAATTTTTGCATTTTTAAAACTTCCTGCCTATGGATTTGCAATTTAATAAGATGTTGTTTTAGTTTCTTCTTTAATGATTGATACTATCAATTCCATTTAAGAATCACTTTCTATCTTCCGGAAGCAAATCAAACAAACAAACAAAAAGTAGAGCATTACATTTCTTCTGCTCCATATTTGAAATACTTTATAATTAGTTTGTCATAAGCTCTACTTAGTCGCAGTCATATAGCAAATTTCATCATTTCATTGAATAATTACTTGAATCTTCAGTACACTGAATTATAATTCATGAAAACCCCCAATCTTAAAATAAAATGTATTTACTTTCAAACTTAATTCATTTAAAATCTTTTGGGAACTGCTAAACATATGAATCATGACATTTTCATATCATAAGTTAGTTGTATTACGGAGACAAATAATTGACCTGACCCTTACTTCTTAGCCTCTTCAGCTGAGTCTAAGAAAAGTCAACACAAGACACATTAATAGGGGAAAAGAATACAAATTTTATTACTTTCAGTTGTGCATCAGCTCCTTCCCAAGAGAATGAAGATCTGCAGAAATGTGCAGAGCACAAAATCTTTTTTTTAATACAAGGAAAGTTGTGTTTGTGAAGGAATAACAACAAAATCATCATAAGCTACATTGGAGAGAGGTAAATCTAAGGGAACATATGGCTTATTTTAGTAAGTCCATTTGTTTAGGTCCATCCCATCACCAATTCCCAGTGTGGGTGATAAAAACCATCCTCTTGCTCTGGCAGAAGGAAAGCTCCACTACTAAGGGGATAGTTAGAGATCACCCGGCTTCAGAAGGGGCAGGAAAGACAGCCTTCCTCAAATAAAGCTTCTCTAATGTTTTTAGCTTGAAATAATCAATGCATCAATTGACATGTTTTGGACTTGGTCATCCTAAACCTTTTCAGTAGTACAAAAACCTCTTTTTCCAAGAGAAAAAAATGATGTTTTCATATATGTCAGTGTAAAAATAAACAAACAAAACAACAAAAACCTACAATAAGCAAGGTCATCTTTTGAAAAGAAATGAAGAGTACAAGTAAAAAAGCAGCATGAGTTAAAAGAAGATAAAGTAAAAGTAGAACAGCATTAAATTTACCCCTAAATCTCTATTTTTCCATAGTGCTAGGTGGAATTATGTAAGAATTTTGCAAAAATAGAGTGAACAAAACTAATGTAAGTATATTAAAATGTTTGCAATTTTCTATATTTTCATTTTGTCACATTAATTTTTGGAAAGAAATTGAAGGATTGTTTGGGTCTATTGCAAAATAATGGAAGCTAAAATTAATGGGAAAATATGTACTTGCCACGTGAAAGAATGCTTTGTGGAAATTTTTCTGATGGAGCTTCATATTCTGTGCAATAATTTTATAAATTTATGACTTTAAATTCACATGTGGAAATGATAATAGAGAAATACTGTTACTTTGACAAAATATGGAATTAAACACTGTTGCACATCTGATACGAAACAGGTGTAAGGTAATAACCAAACCTATATGCCTTAAAAAGGTATTTTTTTCCAGATGAAATATAACCTCTCTGTTTTTATAACTTATTACAATCCTGTACACAGAGTAAGAAACTAATCAGGCCTAAATATTGAAGATAAATTTTAAAAATAAAGCCTTCATATTTTCCCAGTTAGAAACCCTGAGTCTTTAAATATATTGTTTATAGTTGAAATATATTTTTATAGATTTTTTTCTCAATTTAAAATGATTAATAAACTAAGGCACTCTTCACTGAGACTAAGACCACAAAATAGTTATTGAGGTAACAGTCTGGATTTCTGTATCTCAAGCAGCACAATATTGGCCAAAAACTAACATCAAAACATAGGCGCTACTTTAAAAGATAAAACTTGATATTCACAGTTATTTTTTTTTTACAAATGTTCTATACAAATTCATTTATTTTTTCTTTATTCTTTATTTCCAGTCGTTCAGGCTTCCTTTTACTCCCCTGCACAATGGTGAACTGTCCCATTGATTGGCAAAGAATGCTCACTGATGAATACTACTATGCTATGCATTATGCAAAAGCCAAGCTGCCTGAAATATCCCTGTAATGCTTTATTGTTCGCTTTGACAATGAAGTCAAACTAATGGTGAATGTTGCTTGATTTTCACAATATTTAGCAAGGTCATGCAATTCCTTTCTTTTCTTTCCTTTTTTTCACTATTTCTGATTTGAGATTTTCTTCATCAACAGCATATAAATTGTATTCAAGATTTTACTGTATTGTATGGTGTGACCAAGTTAATGGTTTTAATTGAAATTTGATGGTATTTTTCTTGCCATTGTGCATATGGTGGTCAACAATATATAATCATTTAGTCTTTATACTATTTTGAAAAGTGCATTTTTGGACTTTTTTGCCTACATTATAATGTAAAAATGCATTATAATACATAAAATAATACAATTATCAAGTATACACAAATATGCTTATTTCTAACTTCTCATGGATATAATTATATGACATTGATGCAAGAAATTAATTCTAAAGTCAAATAATTTGAAAATTTTCTGCATTTCTCCACTATTCCACTGAAGCATTTGTGAAATGACCATTTTACTCTGCAAGTAATTGTGGGTGAGTGTGGGTTATATACAGTTAGGCATCTGATTTGTTGAAGGATTTCCAAATATATGGAATGCAGTGCCTACTTGTTTTATTTTCTATAGAATGTGTCTTGAGACTCTGTAAAATCATTGTTTCATGAACCACTTTCAGAGTGGTGTTGTTTTGTTCTCCTCTTGGTAATAATAATGCTTGCATTTCATCATTCTTTTTATAAATTAATATTAGTGTAATAATTTAGATTTCTATAGAGATCACTCAATGCCTACTAATGGTAAATAAAAACAATCTATAAAATGAAAGCTAGTATAAACTTATTCTAATTTATGTCTGAAACAAAAAATTTACATTTCTTAGCTAATACATTTCATTCAGTAACTTCTTATAATTAAATCTATTTTTCTAGTTGAGGCTGATTTCATAATTAAGAATGTCAAAGAATATCTAAATATTAACAATATTTGAAAAATCACAATATTTATAGAATGTATTGTTTAGTATTTTATATTTCAGAACCTGATTAGAGAATGTTCTAAATTTAAATTTAGGCTACAGGATGAGTATTACAACAAAAAAAAAATGAATAGAAAGAAAAGTTAAAAGTTAATCCGAGATCTCCAATTGCTTGATCTTGAAGAAATGGAAAGATAACTTGGGTGAAATAACAGTAATAACCAAAGCATCAAGGAAAATTTTCTAAATGTTTTAGAGGCTTGAAGGAAATAGTCAATACATTTGTTTTACTAAATTAAAATTAAAAACGGGGTAATGGGTGTTATTTTAGAATCAAAGTGTTCATGGGCCCAGAGACAAAATGTTCTTTTAAAGTTTTTTGATCAATTGGTTGATTGGTGGGTTGTTCTCAGAACAATAACAGAAAATATATTTTTCTTTCAATAAATTGGATGGAAAAATACAGGTATTTGGAAATAATCTATAGGAAATAATCTATAGACTACCTTCCTTTTTGGTACTTCATATAATTATTAATTACTTACAACTAGACTATTGGTATTTGTATTTTTCCACATATAATCACAAATTATTTAAAATTAAAAGTAGTTCTACATAGAAATTATAATTTTCACACTTCTTTTACTTTCATACATATTAAGAGGATAAATAATTGTGTCATTATAAAAGATAATTTGTGATATTTTTTGTTGGTATGTGATGGGAAGGAGAGCCTAAATTTGTTTCAAGTGAAGCATACTAGTGGATTTATCCTAATGATTGTACATTAAAATTAAATTTTCATATATAACAAAACTAAATTGTTATCTATTTGTTTCTAGAAGGGTGCATTAATTTTTGTATCAGATATAAAATATTGTGCATGGTACATTCAGAGTGGGTTTAGTCCAAAGCATTAGAAAACTTGACCAGCATTTTTCTTTTATTTGATATGAATAGTTTGCTGAAGAAATCTAATTAATTATGAGATCTCATTTATAATTTGTCTTGGAAAATTCAGCCAGGTATAATCATTTATTTTATGTGTAAAATAAATGGAATTATCTATACACTTAGGGCAAAATATTTCAGGAATCAAACTAATCTTGGTAATCAAAACAATGGAATTCCACTTAGGAACAAGAACTTGAAGCAAACTAATATTTTTGGAGCACTGATAGAACCATCCTGTAGGAAATGTGCATTGATGCCTTTCTCCCTGTACATGTAGTGTCATGCACCAATATGTCTTGCTCAGTTATCTAGTCTGACACTTAAATGATAAAAATGCCTAATAATGGATAGCTCAGGTAATTGTTGAAGGCTTAAATCAAGTTATTAAAGAAAAGAATTGAATTTGAGACTTTTGGACTTCTATCCTCTTCTCATCCTAACAAAACAAATAAGCACCTCTTTCTCTATTCATATGGGATATCATATTATTTCAAGGTTTCTGTAGTCCCTTGAGGTGTACCTACCAGTGTCACCAGTGTAAATTGCCTAGCTTGACTGTATTTTACACCTAAGCTATTTATTTTGCTTCAGAAGATATTTAGTATTCATTTCAAATTCTTGGCAGGAAATGGGGCCTCTCTTGCACAATGTAGGACTGCTGAAAATCTCTGACCAGACAAGCACAGAGGATGAAGAGTAAGACTAGAGATGCACTCAAAATGGCTGTGTGGTCTTTCAGAGACAATTCCACCTGAGCTCAAATCACCAGATGAACTTTTATTCAGAACATAGGTGCTTACATATTCTTGAGAAAAAATTGCATGCCAAGAAAAACTAGTGAAAACACTAGCTGCATTTTGAGTATCAATTGCAAAACCAGAAATTTTAAAGAATTTTCAAAAACAAAAACTCAGTTCCTTATACCTTAAAAAAGAAAAGTTTCATAGGAATTTTATTGCTACACAGCACAAATAATTACTAATTATGAAGACAAAACAGAATAAAAATTAAGGACGCCCTTTAGTTTGAGTTTGCCAATTGTTTTAAGAAAGATCTGAGGGAATCATATGATAAAACATTTATATTTGTAAAACTTTTTCATCTCAGTAAGGGAAATACACATTTTATTATCATATACTGCAGAATACTGTCAGTCTTGGAAAAAAAGGTCAATATTTTAACTAGGTCAAGCATCTAACCATCATCATATAATGATGACAGCAATAAGTAAAATTATCCGTTGTGTACACTTTATTTAACCACATATCAGCACGCTTTATTTAACCACATACCGGCAGTAGATTGGCACATTTTCTTACTATGAATAATCAAGCTAATGGTGTTGCAGTATTTAGGTTAGTGCATGACATTAAAAGTGTGCACAATATATACCAGCTATCATTTTGTTAGAAAATACACTAATATTTGTATCAATATAAAGCTTTGCTTAGAACTTCAGATGTGCATTTTTTATGCATATGTGTGTTCGTGTGTTTGAGCAAGCAACGTAATAGCAGAAAATACGAGATCTCTTCACTATGGTGTAGCATCCTGTTCACATAAGAATTCGTTCCAAGCTCTTACCAAATGAATCATGTAGCTCACATCTAATGAATAATGCTTTTAAAAATTTAGCATAAGATTGTTCACTGTTTCTTTCAATTTACAACGATCTGAGTGACTTGGTAACTATACTGCTTGATGTCACGTGATTCTATGATTTCATTTGTCCTCTCTCTATCTATACTCTCAATGGGCGGATTTTTGCATTCAGTATTTTCCAAAGGTTAAATGGTGGTAATAGGTAGTGACAAAAATATATTAAAAATAAGAATGCAATAAAAGGAGTTTACTTATCGCATTTATAGTGTACAATGATGACTAACCCCGCTTGAGAAAGAGTTCACAGAGAGCAATAACAACAGCTTCATTTGCATAAGGCTACTTAATTTTCCTTTTTTTCCCCAGTACCATAGACGGAACTCAGGACCTTGTGCTTGCAAAGCAGGCACGGTGCCACTCAGCTAAATCCCTGGCCAACTTAATGTTTCTTAATGAATCTGTTATTACTTTTTTATAAGTTTTAAAACTGTTGGTCTCTCCTCAGCAAATTATTATGAGAGATATGTGATAAACTTCACTACAGATTTTATTCCTCAAAAAGGTAATTTAAAATGTTAGTATTCATATACACTGATTAAAAATATGTTAATGTTTATATATGCACCAATTAATTTTTTTCACCTTATTTAATAACTATTCTGTTTTATATGATATATGTTTGCCAATTTGTGCATGTCTTTTGGTTCTTGAAACTGTGCGCCCAGATAAATGCTCAATTAAAAATACCTCTCAAAAATTTGTTGATGATCAATCCATTTCCAAGTAAAAGTAACAAAGTTAATGACAAGTTAGAAAAGAAATAGAATATAAAGAAACTAAAGTCACTCTAGGACAGCGATGGTGAACCTTTTAGAGACTTAGGGCCCAAATTTCAACTCCAAACCCACTTATCATCCAGTGCCAAAACACTGCAATTAAACCTGAATAGTGAGGTTTTAGTTTAGAAAAAACAACTCATACATTAACATAATTTGTATTAGAAGAAAAACAACATGCATGCCATAGGTTTGCCACTAGTGCTCTAGGATGATGATTTTATAAAATATGTCTAAAGTACTTCTGAAATATTTTTATGGATGTTTTCAAATTACAAAAATGAAAAAAGAAGAAGGAAATATCAAATAGTCTTATTAACTTCGTAATGAATTTTTCAGTTAAGAAATTAATGTTTCTCTGCCATGATAAGCAGGAATAAATTTTGATTATCTTTAATAATATATTTTATTTGTGTGTTTTATGAAACCATAAAAAGATCAAAGATTCATTGTAAAAGAAAATTGAGAAAATAGACACTTGACAATGGATAAGTTAATCATATAATAAAACTTTTAATCCATAACCTGAAGACATCATCAATTGGTACTGATACATTTCATTGAAATTAAAATATACTATTTTAGTCATCCTTTTATACTCTGAAATGATATGTACTTAATACATATCATGGAAAAATAATGTCATCATTATAAATAAGAAAATTTTATGTTCTAATAAAAGTTATTCAAACATTTAAAAAATCAAATTTTCAATAAAGGACATTCATTACAATAAGATTATATCTATATTTGAATAAAAGTCATTTATTATACTTACAGAGAAGTTAGATTAACATTGCAATTTCTGTTGTATTTATTCATGTATTTTAATTGTCATGTTTTTAAGATATTAATGTTTTTTTGAAGGACATAGTCTACTTTCTCCTTATCCTGAGTCATGGCAAATATCTTCTGAGAAAACAAAGTGAAAAAAATTGTGACCACATGCCAGTACTAATTATTGGGGAATGCATCTACCATATAATTTTTCTAATTTATCATGAAGATGCAAATGAATTTCGGAATTGATTTTACTTTTGATTAAACTCTATGCACATTATTATGCAAATTGATGCCCTTGAGTTCAAAGCAATTTGTCAATATGATACCACTGAAACAGGCAAAAGAAGCATAGCATATTGAAGCTAGTCTATGCAAGTATTATTTTTCTAAGTTTGATTTAGATTTTTGGCATTTGAACTACTAGGCATAGTAGAAAAATGGACAATCCATATTAATTTGAATTTTTATATAATACCTATGAGAGACTATACAAAGTAGGGAGACAATTTTGTATATATAAAATATCAGAAAAATGTTAAAGAAATCTGTAGACCATTACAGCAGTAGTGGGTGTTCCAAACTGCAGAAATTGGCAGAGAAGAAACCAGGATCAGAGAACCAGACACACACAGGTGTGTAGGGAGACACACCAGTGGGAAAGAAGGAGGAGGATTCCTTAGATCCCAGCAGCCTCTGGGCCATCTGTGAGCCACTTTAATGACACACAAAACTTAGGAATCAGTTACTTCATTGTCCATGGCACTAAATTCATATCTATTCATATTGTTGTCATCTTCCTGCCGTCATACTGAACTCTGTCATTCATTTAACCTATGAGTTTAGTTCTTACTCAGAAAAGATTACCAAAGGTAAGATGGAATTTCAGTGTTGTTTTAATTTGCATTACTCTAATGATCAGCGATGTTGAACATCTCTTCATGTATTTATTGGCTGTTTGTACTTGCTCTGAGAAGTGTCTGTTCATTTCACTTGCCCAGTTTTTGAGGGAGTCTTTTATTTGGGGGAGATCTATTTTGGGGAGTTCTTTAATGTATTCTTGATATTAGTCCTCCATCTAAGGAATAGCTGGAAACATTTGTTTTTCCATTTTTTAGGTTGTATTTTCACTCCGTTGCTTGTTCCTTTTGTTATGGAAAAGCTTTTAATTTGATATAACCCCATGTGTTGATTCTTGATACTATTTCCAGTGCAACCACTCTTCTGTTCGGAAAGTCCTTGCCTACATCTATGACATCAAGAATTTTGCCTATTTTATTTTCCAGCACACTGTTTCTGTTTTAACATGTAGTTCTTTTATCCATTTTTTCTTTAAGTTTAAGATGTGGTGAGAGATATGGTCTAGATTCAGTCTTCAGCATGTGGATAACCAGTTTTCCCAACACCATTTGTTAAAGAGGCTATCTTTCCTCCAATGTGTGTTCTTGGTCCCTTTGTCAAAGGTCAAATAGTTAAATATATTTGGAGTTGTTTTTGCATCCTCTATTCTATCAATTTTCATATATGTTTTTGTGCTAGTATCGTGCTGTTTTTATCACTGTATCTTTGTAATATAACTTCAAGTCCAGAATTGTGGTTCTTCCCATTTTCCTCTTGTTGTCCAGGGTTGCTTTTGCTATTTTGGGTTTCTTTCATTTCCATATGAATTTTAGTATTGTTTTCTCCATCTTATCCCAGAAAGAATAGCTTTCTATAATGTCGTAACAAGGAGACACATAGAATAGACTGGGAATAAATATGTGGAGCATGATGGACTTGGATTAAAAATTGTTTAAAATTTATTAGACTTTGAGACTATATAACTCCTCTATGTTTGTGTCTTCTTTATAAAAAGGAAAATCAAAACCTGCCTTGGAGAACTGTTGTAAGGTCTAAATAACTCTAATTATATGACTTTACAAAAATAAATTTACTATTTTAATTTTGCAAATGAAAACAACTTGATATCACGAGCAGAAAAGTTTATAGTATTTTCTGTGAATCTTAAATCTTTTAAATAAGATAATTGGGTGACATCAGGTTGTGATAAAGGAAAGAAAAGTGACAAGTACCTGAAATAATTTGTGACAATTTATGTTAAAGTATTTTGTAGAGTTACAGCAGTAAAACTATTTATTTTGAAACAGATAACCTTATTTTCAACTTTACAGAGTTGCTTTCCTTTGGATAAAAATTGTTAAAAGGCAACTTGGATATAAACTTAATTTTGCAAATTTATTTCAATTGTGTATTTGCTCATCTGAGGTAATATTTTCTATTTTCACTTCTGGATTTTTAGAAAATCCCCTATAGCATCACATTTTAAGTATTTCATCATCCAAGTAAGTTTTAATATCCTACACCAAAGTCAAATTGAATTCACCTCCTTTCAATGTAACAATGCAAGAAATGTTTAGAATACAACGCTCAATTAAAATAGAAAAGTTTTCCAATTTTGAAACTTTTGAGACTCACTGGCCTTCATTTTGATAAAATATTATGGTTCTGTTTAAGGGCTCTTTATATGTATTTATAATTCCCCATTTATACCTAAATTTAGACTATGAGTAAGCTCTTACAAAACTAATATTCCTCAAAAATATCATCAGTTTATAACTCACATTTAAATGCACATTTGTCTTCCTCAAAATTTTGTCTATTAAGTTATGCTTTAATTAACATAAATAATCTAAAAACAAATAGCTGAATTAAAACTACATATAAACAGTCACTGTATAGTTTCTCTGCATGCTATTCAGCTCCCAATTCATAGAAGCTGTGATTTGGTGCCTATCAAACTCTCATTAAATATGTAAATATAGTTTATGAACTGTATCTGATATGAATTACTTTGATATAAAATAATGATTAGAATTGTAACTAGGAAAGAATAAAAAATCTAAATACAATATATACATGTTGTTGCAGTTCTACATATTTTTCTGTACTTAAAATATAAATTTAAACAAAGGAAAGAGGATAAAATATTGTTTTAGGTATTCACACAAATTTGTCTGTTGAATTTTTGAGACTCTAGTGTTCTATCTAGTTTCTTTTTTAAAAGCTGGATCTGATCAATTTGGACAAGAGCATAACCACTGATTTCTTGACATTAGTACATAATAATTACAAATTAAGCATGTGGAAAATCTATATTCCTTCTTTAGATATTATGATTGTAACCATTAGCCAACTACACACACACACACACTCACACACACACGATATTTGCACCATCATGAGTATGTTTGTAGCTATTATTTTTTGGATTTAATTGCTTAGTTGTCCTTAGTATTCCTGGTTCCAGCATAATGGATTGAAAAGCAGGCTATATTCAGCTAAAAACGCAAATTGAAGAAGTAGAGCCAATATGTAAGACTGCCTTCAATTCTTTGTCATTTGTGGTTTTGCAAATATACGATGTCTATCATTGAGCTCCTCATCTTTCTTCAAAATGTCACCATCTTCTGTTTTCAGTCTTTTATTTACCTGAACCAGAATATGAGCTCACTTCATCTTCTACTTTTTCCCTATCTTCTCTTTCTAATCAATTAGAAAATTACTTTATTTTCATCTCTTAAATGGATCTCAACTTCAATGTCTGTCCTCACTGAGAGTCTTCCCCCACTTAAGGCATCCTGGATCACCCAAGGTCAGTGACTTCCTCGCTCTCTTTTCTCTCCATTAGTCATTTGCAATGTACACAGTGATTCAACAATACATTTAAACACTGCTGCTCCTCAGACACACTGTGCACAACTATTCAATTTTTTGAATGTTCCATGTTCTCTCATCTTTCTATGCCTAAATGGTCATTATTAATTGCAGCTACTATTTCTGGATTATCTGATTTTCTCATCAATGATCACTTGCCTCAGGAGTAGCATTGAGTGCTTACCTGTGATTGCAAATTACACACTAATGTCTATTCAGAGATCAAAGTTAAGCTTCTTTTTCCTAAAGTCACTGAGTTATCAGAGGTCAGTAAAAAGTAAACCTTATTGAGAACTAAGCCAGCATAAGAATTAAAAGTTCACATAGCTGTGGTAATTTGAGGATGATTTGATGGTATCACAGAAATGAATGAACAAGGAATCCAGGGAAAGTTAAATGGGTGGCCAGGACAGCACATGAAAAATAGACCAAACAAAAGCAAAAACAAAAATAAAAACCAAAACAGAACAAAATCCTTTCCATGGTTTGAAAACTTCAGATGGTAAAAATAAAAATTCAATAAAAATTTAAACAACTAAGTAATATTTTACTCAACCAATTCCTAGCAACTATACCACATGTGTGTATAGTAGTGTAAGACATGATTAATAGTTTGAAACAAATATAATATATGCATCTGTAAATATAGCTGTGTTTGCCCTTTATAACCCACAAAACATCTATCAATTTCTGTTGATCTTCCAAAGGTAAATAGATAATAAATATTTGAAAGGATTTATTAAACCTTCATCTGGTGCCATAAATACTGCAACATTCTGAGTTTCTATTATTTAAAATATTTATTTTGGATATAGAAATCTATGCATATTAAAAATATGTATATTTGATGCGTAAATTGGTATTACACTGTGGTATCATTATCATGAAGTGAAAATGAGTCTTTAATATTAAATTAATATTTAAATAAGTATAATAGATACTTCCAAATTAAGATAAATAGAATTATGCAATGCATAGTAGTATAATTGATAACTTATTCTTGGTATGATTCAACAAATTACAAATGTGGGAGAATGTTTCATACATTTTTAACTAATGAGATTTAATGACAATTTAAGAAAAAAATTTCAAATGCTAGATTCAACCCTGTAGGCAAAAAGTATCATATAAAAATTATCATATGGAGATTAGAATGAATAATCGATAATGGAAAATAGGAAGAAAAAGTCCAAAGGAGTAGGGGTAGTGGGAGGGGCAGGGGAAAGGAAAGAAGGGAAAGGAAAAATGCTGAGAAATGGAAAAATGTAAATAAAGTCTTTGTAAATAGGGAAGGGTGGAGGGGTTGCAGGGAGGGCTAGGAATGGGGAAAAAATAAGAACCAAGATACATCATGTAAAGGTACAATTCCCAATGAGAAATGTAATTGTGTTGTATACCTACAATGTACCAATAAAAGAATGTTTTTTTAAAAAGTTTGTTTTTGATGAGTTTTGAAAAAAAATAAATAAATAAAAAATTATCATATGGAAAATTAAATGACTGAAATTCAATGAATGGATTTATTCTGACCTAACAAGTTAAACTTCAAGCTAATACAAAAAACTAAATAGGTTTTCAAAAGTGTATAAAAATACCTTCAAAATTAATATTTTTTTTTCCTGGTTATATTTTTCTCTTCAAAGCAGTCCTGCTTTTGGTAGTTACCAAAGAGTACTTAGCAAAAAGAGCTTATAAGAGCTCCATACTATATCAAGAGGAGAAATTTAAAACAGTAAATATTTTGCAAATCATGATGAAAATATTTTAGCTATAACAAAATGTGAGTTCATTAAAAATTTACTGTAAAATTATGAATTAAATTCTTAGATAAAATTGTTTCAGAAAGGAGATCTAATTTCATCATTGTTTCTTTGTATAAATTTAACAAACTATGTGAAAATTAATCAAGAAGATAGAAATTTGGAATTACTTATGAAGCCTGTTTTGCAATTAGAAAATTCTTGTTCACCTAAACGGGAAATAACTGAAAATTTTTATTGCCCATCTTTGCTTTAGTGCTTTTGGATTTTTATTTTATTGTATTTTTTGAGGTGTATAAAATATATATATATATAATTTTATTTATTTATTTTTTGGTTTTTGTTTTGGTACCAGGGATTGACCTCAGGACCTTGTGCTTGCAAGGTAGGCCTGGCGCCACTGAGTTAAATCCCCAGCCTATATATAATTTTATACAAGTAAAAAAACTAACATGTGCATTACTTTCTGTAATTATATCCTTTTTTGATGTATTAAGAGTGCTTAAAATTTACCCTCTTTGTAAATATTAAATATATAAAAGTATTAACTGCAATACTGGTAAAGTGTTAGTGTTAGTGTTATAGTAATGTTTTAATACTAGTTATAATACTAAAACAGTCTTTTTGCAATACATTCCATTATTCTATGTAACTGCAAGTTTACCCCTTGATATACAATTCCCAGTTTCCTCCTCCTCCTCTGTGATTACCACCAATCTACTATTTCTACATATTTGATTTTTTATTTTTCCTTCTTTGCCTGGTTTATTTCACTTACAGTGTTCATTGGGAACAGCTATGTTGTTACAAAAGAAAGTATCTTTTTTTTCTTTTTTTTTTAGGCCGCAAACCTGTTGTGTATATCAATATCTATCTACCTATCTATGCACATCAATTCTATGTCTATATACACACACACACACACACACACACACACACACACACATCCTACAATTTATATATCCACTAAGCTGTCAGTAAGGATTTAGGTTGTTTCTATATCTTGAGTATTGTAAATAACTTTACAATGATCATGGGAATACAGGTAATTCTGCAAGCACTTATTGTATTTCTTTTGAATATATACCTATCGTAAAGTTTGTTAGAGTACATAAGCAACCAAAGAGTCTCCCAGTAGCCAAGCAGTCTTAAAGAGAAAATAGAAGCTGGATTTATCATATTTCTTATTTCAAATTATATTATCAAGGTTCTGTAGTCAAAAGCATATGACACTGGCATGACACATGAATAAATGGAGCAGCAAGGAGAAGCCAGAAATAAACCTAGGTATACACAGTCTGCTAATTTTCAACAAGGCTGCCAACAAGAAATAGTGGAAAAGATAATATCTTCAAAAATAGTGTACATAAAAATCAACTCAAAATGGATTAAAAACTAAATATAAGCTCTGATGCCATAGAAATCCTAGAAGAAGGCAGAGTGTAGTGGAGCCCTGCAGAGGAAAGTTGTACCTGTTGTTTGGCCAATAAGCAGAATAGTTAAATAACACTAGAAAGTTAGGGTTCAGGCAGTACCCAAGGTGACACTTTCATGATCCATTCAGACACATTTAGAATTGCCCAGTATTGAACAATCAGGTTGTCAGTGCAATTTAACATTCTAACCCTTGTCAACTTAACACCCAATCACATTTCCTTAAACCATACTTATATTCAAATAAAAACAAGGTTGTAATTCTGTCTAATATCATATAACCCTCCTGTTTAAAATTGAAAATGCACTAATGCCTTATCCAAATCTCAAGAGATCCAGTGTTGCTCAAAATTTCAAGTCCTAAATTTCTTATGATCTTTTTTTTTCTTATGATCTTCATAGCAAAATGTTATCTGTAAATCTCAGCAAGTTCAAAAGCTCAGCTACATATATCTCATATACCATTGTACAGGGTAAAGATTCCCATTCCAAAATGGAAGAGAGGGAGAATAACAAGGAATAGAAACAAAACAAGACTGAAACCCAGCAGAACAAACATAAAGTCCCATAGCTCCATGTCTGGGATCTGGGGCCCATGGTGGTGACGCCTAGGTTCCAAATGACTTGGGGCATTCCAGCCCTAAGACCTTGCTGACTGCAGCCACTTGGTCCCTCTTCCTGTAAAATTTGGGTGGAAGCCTCCATGACCCCACAACTCTTGGATTCTACATGCTTGAAAAATCAGCATCACATAGATGACAAGATCTACTTCCAGATCGTGCAATAGCTGACCTCCCTTGGACCGTGGGTACTGAGTGGCTGGATGTCTGAGCACTGTGAAACAAATACCAGTGAACAAATTCCCTAGGATGACCTTCTTAAGCAGGGGTCCTAGGGATGGTCGTCTGAAAGGAAAGGTTATACTTTGCACTGCTGAGCCTGTGTTGGGTGGAGTCTTCCTGAATTCTGAGATGTCTGAGATGCTCTCAAAATATCTTTCTTCTCATATATTTTTGGTGGCTTTTGCATGGTCTTAATTTCTTTCTTTAGCCCAAAATTTACATGTTGTTGTTTTCAGGCCAAATTTAAGGGTTTTTTTTAACTATTTCTACTTTGATTTTGGCCCCCAATTCTTACTGTAAATCTGTCCAAAAGCAAACAGCAGTTCCCATGCCACAGTCTGAATATTGGGTTACCTTGAAATTTCCTCTGCCAGATCAATTATTCTACCTTCCTTAATTTCAGCCTCCAGTAATTCCAGTATGTGGGGAAAATGTAGATTTTTTTTCCCAGATTGCCTTTATTTTCTGCATTCCTGTCAGAATTCTATTTTCTGAACTGTGATCTGTATTGTCCCTTATGTTCTACTTACAGAATTCTAGTTCTTCACAAGACCACATTTCTAAACCTTTCCAAACTCCTCCTGCAAAGTTAGTTATGCAGGCTTCTAAATAACATAGTAAGGTAGAGTAACAGCAACATCTCATCTTTTCTCATAATAATTTTTGAACGAATCACATTTCTCATGATTGAGATCAAATACTGGACAAATACAGTAACCTAAAGAAAAAAAAAAGGTTTAATTGGCTCATGGTTTCAAGGATTTAACTGATGGTCAGGTAGTAGCAAGGCAGGAATATCACATCATAGCAGCTTGGTAGTGGAACACTGCAGCAAGCAGACCACAGGAACAATGCCAGTGAAGAGGCCAGAATCCAGGTAGATTTTTCAAGGTCATGACTCAATGACACTCTGAGACATAGCCAGATGTTTACTTTCTTAATCTCCTGAATATTTCTCCAGTCAACCAAGGTGAAAATCTACCTTAACTTCCACATTGATTTATATTTGACATATTTATTATTGGAAAATAGAGAACGGATTTCTATAACAGTTCATATGTCAATAAAGAAATAATAATGCATATTAAAAATATTAGGGATTGATTAAAATTAAACATAATAAAATGATGTCTGTGTGCAATTAGTAGCATATTTATAGCAAGACCCCCAAATGCAACAATTAGATAAAAGTACTGAAAGTATACCAAATAAGCATATAATTCAAAAAGTTAGAAATAACATAAAAGAATACAGAAAAAGTTAAAATTAGAACACAGTTGGAGTATAAACAAATAGCAAAATAAAATACTCCAGAAACATAACTCAGAGGAATAGAAATTTGTTTTAGATCATGGTTTTCGGAGTAACCAGTCAATGGTTGGGTGGGTCAAGAGCAGAAACATCATGGTGGAAGGTCCTGGTGGAGGAGAACTGTTGAAGTTATGGTGACCAGGGAAAGGAAGAAGGTCACACCTCCAGTGATCCACCTTTCCTTATCAGACCACATCTATAAATACATAAGCTTCTAGGCCAGTGATGGTGAAGCTTTTAGAGACCAAGTATACAAATTCTCTTATTTATTACAAAGTGCCAATACTGCAATTAAACCTGAATACTGGGTTTGGTTTAGAAAAAAACTCAGGGATGGGGCTTTAGTTCAGTGGCACCGAGCAGGCTCGCAAGCGCTAAGTCCTGAGTTCAACGCCTGGTACTGCAAAAAAAAGAAAAAGAAAAAGAAAAAAACAACTCATACATTACATTAATATCTGTTATCTTAAAAGAAAAACATATTTTTCACACTAACGTATTTTTCAATGCTACAACTAGCTTTTTATTGAAAGGTAAAAGTTTGCATTTTGCACGAATTTGCACAATTAATGTGATCTTTGCTGTTGTGTGCATGCTGATAATTTATCAAACCTTGGCTGGGGCTGGTTGGTTTCCAGCTCTGCTTGCCCACTGCCACATATATGCTGTAGGTTCATCTTCACTGTTCTAAACTCATCTGTGAATGAATCTGCTGATAGCATGGCAGCCCTGAGATCCACTTTCCAAATATGAGACTTTGGGGAACATTTTATAGCTACACCCCTAACAGAATTTAAGAAACCAACTGGAGATTCATTTCTGCTTACAGTGTCATAGGTTTCAGTCCATGGGTGCCAAGATCCTTTGCTTTTGAGACTTGGACAAGGCAGAAATTCCTGGTAAGAAGCAAATGGCGAAACAAAGCTGTTTTACTCATGGCTGGTGGAAGTGAAGAGACACAAGAGGAGACAGGTGTCTCTACAAAGCCAGTGGAGGGCACATCCCTAGTGACCTAAATTTCTTCCACCAGTCCCCATCTCTTTAAGCTTCTCAAGTTCCCAGTAGTGACATAGGTTGGCAACCAAGTTTTGGTATGTGAGCCTTTACGTGCTTGTATATAAAAGAGTAGTATGTAATATGATTGAATAATATGGTAACTATTCATGTTAAAAATTTATTACTATAAAAGACACGGTACTGTCACTCCCTCAGAATACTCTCTCTTGCTTCAAACACACTTACCCCATTATTCTTTCCACTTCTGAACAAAATAAAATTGTGGAACAATAAAACATGGACAATCTTTTCAATAAATAATTATAGGATAGTTAAATAGCCATATGGAGAAAATTTCACAGTAACACAGCCTTTGAAATTAAAAAAAATACTGATAGTTGATTTCTTGATAGCAGCCATTCTTTGTGGGGTGAGGTGGAATCTCAGGGCTTTTTTCATCTGCATCTCTCAAATGACCAGTGATGTTGAACATTTTTTCATATATTTATTCGCTGCTTTTACTTCTTGTTCTAAGAAATGTCTGTTCATTTCAGATGCCCATTTTTGAACTGGGTCTTTGAATTTGGGGGTCTGATTATTTTTAGTACTTTATATATTCTAGCTAGTAGTCCTTTGTCTGAGGTACAGGTGCTAAAAATTTTTCCCACAATGTAGGTTGTCTGTTAGCTCTGTTGGTGGTTTCTTTTGGAGTGCAGAAGCTTTTTAATGAGATGAGATCCCAGTTGTTGATTCAAAGGAACCCTTCTCCATTGCTGGTGGGAGTGCAGACTGGTGCAACCACTGTGGAAATCAGTATGGAGAGACCTCAAAGAACTAGGACTAGAGGTCCCATTTGACCCAGATTTTCCCCTGCTGGATATCTTCCCAAAAGAATTAAAAGAATCATACCACAGCGATATATGTGCACCCATGTTCGTAGCGGCACAGTTTGTAATAGTTAAAGCTTGGAAACAGCCCAAGTGCCCATCAACTCAACACTGGATAAAGATGTGGGTTTTTTTATAAAATAGAGTACTACTCAGCCATAAAGAACACAAAACTAGTCATTTATAGCTAAATGGATGCATATCGAGGCCATACTCTTAAGTGAAATAAATAGGACTCACGTGTAAATACCGAATAGTTTCTCTAGTGTGAGAAACTGATAGTGTAAATAAGGGTTAAAATGATTAAAATGAATAATTGATAATTTGAAATAGGAAAAAAGGTCCAAAGACATAGGGATAAAGGGAGGGGAAGGGGAAAGAAGGGAAAGGAAAAATTATGAGAAAAGAAAAAAAAATGGAAATGATATCTATGTAAATATGGAAGGGTGGAGGGGGTGAAGGGCACACAGGTAATGGGGAAAAATAAGAACCAGCATACATCATGTACAGGTACAAACACCCAATGATAAATGTAAATGAATTGTATACCTAAATGTACCAATAAAAGAACTTAAGAAAAAAAATACTGATGGCTTATATAATTAAAAGTAAATACCTTCTTCAATAAGATGTAAAACACAGTAAATATAAATTATAGATTAAAAGCTTATAATTAAGATAAAAGTGGGGCTGGGGATTTAGCTCAGTGTCACCTCGCCTGCCTCCTAAGTGCAAAGTCCTGAGATCTACTCAGCCATAAAGAATGAAAAACTAGAGTCATTTATAGCTAAATGCATGCACGTTGAGGCCATACTCTTAACTGAAATAAACAGGACACACATGTGTAAATACGAAATAGTTTCTCTGGTGTGAGAAACTGAAAGTGTAAATAAGAATCAAAACGTATAATAGGTAATGGAAGAAAAGGTCTAAAGCGGAAGAAGAGGAAGTGAGAGAAGTAGGGAAAAGGAAAGAAGGGAAAGGAAAAAATATGAGAAAAGGAAAAATGCAAACCAAGTCTTTGTAAATAGGGAAGGGTGGAGGGGTTGAAGGGAGAGCAGGGGAATGGGGAAAAAATAGGAACTAAGATATATTATGTAAAGGTACAAATTCCCAATGATGAACGTCATCATATTGTATACCTAAAAGGTACCAATAAACTTAATGAAAAAAAAGACAAATCTGTGCATAAAAATATATCAGAAAAGGGGCCGGGAATTTAGCTTAGTGATTCTGCCACCTGTCTTGCAGGCGCAAGGACCCAAGTTTGATCCCTGGTACCAAAACACACACACACACACACACGCACACACACACACACACACACATATAAAAGGAAACAAATTACAAGCCAATTGGAAAGATTTTATTTCAAGAGAATATGAGAAAGTACTTCAAAACAGTATGAGAAAGTATTATGGAGCAATAACATAAAAAGCAACAACAGCTAAACAGTAGCATTGATACATTTTAAAAATCCAGTGTTGAGGAAAAGAAGCAAGAGTTACAAAAACATGATTCTGTTTTATGAATTTTCAAATGGTCAAACCAACCTACATTCCACAAGGATGAAAATCTCGTTGTTTAAAGGAAAAGAATGCTCAAAAGCCATGATCTGATTAGCTATGCTAGCCAGAGAAATGCTGAGGTCAGACAGTAGATTCTGAGGAGAATCTGAAGATCTGACAGTATTTATCTCTACTTGGAGGATATTACATAGTTGTTGGGTTTAATGTAGTTTGTTAACCTCCAACTTATGTTTTATATCCTTCTCTGTATGTTTCTTCTCTGTCATGATAAAAGTGTTAAAATACCAAAGAAATAGAATGATTGATAAATTGGAAGTGTACAAACTGAATAAAAATATAGCACATATGATGCAGTAAAATACTTTGCACAGCCAGGCATGGTGTTGGATGTCTGTATTCCCAACACTTGGGAGGCTGAGGCAGGAAGACTGCAACTTTGAGTCTGGGCTACATAGAGAATTCAAGAACAGCCTGAGCTGCATCCCATGAAGCTATCCCAAGGAGGAAAAAAACCCCACAAAAATTATTTCCCTCAGATCAAAACAATTAAGGTAATCTTGTTGCAGTGCCAGCTCTGCACAATTAATAGTCAAAACAATTTGGGATTTAATTTTATTGTAATGCATTTTGTTGATAAAGGTATTTTGAATGTCAGTGAATTTATGGTAAAGAATTTAACTGGGTTCATAATAAAGTATGTAAGTGATATAATATATTAATAATTAAATAAACTCTTTAAAGTAAAAATTCAAACTATGTAAATTTAATACTGTAATTTATTTTAATTTTTAACTATCTAGATTTTCTATTTTTGAAAGAAAGAAAAGAAAAGAAAGAAAGAAAGAAAAAAGAAAGAAAGAAAGAAAAAATATGATGACAGATTACCAAGGGATAATAATTGTATTGTAAAATATTTATTAACTTTATTTTTCATTTGGTGAGATAATAAGCCACTAAACTTACTTTGACCTAGAAACTAAATAACATAATAGTCCCAACAGCCCTAATTAGTTGAGAGTCTGAACTTTACCATGTAACCTTCAAATCATCTCTTTGAATTTACTCTTTGCTTCTAAATCTTTTTGTTTTCCCATGTGTTTCACGTGTCTCATTTCATATCGTTAATGAAACAACTCAATCAACAAGCCAGGGATGTACGTGAGCAGATTTAGGCTGAGGCAGAATTCAAAGCCATGTACTGCCCTGTACATTTTTATTTTCATTAAAAAGAAACATTTTATTTTTAAATAAATCATTCATTATTTGGATTTAAGAGAAAAAACATATTAATAGTACATTTATCTTCTCAAAAACAGTAGATCTTCAGGAAAACAATGTTAAGATATATTCACCTCTTATTTTATAATGTGTGCATTATAACATTGCAGATAGCTAAAATTATAACCTTTTTTGCAACTATGTGATGGATTCTTTTTCTTTTCTTTTGTTTCTAAGCGTTTCTTTTTGCATATTCTCTTTACACACACACACATCTCTACACATACAAAAGCGTGCACAAACACATATATTGAGTTTTCATTGATAAAAAAATTGCAGGTAATTACTATTATTTGTAGTAGCAGTGGTAGTTCTTTATTTCGTATGATCTATAAACATATAAATACATGACTAGTGAGAGAAAATACTTTATTGGACTTACAGAATTAAAGAGTATTAAACTTCTAATTTAGTACTCTTTCATTGTCCCTTAATTTCTCTTTTAATAATAAATGGAAAGAAATATCAATGTAATACAGGTCAAACTTGCTTTCTTTCCATTTTTCTACATTCATTCACCCTTTCAAATTGTATTTATGCAATTATTCATTGTCTTATTTTATCTTGTTGCTGAGACAAAATACCTGATGCCTAAAGTTAAAGGAGGAAAGGCTTATTTAGCTCAGAGTTTGAAGATGTTTCAGCACATAATCTCCCAACTCTGATGCAGGGCAGCATGGCAGAGGGCATCCCAAAAGAGAAACAGTTCATAGTGTGGCAGGCAGAAGATGGAATGCAGTGAGGCAAGGGCAACGGCCAAAGAAGCAGCTTTCATCTTCCTTTTATCCCTTCCAGGGTACCCACCTTTTGAATGGTGCCACCTACTCCCACGGTTGGGCACCCTTAATCCCAAAATGACACCCTTAATACATATTCACACACCCTAATCCAGCCACATTCAAAATTCCCACCTATGACTGCATGAGGCTTTGGGGAGACATCTAGATACAACCCATAACACTCATTAATTTGTTAATTTGACAATTCATGGCTTCACACATTAGTACACATTTGCTTGTCATTATGCACCACTCACTTATTTATAATAGTCTCACATAGTAAAATATAATTTTGACCAATTGAGTTAATATTTTACTCAAGGATACAGGTATGGAAAACAAATACTTATAGTACAACTTATCCTTTAAACTGCCAATATTATTATAAAATGGTGAAATATAGAAATACAGCAGTCAAAACCAAAAATTACTTCACTACTTGAATTCTTCCTCTAAGTTAAATAAAAATTTTCTAGACACAGGTAGGTTATAAATGTATTCTATGTGAGTTTGGCTCATGATCCTGAAAGACACTATTCTGAACATGTTAATTCTGAATGGTGAAATCCCAGAAGATTAAAATTACTAGTCTAAAATCTCAAAAGATTAAAATCCTGTAAACAGTAATTATAGAACAATGTTTTATATTATTTAAAATTTATTTATATTTTCAAAACCAAATGTATTTGAGAAACAAAAATATGACAATATTCCATAGGCAAAGTTATACAATAATTGGTAATAATATTTTTTAAGCACAAACACTCAGATATACTATTCTCATCAAGTGGTACAACAGTCAATGAGCAAATAAATAATGTTCATAAAGAAATAAGTAAAAAAAACCAAAATATATAAACATGTATTCCTGTAGTTGTTTACTGTGTTCACCTGGCTATATAACTGTGATTATCTGAAATACTGAGGTGAACAAATTAATCATTGAATGAGATCAAATAAAAACATCAGTGGTTCACCACCAAATAGAGAATCTTCCAAAAATCTGAGATCTTGAGGAATCTTTTCATTCACAAGTAAAGGTGTACAAAAAGGCTGCTCTTCATTTATTAAAGAATTTTCCATATTTTTATGTATGTGCTAATCCTTGTACACAAATTCAATGCTTTAACAAGGCACTTTTATGAAGTCAAATTTGCAAAGAAATGCATAAATCAAATTATAATTTGCTAATAAATGTTTTTACACAATTTTTACCTCTAGTATTGAAATAATGTGACAAAGTAGAATAGAATATTGCAAAGAATATAGAAAATAGGGAAAATATAATCAAAATGGAGATGGGAGAAACACAGAAAGCAAATGAAAAGCTTGGTGTGTAAAAAAAATGCAATATAGGAACAGATGATGAGCAAGTCCATGGAGACAGTTGATGAGAGATGGCCAGCTCTCATGACATTCAAAATTATTAGCTGTATTTTGAAGTCTCACGAGATGAATAATTGCTTTTTTTATATATGCATTCTTTTGAGAATGTTTGCACTGAGAGTTTTTACTGGAAGTTATTGATTTACCCCCACTATTACTTTATTTTTCTGTTGGTGATTCCATTATTTTCCCATTTTTTAACTCCTCAGCTTGCTTGATATGTTCATTCCATCAGACATTTTAGCATTGTTGACTCCATTCTCTAACCAAAATAGCCCTGAAAATTGTTTGGTTTGCTGGTGTGCTGGTCCTGAATTCCGTAATGTGTTCTTTGTCATAGAATGTCCTCATTTCTCCCTCAATTTTGAAAGACAGTTTTAAAGGATATATTAATCTGAGTTGAAAACTGTTTTCTTTTAAGATTTGAAGTACTTCCTGGCCTTTATAGTTTGTGTTGAGAAGTCTGTTGCAATTCTAAAGTGTTTACATTCATAAGTGATTTTTGCTTTTCTCTAGCAATTTAGTAAGATTTTGTTCTTGTATTGGACTTTTGGGATTTGAGTATACTATATCATGGAGAGGTCTTTTGTCATATGTCTTGCTTGCATGTATGTCGAAATCTGTCCCCATTCTTGGAAACTTTTCTGTTGCAATTTCTACAAACACTTTTTTCTATACATCTCCTTTATGACTTGAACTCCAGTTTTTCTTTGGTCAACTTCTTTGCATTAACTAGTGGCTGTTGGATCATTTTTCTTTACTCTGTTGTTCTTTTTAAGGTATCTGTGAATATATTCAGACCTGTGTTCTCAAACTGTCACTCTTTCCTCATGTTGGTTACTTCTGTTTCTCATATAGTTAATAGAATATTTTATCCCTGAGATTTCTGATTGATCTTTTCATGTACTTTATTTCTCTGGTAAATTTGCTACTCATGTTTTCAATAGTTTTGATTAGCTTTTCTAACTTGTTATTTGACTTTTCTTTAATCACATTGATCAGTTTGTCATTAATTCTGTTATGTGCTTTGTTATATCATCTTTATCTTGCCGAGTTTATTTGCTTCCTCTTTGATCATTTCATAAAACTCAGCCATCCATCACTTTGTTTCCTCTCCATCTGTGACCCTTGGATCTTCTTTGAGGGAGTTAAGAGTTTTTGAAGTCTTTTTGCTGTCTTGATTTTCATACATACTTGTGTTGAAGTTTGAGGTCAAGTAGAGTGAAGAGACTTTGTTATTTGCATGAAAATCTCTTTGCTCAGACTCTGCTTTCCAGTGATGTGATCTTGGCTTTATTTTTCAAGATGCATTATCTACTTTGAGCTATTCAATTCAATATGATTATAACCAGTCACTGTGTTGCAGTGAGTTATACTGAGTATAACAGCATCATCAGGTCCAATCATACATCAATCTTGAGCATTAAAACTTTTAAAATTTTCACCCTTTTATCAATTCCCCTAAAGGACCATACTATAATGCTATTAGCGCTTAATTTGGGATGTGGAAGGAGAGAGAACAGCCAGAGGAGGGAGGTAAATGAGTAAGAAAAGAGAGGGGCAAGAGAAATGTTAATTGGTGAAAAATACATAAAACGTTTTGCCCTATTAGCTAGAGTAAATAAGTTGTGTTGTACAGATTTGGGAGCATATTTGTGGAGGTAGGAGGAGGAATGCAGAGGAAGGCAAGTGAAATTCATATTGAAGGATTCTGTGAGATTGTCAAAAACTATTAATACATCTGTAGTTAATTCTGTTTGGATCCTCTGAGCAAAATTTTGGTAAGAACTACCCTGACATGACCATGGATGGTAATATTTAACATAAGAACTGTTATTTCCTATTCTCCTTTGCATATTTACATAATTATATATAACTATATACAAAAATATACATATATAATTATACACATAATTATATATATAATGGAAAGTGTAAGGGAAGAGAGGGAATATAAAAGGATAAGGAAATGAGGAAGAGAGAAGAGAGAAGAAAAAAGAAGAAAGAAGAAAGAGTAAAACATGAAAGAAGAAAAATGCAAGAGAGATAAACATAAAGAAAAAATAATTTAAAATATAAGGAAGCATGAACCACCCCCCAAGAAAAAATGAAAGAAAGAGAAAACCTCAGAACAATTAAGCAAACAAAGAAACAAAACGTGCCTTGGCGCAGTTGCTATGGAACACCACTCAGGTATCCACATATGCACCATTACACTGCAGTCTTACTCAGGTTGCAAGCAGACAAATTGGTCTTGTCCCTGTGGACTACTGAGTTGCCTGCCTGTGAGCAGTGAGGTCTGCTGATCTGTATGGCTCTCCGGACATACAAGCTGTGCTTTGGGAATGGCTAACTTTAGGCCTTTGTCTCTGTTCCAAGATCCAACCACCTCAATTAATATGGGAGAAAGAGAATGTGGTGTAGTTTACACAGTGCTCCATCAGCTTTCACCAGGGACTTCCCACTCATGCTCCCTTCACTGCAGGGCAAATCCCACTGTTGTCTCTACGTTTCTCCTCCATGGCCCTTTCGTCCAGTACATTGGCAGAGTCCCTGTGACCCAGCCAACACTTTTTGTCCCTCAGCCCAAAGTCTTTTACTTTGAAAGAGCTCCTGTCCCAAAAGCTTCACTCTCTGACCTATAGAACTTGGTGCAGACCTGAAGCATAGCAGCCAGTGTGAAGGATTTAATGGTGTTTCCATTATCACCAGTGTTTGGAGCATCAGAGAGAGAGAGAGAGAGAGACCCTTCTCTGGTCTGGCCCTCCAGAGTCTTCCTTTCTCCTCTCTGTCTGCAAGGATTTGCTCCTCCTGTTCCTTCCAGTTAGTTCTGAATTGCCTGTGACTCACAGTGTTCAAACTCTCTTTCATTGGCATGGGCAGAATGGTACAAAGAGAGCCCTGCTCTTTGGAAAGACGATGGGGGTTGCCTATTTTGGTGCTTCTGACTCTCACTCCCCCACACACATTTCACTGGTTGGAGTCCATGGCTCCTCTTGAGCCCTAATGGCAGTTAACACCCAAGCTGAATTTTGTCTTCTAGGTGAGAGGGAGAGTATGCATATAATGAGCCTATCCCAGGAGTCTGACTCTGAAGTGCTGGCCCCTTCACTCAGAATATTCTAACCATTCCCAAGAGAGTGGGTTCACTGGGTAAAGGGTGTGGGGACCTGTAGACCAGCTGTGGCCCAATTTCCCTTTTGTAGCAACTCTAGTATTTGATTTGATGTGGTAGATTTATCCTTCAGTTCAATATTCCATATCTAGGTATGTTTGCCTTCCCTGTTTCAGAATACCTGCATTATCTGGTGGGCTTCTGAGCTTTTCACACACCTCTGTCTCTAGTTCATCATGTTGGAAGCTGTGGTATTTTTACATGCTTGTATTTCACTATTAAGTAGCCTCACACACTTATCACAGTCATCTTACAAGGAAATAATTTCACAGATCTCTTCCATTGTGTTTAATACACACTAGGAAGCAGTAATGCTTTACTTCCTCACTTTCAGATCTGTAGTCATCAGGGTTTTCTGGAGTGGCAAAACCAATAGAACATGTATACATTATATGAGAGGAAACTTAGGAGAATTGGGTCACATGACTACAGTAGCTGAGAAGTCCCGTAGTGGGCCATTTGCAAGCTACAGACCCTGGGATATCCGTACTATGGCTCAGTTCAAACACCAACTCCTCAGAATGAGGCAAAGTAGTGATATAAATCTCATCTGAGGACAAAATCCTGAGGAAGTAGGGGATCAATGCTATAAGTCTTAGAGTCCAAAGGCCAGCAAACAAGGAGATCTGATGTCCAAAGCAACAGAAGAAATCCTTGTCCCATCTCTCAGAATGGGACCCATTTACCTTCTCTTACAGTTGTTCTCTTTAGCTTTTCTGACCTTTGGGTGGTGACTTCCCTGCACACCCAGTCCACTCAGACTCACTGACCTTTAGTGGTAACACCCTCACAGACACATGTCAAATCATATTTTACTAGCTTTCCAGGTATCGGTTCTAATATGATGCAACTCTCCTGCATAAAACTAAAAATACACCAATCTTTTCCCAAAAATTTGGCTTTCCACACTTTCTTATGTTATTTAGATAAAGGGAACTGGAGATTTAAGGATGTCAGTTTTCAACATTTTGAATATTTAAGATTAAAATTATTAGGAATTTTGATTTTCAGTATTCTAAAATGTAGGGACTTTGAACTTTCAGGATTTCAACATTCAGATTATAACATTAAGGATTATGTCTATGGGATATATATGATCAGCATCAGTTCCATTCAGAGAGAACATGACATGAAATTTGGAAGCCAGTGGAGAAGGCTCCAAAGTAGTCAGGAAATAAAGAGATGTTCATAGTGAAGACTCCAGAAAATCTTCAGCACTCTTAACCCTGGAAACCTGCATGAATCCCCAGCCATAAAATTCAGAAAAAAAAACCCCAAAAATGCAGGTGAAAGTGTAAGGAAGTTCAGTATTGCTCTGATTTTCTCTGGAATAATCACATGGATATTTTCTTGAGGTATCTAGTATCAATTTTTTTCCAATAGGAATTCTAATCTTTCTGGGTTGATGGTGTTTTAGGCATGCATTCAAAATCTATAATACTGAAATTGTGGTTAACACTTATAAAGGTACAAATTCTATTTAATCTGTCCAAATTCTTGTCCCAGAAACTGTGCTAGCATTCATCATTGTAATAAGCACATTAATAATAAAAATGTTCAGAGATGAAATATTTCAAGGCTTCAGTAATTTTTACCTAAAGTTCAATTTAAAATCACTGCTAGATTTATTTAACAAACTATTTTAAACTTGTATTTAGTTTGAAAAATCTTTTTATATAATATCCATCAAATAAAATGCAACATTTTGATATTTATTCAGATGTTTCTTAAACATAATTGTGATAGTTTTTATTAAATTATGTGTAATAATTTCTATTAAAATGGTTAAATAATTTTACTTGTATGTGAAGAAAGGTTAATTTTTAATTGCAATAATCAGTATAATGATGTGTCAGGAAGAATTCACATGAAATGCATAATTAGTGCATGTTATATAGCTTTCTTACTCAATTACCTAAAATCAATGGTCAAAGTTATGTATTAGAATTTGTGCTAGACTTTGACTTAATGTCTTTAGTCATCTGGATGAATGGTAGGCAAAAGAAGTTGATATTTCTGTTTCAGGTTCTTTTTTTCCTGATTTGAACAGAAAATCACTAGCTTCTTTTACATATATTTTAAAAGGTGAAAGATTTATACAATCTGAACAGAAATTAGAGTATTCACATATTTTTAAACACCACCCATTTGTCTAAAAAATCGATGGCAACTAGGAGATTTGATAAATATGTATTTTAAAACACACATACATACATAAATACAAACATACACATATCTCAGTTTCTGAGGATAAATGTGTGTCATGAACATAGTGAGCGTGTGAGGAAAAGACACTGTGGTAGGAGTGTATGTGATCCACATTCAGCAGAGGACTGTCAGCTCATTAAGATCCTTCCATTCTTGACTTCTCAGTTTTCAAGAACATAAACACATGGAATCTGTTTTTGATACATAGTCTTATTCAAAAGGAATGGTTATTTTTGAAATCAGACTTTAGTTACAAAGAGAAGAACAGAGAGTTTTCTAAAAAGAAAAGGGAATCAGGATTATGTGTATCAAGCATATTACTGCATTGTAACACAAACTTTCAGACCCTGAAGGCAATAGGTTTTGCTTAAGAATAATAGAAAACTTAGCATATATGTTCAATGTTTTACATGCATGGAACAGAGAAAAATTATTAAAAAGAGAACAAAATCAAATGTCTGCTTTCTTATATTTTTTCTGTTATTGCATACCTGTCACTTGAAGTTAAGGGAGAAAAGAATGAGGCTTTCCTCTGTCTCCTACCATTCCTAGGTGTTATTGCTCACAACCCAATTATTAAAGAATTGGTTGAATGCATAAATACTGAAGCCTGAACTTCTGAACTTGAAGGGCTCTTTAAATCACAGTTAGAACAAAATGTTTTTCATGTAATTGTTCCTGAATCAAGGAAAGAAATGCACAGAGACACAGAATTCAGGTAAAATAACAATGGTCTTTACTTGCTAGCAAGGTGGGATGCCAGAAAATGGTCTGGTCGGAGTCTGTGCCCTGTGTTCTTTGTCCATCACTTTTTATACTTTTGTCAGTCATTATCTCACCCATAGTGGTCTTTGTTAAGTAAATAAAGTTCCAATTCCTGTTTAATGGTTAGACACAGGTGGTTTATGTCACTGATTACAGTCCTAAACACATGACAGTTAAGGCACATATATCACAAGTTTGTTGGAGGATTCCCACTTTGTTCTTCAGAGCTAGGATGTTATCTATAGTGGAGCTACAGATCAAAGGAGCTATATAACCTTCACTTTAAACAACAAAAGCAATGACTAAGGTAAGCTTTTAAAGGGATACACTACCTATTTTGCTTCCACAACTACTTTAATAGCTAATCTACTAAACTTACTTTAAAACTTTTCCCTATCATAATCAAACAAAAACACATGCTAAAGATTGTAGATTAACATTTCTAAAAAAAAAATTCTAAAAGCTTGTCTTCAAAGGTGAATTATTACAAATAATAACTAACTTTTCAGTTCTTCTCAACTCCAAGTACAGATATCATCAGCTGCTTCTCTGGGCCTGGAGGAGACTGGCTTCAACTTCCCGTGTCCCACCATGAAATAGTCAGTGCATGCTCTCATGAACTTTATAACCATGAGCCAGTTCACAACATGACCTAATGTAGTGAGTGCTGCATGTTCCCACTCAAGAAGTTTGTTCATAAAGATTTTCAAACGATCACAATTGATGTAGTAATTAGAATCTGTTGATAATTTATTAAATGTTAATAGATATTTTGTTTAATATTTACATTGACTTCCCCCAGCAAAATATCTCATAATTTATAGTCTACTGGCCACAAAGCAATATTAGGCTTGCTATTTGTGTGTTCATTTTTATTCAGTCTTCTTGTGCTCATCACCAGTTGGAACATAGCTGACCTGTAATTTTTCATTGTCATTATATATATGATTGTAATTTAGTCAGAATTTGTTTTTTTAATGCTTCTATTGGGTGATTATAATAATATTATTAAATTGTTTTTATATTTCTTTATTAAGGTATTATTATTTTGTTATAGTTCACTGAAAAATACATAGTATCATTAATAGTCAAGCAGTCTATTTGTTTAAATAAAAATTTTGAAATAAAATACTGGAAAGACTTGGAGTGATCAGACTACTTTTAAGCCACTATAAAGAAGGTGAGAGGAATTACTGTGAGTTTGTGGTGTTTTATGACCAATGTATTTAGAAGACAACCTGAGGCCAAAGCTAACAACCTGAAGAATATATTGAGAGGGCAGAGAAGAAATGGACATTTTTATCAAATATAATAAAAAAGAGCTGTTGTAATTTAAAATCTATAAAACCAAAACTTGGGGGAATGAGGAAAAATGTGGGTGACGGACCCAGAATGTGGTGAGAAATCACTAAGGGCACTGCAGTGTTTGATAGACATATTTTTTGGTATGTTACAGAAAAAAATTATTTCTTAGGATATGGAGGTGATTTAATGAATTTGATGTATATATAGTAGTGAATCAGGTGGAATAATCTGATAATGTTCATTTTAAAAGGATTTGCATTTGAGTGTACATGTAAGATGCTAAAACTACAATGGTGGAAGAATTGCAGAGACAGAGATAGTAAAATAAACAGATTTTTTTCATTAAGATGGAGGAACCCAGGATGTAAAACACTCATTTACAATAAAATTAGGTTTGTGTAAGTAGAAAGGCTCATGAAATTCAATTTTTAACCATATTTATGTTTTATAGGTGAACACAAAAATGTTCACAAACCATTCACTTATTTTTATGTAGAGTTTTTGGTTGTTCCCACTGACTGTGCATGGCTATTTGACTTTCTTTGGTCAAGTGGACATTAGCAAACATGCCACAAGCCACAAGCTGAGGACTGAGAAGTGCTATCCACCAGATCCCATGATACTGAAATCCTAACACTCACGATGTACAGGTGACCCTGGAGGCAAGGCTGAGGACAACGAGGAGCTGGTGAGCATCTGTCCGCAGGCAGCTCCTGCCACTTGCAGCTGCGGACAGATGCAGAAGTCATCTGTGGTTATCAGCTGCACATGGACTCTACAGGACGGCGTGTACAGATTTCCGGGTTGCAAAACTGTGAACTACATACATGGTTTTTGTATAAGTCTTAGTTATGCAGCAAAACTTAAAAAACCTAAGTGATAAAATGTATTTGGATGTGATTAAGAAATAAATGACCTATGATGCCTCATTCTACTTTTTATATTCTCTAGACATGATTACACAGTGTTTGGAGATTAAAATGATATGAAGCTTCTGGAATTTGGCATATTATTAAATGAAATAAAAGCCTGCAAAGAGTTTAATAGCATAGAACTACACCTAGAAAGAAATACTCTAGAGCCTGCTGTACAAGTCAAAGGTATCATCTGCGTCTATCTCCTAGGTTCTCTCCATCTGGAACTCACTTAATAACAGTTTACCTTTGTTTGTGGAAAGGGAAACTGTCTGATCTCGATTGCAAGCAGAAATAGATAAGTATGTCTCTGAGATCTTGATGTTACCCTTGCCAGCTGCTCCGTTCATTACTGCGGTTTACATTGTTGTGACAATAAATGTTACATATTGTTATACATGCTAAAAATTAAATAGGACTAACCTTAAACAAGAATCTGAGGGGAAGTGTGGTATGTTATTTGCTAGGAGGTGAGAGACAGATACGTGAGACTAAACGATTTTGAGTGTTCAATGCAACATCAAGGAATGGGAAAGCTAAACTCATGTCTCAAAGAAAAAGCAAGGTTGATAGTATTTTTTAAAAATCCCAAAGCAAAAAAGTTAATCTGCTTAAGATATTTAATTACACACGTGTGTTGAATACTACATTGAACTCTTTAATTAATTTAATTAACTTCCTAGCCTGTTGGGTAGGAGAAGAGAAACAAAACAAACTTGAAAACAGAAAGGACAGACATAGTGAAGGTAAGGAAGATTAAATTTCTCTCAAATCATAGTTTAAGTCCTCTTTTGAAGAGACAAATAGTTCATTTTTCTGCCCTACCCTTAAATCTCAGGACATATATTTTTGGAATCTACTCTAACTCATCAATAAAGATGATATTTAATTTAAGTTTTGATGTTAGTAGGATATTTATGTATGGAACCACTACCTAACTTTATATGCTTTGACAGTTCTGGAACAATTTTATCTGATACTTTGTCATAATTATCTTATGTACTAGTTCACATTAGGAGATATTATCTAGTTTCAGTTTTGATATAAATAAACTTATTTAGGATTTCTCTTCCAATTTTTATGATATATATATAAATCATTAGGGTTTCAGTGAATAATTTTCATGCAAACATATTGTTTGATTCCATTGTATTGGCTTTGTCATTCATGGATGTCACTGACTGTTACCTCTGAGTCCTGTGGTTGCTGGAGAGACATTAGCAAATCTTCGATTCCCTTTCCACAATGAGAAGCACATAAAGTATACAAAAAGCCAGTCTTCACTTTGTCATATAACTTTGAGATTTACACCCAAAGAAATATAAAGTAAATAATATTCAGTAGAACTTTAAAATAATTAAAATTTAATTTTGAGAAGAATTTTCTCCATATGAAAGAAGAAATGAAAATTTTTAATTACAATCTGTACCATTCACTGAAGGTATTGTTAGGCAATGTCATCATTCTCACCAAAGTCTTTCCTCCTTGAAGACAATAGCCAGGACTGGTAGAGGGAAAAGGAAGGAAGACAGAAACCAAGGAGGAAAGAAAGGAACTAAGAAAGGAGGGAAGAAAGGAAAAGAGAGAGAGAAAAGAGAGAGAGGGAAAAAGGAGTGAAGGTACCAAGTTTGGTACCCAGTTCAATCCCCAGCCCACTTGTAGAATCCAGAGATGCAGCTAAAACTGATCTCAAATCCCAAGAGTGCCAGGGGAAGAGCCAAAGTGAGGTGGGCACAGAGAGACCTGCTTAGTGAATGGTATTGTGTACTATCAGGGGAATGGTGCTAAATCTAGACATTGTTTTCTTTAGCTGTCAGGATGCTGTGAGTTCTTAATTACTGCTTCCTGCTGAAAGGTTCCTAGCTCTTTCACATGGGGCTAAACTCTTCTTGGCTATGATTAATTTAACTAGAAATAGCAATCCCCTCCCCTTGTTTAAATTCAGGACAACTCAAAAGAATTATTTCAGGTCCAGTGAGTTTTTGGATCAGCAGCGACCTTTATTAAGACTGAATTACTGATCACATTGTTTGTTATGTTCAATCTCTTCTCTTCCCTTGAATGTACATTCCATTGATAAATTTTGTAAACTAGTCTCTGTCTCAGAGGGAATTTTCTACATATACCGTCCTAAGGGGATCTAGAAAAAGCAAACAGAACAATTTATGTTAGAGTGGGCAAGGAAAAAGTCATTTGAAAATCTTTTCAGTTTTGGATTTTGTCCTGTTATTTTCATTGGGTTAGAAATCTACCCCTAATTCCTCAACAATACTATTACAGAAAAAAAAAAACCTTTATGAGTTAAGATAGTTACCTTCTAAAATTCAATATTTTCCTATTCCAGTATTACCTAGAAAGAGAAACTTGGTTTCCAAAAGGAGACAGTCATGTGTAAGTAACATTTATTGCAGAAACCAATCCATTGCCAGGTAGCAGCAGTAGAATTTAGTTTGTGGGTGCCAAAACCCATGTAGTAGAATGATTACTTAAATATAGTTGAAAAAATTATAAAACACATTTGTTAAACTGATTCTGTCATTACTAGGAAAGAGTAAATAAGGAAGAATCTGGTCCACGAGAGTTTATAATACAAGAGAGCAGAAAGAAAAGACGTCTTCAATGGAGTGAGAAAATAATGATTATTTCCTTAGGGGACCTTAATAGTTTGGAGTTTCAAGGGTTGATGTTTCAAGGGTTGATGTTTGAATATGATAGTAGGTAAGGGTGGAGGGAGAGGGAGAGAGAGAAGGTGGGGGGAGAATGCCAAATTGTCTCAATGTTGGGGTAAAACTGTCAATATCAACATGAAATTAATTAGTTGGAATGCAAAATGGGAATTGCTGCTGTTGATGAAGGTTGTTAGGTTAAGTTTGTCATGAAAATTGTGAATGTTAACCATGATACATGATACAACACCTGCTAGAAACCCAACAAAATACTGCCTCCTTAATCTCCAAGTTGTCTTTCCCTTCTTCAAAATGTGTTTTTGAAAGCCTGTGTCTCAGGAACTAACAACATAGGCCTTACTGAACAGGGTAAGTAAAGCACCTGCTGATTTTACTCTATTACAGCTGAGAGCTATGAAAAAGGACACAGTAGTGTATCTGCTGATGGTTAAGTCTCTCCAAATTTAGATACCTCTCCCTACATTCCTAAACATTCCCTGATAAAGGGTGAAGAGGACCATATGTCTACATCAGTTTGGGGTCTGACTTGTTTTTAGAATAGTTTAACATTTTTCTATTCACCTGATCCTTAAAATATTTTTATCTAATTTTTATAAAAGTAAAATATCATTACAGATACAAAGAGTTTCCAATTTATGCTTAATAAACATATAATAAATATAAACCATATCAGATTAACATTGTTGTACGTTTTGCATAAGTTCAACATATTAATTAAACAGTTTCAACTTTACGTAAGTCCTTGGTCATTTTAGTTATTTATAGTTATTTATGCACACCAATGTACATTATACATTTATCTGCTAATTTTAGACAAATATAGAAACTTAATGTATGTTCTTTAAAGTAATACAGTATGAAAATCAATAAAACATTTCAAATGTGGTATGTATTATAACTGACACATTAGAAATATCAGAACTAGATAAGATACACAATTTAGCTCCTTACATGGCTTTTAAGACAAAAAACCCAGGAACCCATCCCAAGGAAAACTGAAAACAATCATTCTGGAATTAAGAGGAGTAGTAGTTTAACAGTTCACAATATTGGCTCTTTGGAACAAAGCAATTAACCACTACATCCAATGAAAATGGTCATGGGAATTTTGGTAGGTAAAGTATAATTAACTAAATTAGCAGTAATGAAAATGCTACACTTAAACAGTAGCAAGATTGTGTAGAGATTTGATATACTATGGTTGTTTGTGGTCCATTTGAACTTCTACATGCAATTAAAAAACATTTCCTCTAAAAAAGATCCAGGGATTTTTATCAGGGTAAATTGCTGCTGCTTGCCTGCTCTCTTCCAAATGAGCTTTAAAATGCCTGCATTGTACCAGTGCCAATTGGCCTTGTTTTGTCTTCAGGCAGGTGGTTGATACTATGCTTATGTCACTACTGTCTGGATAATAACAGCATTGCAGTGAGAAGTCACATTATCCTTTCAATCTATCCCCAGCTCCGAACTATTGCTGCTAGTAAATCTGCAGTAGGTACAAAGAAAATGACATTTGTGATCTAGTTAGACAGAGAAAGCCAAGATATTAAATTAATTCCATTCCTTGGAGTTCCAAATAAGATTTAGTAAAATAAGCATTTATTTTATAGTTGCTATTGAGGTTAGCAATGAAAAAATATTACCTTTGAATTATACTCTTAAAATTTACCTTTTAATTGATAACCAAACTAACAGTATATGTGTTTATGGAAAAGCCATATTGTAAAATTTAGACTGAAATTCTTACTACATGTATGTGGTTTCTGAAAATTCAGAATAATATCATTTAAATTTTTATCCATTGGGTATATTGTCAAAAATGTACACCATGTGATCATTACAGGCAGAAGAATTTCAACCATTCTGTTCAAAATGTTATTAAAACTACAAAATGAAAGATTTGGAGGAAATAATATTGCTTGAATTTTTTGATTTTTTTCCCCAAAAACTCTACCACATATTGCACTCATAGAACATTTAACTTGAGAGTGACCTAAGGAAGAGGTTTGTAGGTAAACTGAGCAAGAGAAAGTGTGATTATCATAGAAGCAATTACAGTAATTCCTTTTCTTTCTTATGCTAATATGAGTAGAATTTTTATTCCTCGATACATATGAAATATATAATAACATAAAAGAAAAAATAGTGTCAGTTTTTATCCTTAATTTAAATGACATTTTACTTAGGATTCATTCATTAAACCTCCATTATTTTTCAATTTATCATAGAACTCCAAAATATTGCCTATGCCTAAAGTTAAAACTACTCTTAACAGAGATTATTGAACCACTCTCAAGTGCTTGGTATCTAAAAATATCTTTTTATTGTCATCATTAATGTTTTTTGTCTATTTCTTTGCAATGGGATACTAAACACTGAGATTGGATTCTTTGTTTTATGCTATCCTGTGTTACTTCAGTGCTTTACCAGTACCTGGAATATACTGACATTGAGTAAATATTAGTTAATGAAAAAGGAGTACTCATATTATCATTTAAAATTATATTCTAACTTACTACAGATTAGGTAATTAATTCATCTTTTATATCCTAATTGCATTTTCATTTTCTTATTTCTCTTGAGTGTATTAACATTGCCATTATGATTCATAAAATAGTAATTTTATAACATTAATGGACTCATATTAAGAAGACCAATCATATTATTATTTAAGATTTGATTGTTGTTAAAGTATTTACAAACAGAAAGAACAAATTAGTTATCAAAATTTTAGATTTGGCATAAACTCAGGTTTTTTACACAGAATTATTTTGAAGACTTTATTTTCAGTTTGAAAATAATATTTAAAATCATTTAGCTGTTAGTTAAATTTTTTTGTAAAGGAATTCTACAACTTTTAGAGATATTCTTGCCTGTTGAAGTACTCAAATGAGAAAAACAAGTGTTTTTAGTTCTAAACAAATACTTCTAATTTCAATGTCTACCTAAACGTTATATATGTGTGGATGTACTCTCTGAATTCAAGAAACACTTTATCAATTTAATACCAAAATGATGAGAAGTAGAAATTAAAATCAGTCCTTGCAACCTAATTAATTCAGAGTAATTCATAAGCATCAGAAGATGGAGGGTAATAGGACAATTTATTACTTCCCTCTCAGAACAATTTTTCAGTACATAAATTCTGACTGTCATGGTCTGACAATGCTTAAAATTTGGTTCCACATATTTGTGCTTTAAAAAATTACTTTTCACTTTATAGTGCTTTTTGAAGCTGTCAACTTGCTCTTGTAAATTTAAATAAGAGAAAGGATCCTCCAAATGTTCTATGTCTTAGGGTGGATATATATGCGTTAACTCAAAGGTACTCCAAACAATCTACATGTCAGTAGAAAGGTATACTTTTGCTCTGGTCTATTTTACTTTCTATCACTTATTTTCCAAGAATTGTTATATCAATGGCTTAGCATGTGAGAAAATTTTATTTGTTCATTAATCTATATCCACCCAGCAGTCTCTAGCTCTCATCCCATATATGTAGCAAAAATACAAAAAAAAGAAAAATAAATAAGTAAAAATTTCTGTTAAGTAAGTTGATAACACAATTGCAATTATATATTCATAAGGCTCAAAATATGTGAATGGCCATTGATAAAATTCTAATTTGAAATGGCTGACTAAAGAACTAGATAAAGTAGTTAGGAGACTTTTATGGGTGAAACATTGTTTTAGAAACTGGAAATTTCATATTTTTAAACAAACACATATTTTTAAATGTGTCATAATCATTTCTGTTTGTTTCAAATAAAATAAAAACACAACTAAAATCATAAAATCGTCATCTACTGTCATTATAAATAGCTAAACTATGTAGTATATAAGCATTAAATTACCACAATAGTTTTTGTAAATTATAAAATTAATTAATTTTCAGAAATATTTCTGAAATTACACATCTGTAAAAGCACTAGAATGATTGTTTTATTATTTATAGTAAAATTACAAGCAATTAAATTATGATAAAGTTTCCAAATTTGTGATTTTTGTAAGGATACCATAATTTTGTGCCAGTTCTTAATAATGTATTTTTAACATTCAATTGTTTTTCAATGTATTATCTTGCATGGAAGATCTCAAAAATATTTGTTTCAATGTAATTTTAAAATATGAGGCTATGAATTTAAAATTTATGTATTTAATAGCATG
>NW_004624761.1:4661322-4672464 GCF_000247695.1 Heterocephalus glaber
ACTTATATGACATTCTGAGAACTTACTAGTCAATTCCTATGTGAAAAAATATTGACATGAAAAAAATGTGACCCTTTATAATGTGTACTGTGGGACTACATAACCTTTGTTCCTTTTCTCCAGCCCCATTGTGATTAAATGTGAGTTAATGGATAAAGATGCTTGTTAGTTTTGGGACGCTAGATAAAAATCTGTAACAGACCTAAAGTCCCAGAGTAAACTACTCAACTCCCTGTTTGCCCGGAACTGATGTTCCGGGCACCACAGTTTTTAAAACAAGCTACAAATGTCTGCTGACCATCAATACGTGACAGTCGACCACTAACCTTTGTCCCCTTTTCTTTAATTCTATATGGTAACTTCCCCCTCAATCCCCTATAAAAACAGCCTCGGATTCTGAGCCAGTTGCCTCTCTAAGCTATTTTGCTTTGTGAGTGCCACCTGGCCAGACTAATAAAGGTCTGTGTTATTTTCCAACTTGTCCGGTGTGTTCCTTCCCAGGTGTTCTTCACTGTAGTCAGCTCCTCGGAGCGTTTGGTAAGGCTCTTGGTCTCACATTCTGAAGACACCGCTGGGATCCCTGGGTGTGCTTCACTAGTCAGCTCCTCGGAGCGTTTGGTAAGGCTCTTGGTCTTGCATTCTGAAGGCACCGCTGGGATCCCTGGGTGTGCTTCACTAGTCAGCTCCTCGGAGCGTTTGGTAAGGCCCTCAGTCTTACAGTATAATTTGGGTACATATATTTATCTCTAAAATCCCCTACAAATGTGACATTTAAATTATTCATACCTATAAACATTTAGAATATGGAACTCTAGTGCATCATTAAGAAAATAAATGCCTTTTCTTTAGCATTTTAGAACATTACTTTACAACCAAATTATTTTACATATGTTGAAAATAGTTCTCATTCAAAATTCATCATTAATATGAGTTTTGAGATTTTAAAAATGCATTCCAATTTTTCAGTAATAATCATGTATATTTGTTGATCTATTATTTTAAAAGCAATTGTCCTACAAAAATAGACTATGAAACTTATGGATTATTAAAACCTGCTGAGTTGATCACTCTGAAAGTAATCAAGAGGCAATTGTCTTACAATTTAATCAAATAAACATGGGAATAATTTCCAAAATGATACATTACTAAAGGCTGAATATAATCTACTTCATAAACTAATGTAAAATATTGTACATTTGTGCATTTACTATTTTTCTGCTTCACATATTCTATATATTTATATTCCTTTAACATATTTAAATATTTAAAATCTCTTTTGTGTTTTACTCAAGATGGTAAGTTATTTTAAAAAAGTAAAGTTAAGGAAAAACAATTAATGTAAGATTTGGGATTTATGCACAGAAACTTAAATAGCACAAGGTTTCTCTTACATCAGAAGCCTACAATATAAGCAAATTGAAAGATAACAACAGATAGGTAATAGGAAACAGAGAGATAAAGCTTTTGCAGAAAGGAAGAGGATCAAGACATGGAGAGGGAAGGGAAAACGGGAAGGATGTATCATGATATGTAACAACTGCTCACAATGAATGTAATTATTATGTACTGCAAACTTCTACTAATAAATAAGTGAAAGCAGTATTGAGCTACACAGCTTTTGTAGAGTTCTTTGGAGTCAAGATTACTGCAACATGATAAAAATATTTAAGTGTGAGTGGATATGGCAAAGACCTAGGTTTAGCCATGAAACCTAAAGCTTCCCCACTGCTAGAAGAAACATCAGGGAAACAGGAAGTCTTAGGGACAGAAAAGACTTCATGAATGGAATCCAACACAACATGAACTAACAGCTAGAATCCATAAATGAGACTATATCAAATTGAAAAGACTTTGTTCAGTAAAGGAAGCAATCAACAGAATGAAAAGACAGCCTACAGAATGGAAGAAAAATCTTTGCCAGCTGTTGTTCTAAGGTTTAAAATCTAGAATATATAAGGAACTGAAAAACATTAATGCTAAGAAATAACTGACATCAAAAGGACACTGGTATGCTTTGAATAACAGTATTCCGTTTAAATTTCATCATGAAACATCATTCCAAATGCAACAGTAAAAACATACTAGTGCTTTGATCTTGGACTTCTTAGCCTCCCGACTGTGAGAAATAAATTTCTGTTTTTTAAATAAGTTACTCAATCTAACACACTGTGGAACAACACCATTAACAGTCTGAGAGACATCTATGGAACATATTTGGAATGAGAAATTAGTAGTTCTTGGTAATTAAAAGTTGTCAACTAAATTTGAGATGACTTCTCAGGTCTTGTATAAAGGAGATTAGGATAATGAAAATTATACAAACAGGAGTATTGGTCTTGGAATTTTAATTGAATGGGAAGGTCATAGTTTTGTTTTCAGCATTAATTGAATGTGTACACTTAATAATTCACATGGACATACATGATGTTTGGTTGCTTTTGTCATATTAATATGGGGCATAATAAAATATATTCTGGAGCAACAGAAATCAGATACGTAAAAATCTGAAAATATAGAGCACCAAATTATAACAGCTGATATTTTTAAGTGACTAGAGAATATTGAGTTGAGGTCATTCATTTAACATGGAAACTAAAGATGAGGTATGTTATGTGTGATTTCATAAATCCACATAGAGAAATACAGAGCTGGCACTGAAACTAAAATCTCACAGTACCCTGACTGAAGAACTAATTCTTCACTGCTGTGATGCTCTCTATCTTGTGAGAAATACATTAAATATCAATTTAGAATCTATGCGTTCTGGTTGTATCTGATTCAGTTATATGCAAATTAGATTTTGGAAAAATAGCCATAATTATGAATAATATTTTATATGTTTTATGATACCATAAATTATATGATTAATCACTAAATTAGATATTTGGTATAATTTATAAAACAATCAATTTAAACAGAGTTAAGCTTGAGAGCTAAAGATAAATGATATTCTAGCACATAAGTATATCTAATATTTTAAGAAAAAATAAATTCTGACAAAATATGTTATTATAACAAAAACTGATTAAAATTGCCCATTTTCACTATTACAGCATTTTTTGGTAACTTGAGTGTAAAGATAAAGCTATTAGTTCTTATTTTGTAACAGACACTTCTGCCCAGTGTTAGCAGGCTATAGTGACACAAGCTTCTGGCCCCTCCATAATTCAGCTGTGTTACATTGAAAGTATCAGGGCTCAGCTGAGTTTATTTCCAGCCAAAGTCAACTGACTACAATTAAATTCTTCCCCTCTGAATTAACCATTTTTCTCTTCAACAAAGATATATTTTTGTCCTCATTCTACAGTCCTGCCTGCTTGGTACTTGTTATCAGCAGGTGTCCCAACACCTGCACAGCTTCCCCTCCTTCACACACTTGTAATGAATAAACTCTGTATGGCCTTGGTGTCTTTGTCTTTGCTGGCCAGAGCAGTTTAAATCAGCCCAAGACTCAGTTTCTCCCAACTCTCTGACTCTGTGTCTTTATTCACTCTTTTCTATCTTGTGGATGTCTTACTGGCTTGGAGGAGATCAAGACCCACAGCTGGGGTTTTTGACAAGGTTCCTATATTATTATAATTATGAACTATGATGTTTAGTTACATAGCATAATATACTTCAAAACTTGTTTTGGAAGAAATGTGTAGCATGATGGGATAAAAGAAATAAAATTTCAGTAGTTAATCCCTTATTTACCAGGATAAGTGTATATGTATTAAAATCAATTTCTACCTGAAATGTGCTCTCTGACAACTGTATGCATAGAGTAACAATATACAAAAGAAGTCTTTCTATTCAAACGGAATTAAGACTTATCTACAACATGTTAACTGCTTCAGTGTGTTATAAAAAACATTAACTGCCAATTTTAAATGCTCTATGTAATAATTTGTATCACACTATGACAAAATGTATTGCCATGTCTTGTAAAGCATATCTTAAAATTTTCAAAGGTGTAGAATGCAGAGAACAAGAAGGGAAACTTTGGAACCAGACCAGCTGGATTTGAGTCCTAACTGTCACTTTCAAGTTGTGTGACATTGGGGAAATGGCTTAAGTTCTTCCTGCATCCATTTCTTCATTGGTTAGAGAGTATTGAAAATCTGATGTTATTGCTATCTAAATAGGATTTCTGTTTACATTAACTAAATTAATACATGCCAAGTGATTCCACCTAAACTAGACACAAAGTATTTTCTTTTCTTTTGGTATCAGGGATCGAACTCAGGACCTTGCGCTTGTGCGGCAGGTGCTGGAACCACTGAGCTAAATCCCTGGCCTCATAAAGTATTTTCTTAATACTATGTTTTATTATAGTTTAAAATTTTCTCTATGTTAATGCAATATATTAATCTTCTTAATGTTATAGAGGAAAATATTTTTAATTAGAATGTGTAGATTTGTGTGTTTGTGCAGTTCCGGGGATCAAACTCAGGACCTTGAACAAGGCAGCTACAGTGCCACTGAGCTAAATCCCTGGTCGTGGACATGATAGATTTTAATAAAAACAATTGAAAATGTCAGAGAGACTCCGTGACTTTCCAAAAAGATCCAACTTTGCTTTTACCAAACTAATACTTCAAATCTTTTGAATGTACAGATAAAAGCAAAGAAATACAAATCACTTGTTTCGAAAATTAGCCCATCAGCAGTTAACAGATGCTTTGACTAAGGCTAAGTAAGTTTTTTCCTACATGCATAATAATCTAAATTTGATGTCAACCTGTGTGAAAACCTAAAATAGATGTAATAGCTGGTGTTTTGCTTTCAAAAATTGTTACCTAGGTTAATTTAGTTCTTTAAGACAACTTAAGGGAGAATTATCTTGTCACCTGAGAGCACAAAATTAAATACAATTGCTAATCTTGAAGGAAAAATTGGATTCCAAATATTAAAATAGAAGAACTGAAATTTGTATTATTGGCAAACAATTGAAATGTAAAATAGAAGATTGAAGGAACAATTTTTACAAAAAGTATAGTATTGAAAATTAACTTGGACACAATTTATCAGATAATCTAAATAAAAATTAAAAACCCAGAGTCAAACACATGTCAAAAAGCACCATTTTTTTTGTTAATTTCCCTCAAAATGGGTTTGTGTATATTCATTGTACTTAATACAGGAGAATTATTAATAAAATGTTCAATGTGTACATTATTAAAGTCAGTAAGTCAAATCACATTGTTAAAATTCTAAATAACATAAATAAATAATATCATAAATAAATAAATATCATAAACAACATTCTGATAACATACTGTTTATCAGAGAAAAACAGTAATCAAGCAGCAAAAGAGATGATAATTAAAGTGATGACAAACTTTGTGCTTATGGATTGGAAAGTAAGAATATTTAGCACGTGAATTATAGTTGCAAAATGCTTGTTTACAAATCTTCTCTTTACATTAGCTTTTGAAAAGTTCTTTTGATCCTGACATTTTAAAATTCAATTTACAGTAGGTTTTGTTGTGATACACCAGTCTGAGGAATTAGAAATAGATACTTCCAAAGATATCAACCACATACAAGTAGCTGCAAAGTTTTAATTTACATTCAATTTAAATCTCAAGAATGTTTTAGTGTGAAAATTCATAGATTCAACTTAAAATTTACTTGAAAGTTAAGATGGCTAAAATTAGCAATATAAAATAAAAAGATTTGTAGTATAGCACTTGTGTAGCATGTTTGAAGCCTTGAATTCAATCTTCACCACCTTCCAATATAAAGACAACAAAAGTAGGGGACTTACTCTACCAGATATCAAGACTTATTTTTAAAGCTGGTAGTATTTGAAAGTATTATTGAGATCATGAGCAGGAGGCCAAAGGGAAGCAATACAGAGCACAGAAATGGATTTCTATGTACCATGTGCTTGATTAATGATAGATAGGGGAGGACAGTCTTTTCCAAATGACCACATAGGATTCAAAGCACATTTCAATTCTGAGATGGATCTAAATGCTGGAAGATAATGTTTTGTGAAGTAAAATATTTTTATTGAATTAAAGGATTAAAAATATGTGACAGAATATAATATAGAAATATAATACATTATATTGTGGAATACAATACAGGAATACAATGTATTGTATAATAGAATACAATATATATGGAGGAGAAAAATACATATATATTCAGAAAATATCTCAAAAAGAAAACATTGAGTGGAAGAAATTATATCAAGTACATGTAACCAAACTAACACTTGAATTCAATAAATATCAAGATCTTCTCTAATTCAATAACATTCCAACAAAAATACAGGCACAATGTTCTAACATTCACTTCACAGTAGAGAGTGTTCTCATGGTTAATTGCCAGATTAATTACTTTCTTTTGGATAATTTAGTTACATACATCAGTCTAGGTAGTACCTCAGGTCTCTGAGGATCTTAATTTTCTTTCAAGCTTTGTTTTTTCTTTTTTGTGTTCTTTAGATCAGATAATATCAATTATCCATATCCATGTCCTGTCCTGTCCAGGACAAGATTTGCTGTCTTTTCTTAGTAATCAGTCTGCTAAGATCATCTAGTTACCTCTTAAAATTTTAGATACTAAATGGTTCAGTTTTAGATTTTTCATCTTATACAGTTTTCATTTCTCAATTTTTGATTTCTATTTATTCATTGTGCTCATTAATCAGTTCAAATCTATGTATGTTTCTACTAACTGCCTCCAATCGTTGGTCAGATATACATTCACTTATGACTAAAACAAAGTAATAAAGATTAGATATACAATGGACACCACACAAATGACTTGTGATTCATATCTAAATGACGCCCAAGTACCTGGGGAACCCAGATGTGGGACCTGTGGAGACAGTATGAGGAGCTTTTGGTTAGGAGGTGGGACCAGGTCAGAAGAGGCAGGTAATGTTCATGACCTTGAAGGGCATCTCTCTCCTCTATCTCTGCCTTCTCTCTCTGCTTCCTGATGTAATGTAAGCAGCTTTTACTCTGCTATGGTCCCCCTCTGCTGTGCCATTTTGCCTTGGAACCAGTGGACCATGAAGTGAAAACATGAGCCAAAATAAACCTCTCTTTCTTTAAATTGTGGGTATTGGATATTGTGCCCCAGTGATGAGAAAGTAATTAAGACAGACTTTGGATTCAAAAGTGAGGTCACTTCTGTAATAGTACCTACCGACTACACATGGGTCTGAAGAAACCTTTATAACTGATTTGCTAGAGGAGTTTGGAGGTGTGGGAGTGCTGGCTAGAGAAGCCCTAGAATGCTGTGAGCTTAAAGGGAGATTCTGATTAGAGTTCAGAAAACTAGAACACTATTTAAAAGACTGACAATAAAGACCAGACTCAGGACATTTTAATTAGGAAGAAGAACTGTATTGACAGTTTGACTCTAGGCCAGGTGAGTTATGCTTTGGCAGAAAATTTGTCCACATTTTGCTCCTGTCCCAAGGTTTTGTGGGAAACTGGTTTAAGAGTGATGAACTGGTTAATTTAGTGGAGGAAATTTCAAGGAAGCCTAATGTTCAGCTTTAGCATCAATATTACTTGCTGTGTTCTGCCAGGTTTATAGTGAAAATTGGAGCAAAAAACTCACTTGAAAAGTTTTCAGTTTCTCCAGAAAAGAAAGGCAGGCAAAGTTGGAGGACAAGAAACTTAGTTGTGGGAAAGATTAGCATTAAAAAGAAGCCAAGTATTTTTCAACAGGACAATAGGAAAAAGACTTTGAGGGCATGTGAGGAATTAGCAAATCATGCTTTACAGGCTCAAAATTGCAAAACCAAAACTGCTTTGAGCCCAAGGGCCCCTTGTTGGAGAATGGGTACCTAGGAAATTTGTTCCCCAGGATTTGGTTCATAACTCTCAGCCATCCAACTAGATTTCAGTCATGACACAAGGAAAGTTGGCTATTGCTTCATCTGCCAGCACACATTGGCATCTTCCACATCATGCTGTGGTTTTGTAGTCATGCAGAATGTAAAGAGCTGTGGGGTCAGAGAGGCTTCCACCTAGATTTCAGCAACTGAGTAGGAAATTTGAGAAACCAGAAACATAGAATGTCTGAAGAAAGCCACAAGGGATGAAAAAATCCAGCTCAAGAGAGAGCTCATGAGGGCTTCAACCACTGGTAATGCTATAGGACAAAGACAGCTCATGCCATTTGGAGTCTGTGTCTCACCACATCTTGCTTCACTTGCCAGAAATGGAGCTATAGGATTTTATGCTTGCCCTGCTGTGTGTCTGCTTTGCTTTGGTCCATTGCTTCCTATCTCCCTATTCCTCCCTTTTGAAATAGGGATGTTAAGTTTTTCATTTTTTTTTGTTTGTTTGTTTGTTTTTAACAGAAGTTAAGAGTTATGAGGGGGTTTTTTTTTAATATCAGAGGAGATTTTGGATTTGGACATTTTAGCAATACTGAAATTGTTAAAAACTACTTTTACAGATGAACAAATTGCATTTTAAATAATGAGATGTGTATGTCATTTCTGTCCAGGTTTAGATTGTTAAGATTTGGATCTAGAATGGCCCTCAAAGCCTCTGTGTGTGGAAGGTATGATAATGAGTATGATATAGCTGACTTGCTCTTAGGTATAGTCTGGTCAGGATAGGAGTATGAACTTTAAGGATATTTCTTTCTCCCTGGGTCCTCCCTTCATTCTCTGCTTCCCAGTTGCTTTGAGTTAAGGAACTTTTACTCCACTATGCCCCTCTTCCATGCCATCCTGCCTTCTAGTCAGTCGACTGTGAACTACAATTTTGAGCCAAAGTAAATCTCTCCTTCTTTATGATGTAGGTGTTGGGTATTGTGTATTAACAACAAGAAAGTAAGACACTGAAATATATATATATATATATATATATATAGTTTAGCAAGAACTTGACGAGTTGTGCAATAACTTAAACTCTCTTTATGAAAACAACATCATATAATTGAACTGAAATGATCACAGTTAAACAAAGAAGGAGAGCAACTGTCCACATTCTGAGAATGGTTGGTGGAACAAAGATCTCTCAAGCAGTCACCTAATTTCTAACCATGTTTGGTCCATGCCACTGCCCTGTTCCTGCTACTCATCTCATAAGAGTGTTGTTAGCATAAACTCCTTCAGCATCATATTTTGTCTAAGGTCTCTAAGTCTCATTTATCCCCATTAAGGAATGTTGTTGACCCTGCCAAAATTGGTTAACTAGGACCTCTAACACCTCTGAACATTCCAAATATCAACAATCACATTTAATGTGTATGATACAAACATAAAATTAAAAAGTATATATTTTCAAATTAGATGAAAGGAAAACAAGGTCCACCTACTTTTTCCTATAGAAAACCCATTTCAGATAATGAAAGCACAAATGTTTAAAGATGAAAGAATAAAAAAAAATTGTACCATGTTTCCATCAAACTGAAGGAAGCTAGATGGGCCATGTGGTATGAAGAGGAGGATGATTTTAGCAAAGAAATTTGCTGTGAACAAGAAATCGTTTTATAATGATAAAGAGAATAATTTATCAGGAGAATTAATAATTATAAAATTGTAAAGTTTTATGCCCCTAGAATAGAAATTTGAAGTGCAAGAAACATAAAGTGAAACTATTATAAGAGAGACAAATCCACAGTTATAGTCAGAAATTTCAATGTCTGCCTCAAAAATTGATAACAGAGAGATATTCTGTAAATGTATGAGACTTGAGCAACCTTATCAACCAACTTGACCAAGGTTAAATTTGTAGAGTGCTACACAAAAAAATCTGTAAATATGTTCTAGTCTAATCTTGATAATGGCTAGGATAAACTGCCTGCTGAGCAATCAAATGGTTGCAAATACATTACAATAATTCAAACTCTAATTACATTCTCTGACTACAATGAAATTAAGTCAAATCAATAACAGAAAGATAGCTTCAAAATTCCAAAATACATAAAAACTAATATACTTCTTCAGAATTTATATGTATTAGTTTGGTTTGTCTGCATATAAAATGCCACAGACTGGTCTTTTAATAACTAAAATTAATTTTCTCATGGTTCTGGAGCTTGGAAGCCTAAGAGGAAGATATCAGTAGGCTTAGATTCTTAGTTTTCTTCAACCTATAGATGGCATCTTCTTATTGTCTCTTCAGATGGTCTTTCCTCTGTGCAAGTATATGTCACTGGACTCTGTGCATACTAATTTTCCCTTTCTTACAAGGACACCAGTCAGCCTAGACTAGAAACCACCACCTTGAGATCCTTATTATAATTACCTCTTCAAAGGCTTCATTTCCAAATAACAGTCAAGTCTAGTGGTACAAGGAAATAGGGCTTTGATATATAAACTTTAGGGTGACACAATTTAATCCCTGACACTATATCTCTAAGGAGAAATAGTAAATGAAAGTTTAAAAAAATATTTGAAGTAAACAGAAACAAAATCAAAACATGTTAATATTCTTGAGAAATAACCCAAGCAATAATTAAGAAGGAATTTATAGCACCAAATGCCTATATCAGAAAAGAAGAAAGTTGAACAACTTCGGCTTCTACCTTAAATAAAGAAGAACAAAAGAAATCAAAGTAAACAGGAAATTATATTGGAAAATCACAAAAATTACAGTGGCATCAGAAAATACAAATAATGAAGAAATTTATTGGGAAAGTAAAATCTGTACTTGGTAAAGAATGATAAAGTTTATGGCTCCCAGAGTGGAAGAGGCTTCTGGGTAGGTGTGCCACAGCTCCCAGCCCAAAGGAGGCTCCTGGGTAGGGCCAGGGCTCCCAGCTAAGAGGAGGCTTCCAGGGAGGCATGCCGCAGATCCCAGTGTGGAGGAGGCTTCTGGGTCAGTGTGCCACAGCTCCCAGCCCAGCGGAGACTTCCAGGTAGGTGTGCCACAGCTCCCAGCACAGAGGAGGTGAGCCACGTGGGTGCCAGTAGCAACTCCCCCCACCATCAAAATGAGAAGACATGTAAACAAGCCTCAGAATCAGACTTCCGGATCACCTACAGCAACCCCAAAGGGAAATGAGATGGAACACTCTGATACTCAACCACCTGGACTCCCTGAACTAGCAACGAAAGAAGATCGGGAAAAAATGAAATCAGAAATAATTTCTCACATAACAGCAGAGAATGTGCCTATAGTGTAAGACATGATTAATAAATCTAGAGAGGACACTGATAAAAAAATAGAG
>NW_004624761.1:4678218-4701015 GCF_000247695.1 Heterocephalus glaber
TAAGAGAAAGAAATAAAAGGAATAAAGATAGGAAATGAAGAAGTCAAATTGTCATTATTTGCAGATGATGTGATACTCTATATAGAAGACCCCAAGAACTCCACCAAAAGTCTTCTAGACTTAATAACCAAATTCAGTAAATTAGCTGGATACAATGTCAACACACAAAAATCAATAGCTTTCCTCTATATGAACAACAGGCTCACTGAGAGAGACATAGGGCAAATAATTCCTTTCACAATACCATCCAAAAAATTGAAATACTTAGGAATCAACCTAAGGAAAGAAATCAAAGACCTCTTCTCTGAAAACTATAGCACTTTGAAAAAAGAGATTGAAGAGGATATCAGAAAATGGAAAGACATCTCTTGCTCCTGGGTAGGGAGGATCAACATAGTGAAAATGGCCATACTTCCCAAACTGCTGTATAGATTCAGTGGAATTCCAATTGAGATCCCAGCAGCATACTTCATGGACCTTGAGAAAACAATCCAAAAATTCACTTGGAAGGAGACCCAGAATAGCAAAAGCAATTCTAAGTAACAGAGAAATGGCAGGGGGTACTAAAACCCGAACTTGAAATTATACTACAAAGCTACTGTGATGAAAACAGCATGGTACTGGCAAAGAAACAGACCTGAGGACCAGTGGAACAGATTAGAAGATGCAGAAATAACTCCAGACACACTCAGCCACCTCATCTTTGACAAAGGAGACAAACACCCTCACTGGAGGAAAGATAGCCTCTTTAAAAAATGGTGCTGGATATATTGGGTTTCAACTTGCTAAAGACTAAAAGTAGACCTATATCTCTCACCATGGACTAAACTAAAATCTAAATGGATTAAACATTTAAATATTAAAACAGAAATTCTGAACCGGTTGGAACAGAGGTTAGGTAGAACTCTTGACGATATTGGTATAGGAAAAGACTTTATGAACAAAACCTCAGTTGCCCATGAACTAGCACAAACATTCAACAAGTGGGATCTCCTCTTACTAAAAAGCTTCTGCACAGCCAGAGAAACCACCAGCAGTGTGAAAAGACAACCCACAATGTAGGACAAAATTTTCACCAGGGGTCCCTCAGATAAAGGTCTACTATCTCGAATCTATAAAGAAGTTAAAAAAAATCAGACCTCCCAAATTTAAAGACCCAATCCAAAAATGGACATCTGAAATGAACAGACTTTTTTCACACAAAGAAGTAGAAATGGCAAATAAACATTCGAAAAAATGTTCAACATCACTGGTCATTCTAGAGATGCAAATTAAAACAATGCTGAGATTTCACTTCACGTCACTCCAAAAAGAATGGCTGCTATCATGAAATCAACCAACAAAAAGTGCTGGTGGGGCTATGGGGAAAGAGGAACACTGTTCCACTGCTGGTCGGAGTGTAGACTAGTGCAACTACTGTGGAAATCAGTATGGAGATTCCTCAAAGAACTAGGACTGGATGTCCCATTTGATCCAGCTATTCCCCTACTAGGCATCTTCCCCAATGAATTAAAAGAATCATACCACAGTGATATATGTACACCTATGTTCATAGCAGCACAGTTTGTAATAGCTAAAACTTGGAAACAGCCCAAATGCCCATCAACTGGAGACTGGATAAAGAAAATGTGGTTTTTTTATAAAATGGAGTGCTAGTCAGCCATAGAAAATGAGGAATTAGAGACATTTATTTCTAAATGGATGCACATTGAGACTATACTCTTAAGTGAAATAAATAGGACGCACATGTGCAAATACAGAATAGTTTCTCTAGTGTGAGAAACTGAAAGTGTAAATAAGGACTAAAAGTTATAATAGATAATGAGAAATAGGAAGAAAAGGGGCAAAGGGGAAGGGGAAGTAAGAGGGGTAGGGGAAAGAAAAGAAGGGAATGGAATCAATATGAGAAAATGAAAAAATGGAAACAAAGTTTTTGTAAATAGGGAGGGATGGAGGGGTTGAAAGGAGGGCAGGGGAAGGGGGAAAAATAAGAACCAAGAGAGATTATGCAAAGGTGCATATCTCCAATGATGAATGTCATTATATTGTACACCTAAAATGTACCAATAAAAGGATATACAAAAGAAAGAATGATAATGTTAATGAACCTCTAACCACAGTAATTAAATAAAGAAGAAAAGACACAAATGGCCAATTTCAAGGGTTTAAAAGCAATGGTTCAATTTTCAATAATTCAGTTTTCATATTAACTTTATAGAACAGAGCTACCACAGTCAAATATATATTTTCATTAAGTGGGGACTATCCCATTTATTAAAATATAATAACAGAAAAATGCAAAAAAGGGAAGAATTATTTGAATACTTAAAAGCAATCTATACAGATGACAACTAGACAAATGAAAATATGATTGTCATTAATAATCATTAGGAAAATGAAATAAAGCTGCATATAGCTATTAGTTTGTGTGTTAGAATGACCAAAATAAGAGAGGAGCTAGATGAAGCTTTGGTAAGTTTTTGAAGCTAATTAAATCTCATGCACTGATACAATTAAAATAGAACAATTAATTCGAAAAAATGTTTGACACATTCTTATCTAAACCTCCATCTCCCATATGACTCAACCATTCTACACCTAGATATTTATCTACAAGAAATTGAAGCATATTCTTATACAATAATCTGTATACAAGTTTTTATAGCAGATTTACTTTTAATAGACAAAAGTTTGAACCAATACAAATGTCAATGGATGAACAAATACGAACAATGTTAAAATACACCCAATATAATGTGAAGTACACACACACATACACATATATGGTCAGGCTGTAGGATTTCATGTTCTGGAAATTCTATTCTATATAAACATATAGTAATAAAAGGGAGATTATTAGTTGCTAACAAAAAGAAACAAATAGCCAAAAATAGTTTATGATAAGAATGTGAAGGTGTTTGGGGGGTTATATGTTTGTATGGTATCTGTAGCTTACACATTGAATTGCCTCAAAAGTTAAGATAAATTGTTAAAGGGCTACAGTGGCTCATTTTTGGAAAGGTATTTTGAAACAAATATTGCAAAAGTGTTAATTCTACAGCTACATAGTGGCTATGTGATGGATAATTATATAGTTCTTACCGATTTTTGAATTTTTAAAATATTTTAAAGTAAATTGTTCTTAAAAACTTTATACTTACTATAATGTCTAAAACTAATATTGCAGGCAATCATTGAGAACATGAATAGATGGTAGGACACTGGAAGACTCTTGTATTTTCTAACACAATGGAGCATATGTAATGTTTTACCATATAATAATTTCATCTGCAGATACATATAACAGAGAAATTCGTAAAATTAATTATGACACGTTTTCATTGGAGTGTTGCTCATAATAACCCTAACCTTGCAACACTCTCAATTTCTATCTACTCTTGAATGGAGTGCATATATTATCTTCTTTTCCTTTAGCACACTACTATGAAACAATGAAATACAATAAACTATAGCTACATAAAAATTGAGATGAATCACACTACCATACTGTTGATAAAAGAGACAAGTTAAAAAGTTTAAGTATATGATTTCTTTTGTATGAAATTTAAAACACAAGTAAAATTAATTTATGGCTTTAGAAATCAACAGTGTTTAATTTTGGGATGAGGATGAGTGTAGTAGTCCGTTAAAGCATAAAGCATACTTGTGGGATAACATTTTATTTTTTGATCTTGACAGTGGTTACATATACAGTTTATGTTCATTTTCTGTTAATTCCTCAAGATAAATTATTTTCCCATATATGTCTTTTTTAATATATGGTATACTTTAGTGATAAGGAAGCCATAACTTTAAATGGGTCTTCTTGACACTAATAACTTTATAGTGCAATTTCACATATTCCTACCTTCTACTAAAGTTCGAAAATAAAGTGTCTGTATTTGTTTTTTCTGTTCTATATATAATAGATGTGGCTATTGAAATGGTAAAAGTAAATTTGTGGAATATATATTTGGAATTTTATTTTCTTTCAATAAGTTTGTATCAGAGAATAAAGTTTCACAAGTACTTTCTTTCATTACCTCCTGGCCAAAAAAAAAAAAAAAAAAAAAAATCAATCTACATAAAGAAAGAGTCATTGCATTTAACCTCCCTAGATAAATTTCATCCATTTTTCTGATCTTTTTCTATGTTTAAGTCTGGATCTAATATTTTGTATTCAGAGATATTTTGACTCTTTGTAAGTCAAGATTTTCTCTTCGGTTTTTGAATGATGGGCATTATTAACATTAATGTTACACTACTGCCATCTTGTGAGGGCTCAGGATTTCTGTTTTTTTGTTGTTGTTTTTTTTTGTTTTTTTTTTGAAAGGACCATTGCCAAAGTTCATAAACTGATGGATTGAACCAACCATTAAATTGCCTTTGATGATTACAATACAGGTTGTAATATTCAACAGTACTTTACAAACAAAAGTCATAATGAGAAAGGGCTTTAAATAATTTCAATATGCGTTTCACAAGAAATCATTCTTAGCTACCTCAGCCTAACATACATATGTACACATATTTATATTTATAATATATCTGTATGACTCCTGACTTTCATCCTTCTTTCTACTATACTGTTTAAACTAACAGATTATTTGTAACAAAACCATTCAAGAAAATAGCTTTTTAAATTCAGCCTAACCTGATCACCACTTCCCAATTTCCTACTGGTTTGTTTTCACTGATTTCAACAAGTTTTTTAGAAATCAACTACAGAAATAACTCCAGATAAATATTCACTTTCTCTAGTATTTGCATATATGTCTTGGTATAGGAAAAACCCAAGTTGGTGATTTAGCATCTAAAATTACAGAGAAGGACTAGAAATAAATATATGGAAGATATAATTCATACAAGATGGAGTTTCTATTCTCATTAGAGCCTCTGAAAATCTCTGGAAACATTTGAATAGAGCCAAAATCTTTCTTATAGTAAATTATAGAACTTAATACTATTCCTATGATTGAGCATGCTGATGAATTTTTTTTTTTTTTTGCCATACCAGGGATCATGCTGATGAATTTTAACTATGTTCAGTTGCCTGATAACTTCCTCAAGTGAAATTTGTCTTATTTTTGCAAAGGGCTTAAAATCATTTCCAGTAATATGTCAGGAACATCAGTTTCTATTTCTACCTCTTTTATATTTAAGTCTGTGGTGGGCATGTGTATAGTGAACACCCTGCAGAAATTCCCAACCTCATTTACATGTTGACTCAACTGAGATTGGGATTTGTGATAATGATCCAAAGCCCTTCACACTACTTACAAAATTCCATGATAAAGCCTGGCATATTTTTATTTGGTAGATTGCAATTTATGGTGTTTTCATTCATGATTTACCTTATCTTTTTAATTTCTGAAAGCATATATATTGCATATGCTATTATCAAAAACAGATATAAGCAACCAGCAAATGGTGATTATCAGTGCTATTTGAACACTGAAGATATGTACTTGTAATATAACTTACTACAGTATTGCCATCACTGTAAAACTTCTCAATACTCACTTATGGCTACTGCAATTATTTCCATCCTGTTTTTTATTGATAATATTTGTTCCTGAACAAGTAATTTGTGTGTAATTTTTGTAGGGAAATATCAGTAATCACAAAGCTAATTGGCTAAAGTAACAATAAATAAAAATAGTTGTTTATGCATGATGCACACAGAGTTTAGAAAGATTTGCTATAATGTGATTTTAGCACTAATTATATTAATAAAGATATTGATCAATAAAGATATTAGGCTTGCATCTTTGGGATACAATTAGTGCAGCAGTGATAAAAAGTTAAATAAAATAGCAAAATTATGTTGTCATATAAGCCAATTAAATGATTAAACATAAACCTTAATTAAAGCATCAATACTGTATTGGTGCCCAATATTCCTTTTCACAATAGAAATAGAAAATAAAGACATAAAGATTATTGTTTTCATTTGGATCATATTACCAACACTTGTTATCTCTGGTACTTCATATATTTATATGTTTAGGGATTGTGATCTTCACACACAGACATGCACATACACTCAGAGAAAGCATCTAGCAACATCAGTTGTGTAAAGTATTACAGGACATTGAGACATCCCATGTCAACCCAGTTACAATTCACTGCAAGTGATTCTGGAGACACCAAATACCATGAGAATTAGTTCTATTCAACACTCAAAACTCAACATTTAATTTTATAGTCTGTCACAAGTTCTAAAAACCATCTCCTTCTGGAATCACAGTGGTTTTTACACTCCAATTGTATTTTTGTCTGAATACTGAGGTTTTCTGAAGTTTCATAACTACATCAAAGATTCCTTGAATGTATCACTTTCTTATGAATTAGCAGGATTAATAAAAGCCTACACATTATGTCTCCAACAGACTTTTTTTTGGTACTGGAAATCGAACTCAAGACCTTGCGCTTGTGAGGCAGGCACGGTGCCAATGAGCTAAATTCCCAGCCCAAAAGATTTTTGATTAACTGAAACATCTACCATTACTATACACTTTATTTATTTATCTCCTGTGACATTCTTTATTTTGGTTTCTGGTTTTGTTCAGATGAGTTCTCATGATTAGTGCTTGCATGAAAAAATTACTCATCCTTTTAGCTTATGTGTCTTTATTTTGAAAATGGATCTGAACTGTGGACCACAACTCCAATCCATCAAAACAGACAATGTAAGTTTTAGGCCCTAGGCCTTCAGTGATGAAACATCCCCATCCGACAGGGAGCAGGAATCTGAAAAAATAGGACTTAGTCCTGAGGAATTTTCTTTCACTGGTATATCAGAAAAGACAGGCCAGAATCAGAGAAATCCCTATATTCTTCCTAAAAAGGACTTGTGTTTCTAGTATATCATTGTGGTGTTCAGCATGTGCCTTGTCATGGAAATAACATCAGGTACATACAATGATTTTTGTTATAGGAAAATACTATCAGGCCAATGTTTCTTAAGTAATGTGGTATAAGAGTATTTGCTTTTTTTTTCTATTTGTATTTAACACAGAACTTGAAGCATGTAAATCATTTATGTTTGCTATTTGTCCCATCTATTTATTTTCATTTTTCCACTTTCTTTTGCATTAACCGAACAGTGTCTGTTATTCTACTTTTTTTGTCTGATTTTTGTAATGTTTATTTTCATATTTATGCATACTTGTTTATCCATTTATCTGTTAAGTGGTCAGATCATGAATTAGACTTTATATCCTTAAATTGTCATAGTCTAGCTTGATTCAGTGTTACACTTCTTCATCTAAAATGTAATAAGTCTTTACTATATTCTTTCTTTTATGCTGTTGTTATTTTTGTTCCTCATCGACAGCCACTGTACTAGTTGTAGTCACAATTTCACTGTATATTAACAGTTTTCCACTAAATAGTCATGTCTTTTAAAGAAAACTTAGAAGAAAATTTTTAGCATTTATCCACATATTCCCTAATATTTACTCACATATTCTTATTATAATTCTGACTATTTAGAATATTATATATTTATCTGTAGTATCTTCCAATTTAATAAGCCCAGGCATCATTTTATTTATGTTGGCCAGGATATATTTTAATTTGTGAGTTACTATTCTCCCATGAAATAAACTTGAAAAATTATTGTTTGTGTATTTTGCTTTTTATTTTGCTATAATTTCTCTCTTTTCATCTTGTTTGACACATTTTGACATTTAAAGTGATTTGATACAATCTTCCAGGTGACCATGGCTTTTTTCACTTTATGTAAATCATTTCAGTTTTCTTCAGTGCCCAAATGGAATAATTTCTACTGTTGTGTCTTTATGTTCACTAACATTTTTATACCTAGTCATCTGTAAGTCAATCCAGTGACTATTTAGTTCCTGATAATTTATAGGAATTTTAGTTGAATTTCTTTTAGATTTCATTTGTTCATTCAGTTTTCTTATATGGTCACGCAATAGAAATCTTTGACTTGGAATATTTGAACATATATATGTTCCTGACATAGGATTCTTCTTAAAATATCTCAACTTCACAGTGATGCAAAGTGATAATACACTGAGTGGAAACCACGGTTCACATTTTGAATTTTTATTTGATTCTTGTCTAGTGATATGAAATGCAGCACTCTGTAACAATGTTGGGCAATCGCAGCAAGCTGCAGCTCTCGGTCAGCCACCACTAACTATGTAGTTAATGGATAGGACTTGATGTACTGTGTTGCTAAGCTATAATGGAGGCTAAGTTATTCCTGCTGGGCATAAAGCCAATTTTGTCATAAAGGCACATTATTGTGGGTATAGAATACTTGTTTATTCTTTAGAATATTACTATTGATCAATTATTAATTTTAATTTTATGAGTACTTAGCAAGAAAAAATAATAAAAAATAAAGTATTGAATTTTTAACATTTCTTTAATGTTTATAAATTATCAAAATTTTCAATATCAACTTTTTTTGGAGTACAAAATCTAAAAAGTAACAACAGAAATAAATTCTTATATGTACTACAACGAGAATACCAATAGTACTGTACAAAAAAATCTTTACTTCAATTTTCACACCTAAGGCAGTCTTCACACATGACAACAGCATATTCAATACACGCATATCCACTACACTGACAGCACATATGTTTTGCTTTCCTGGCCATTTTGTAGAATATACTTGACATTTTCCTGATCTTGCTGTTTTGTCAGGAGGTTCTTATTATATTACACAAGGGGTAGTTAACGGGAACATAAAATATCAGTAAAATAAAGCACTACATTCTTAATATGTATTACCTGTTTAGAATAAACATCAAAATTTTCATATCAGCTGTGTACTTGCTTACAAAACCTAAAAGATAACATCAGAAATAAATTCCTATATGAACTACAGTGAAAATACCAATAGACCTGGACAACAAAACTAATCTTTGCTTCAATTATCACATCCAAGGCAGTCTTCAGACATGGCAACTGCATTTTCCATGGACACATCTTACTGACATTGACAGCACATGTACTTTGGTTTCTTTTCCCATGTGGCAAGTTGCTTTTTTCAGGAGCTCTTATCTTCTTCTTTTGTCAGGAGCTTCCTACTGTATTGTTTAATGTACACTTAGCAGGGATATTAAATATCAGTAAAATTTTTATTTTATCAAATATGTAATAAGTGCTTAGAACAGACATCAACTTTTTCACATCAGACGTTTACTTGCTTACAAAATCTAATAGATAACATCAGAAATAAAAACCTATGTGAACTACAGTTTATACATATACATATAAAAGTCTATCACAAAAATAATCTTTGCTTCAACTGTCACTCCCAAGGCAGCCTTCACACGTGAAAATAGATGGCCCATATACAAGTATCACTTACACTGATAGCATGTATGATTTTTTTCCCTGTCCTTTTTTGTAGGGCACAGTTGATATCTTTTTGATTTTCTCATTGTCACAGTAGGTCTTTGTGTTGCTGCACCTGCCTAGTCACCTGTCAGTTCACCAGTGTGTTCTATAATATTTTTATGTAGTTCCCAGGGAAGAAACATTTTGTTTTTCCTCTGGATCTCCTATAAGTTCTAGCCCTAATCCTCTAAGAAAATTTCTCTATGGTATTTTGTACTTACTATTTTCCTTGGAAAGTATCAAACTATGCCACACATATTTAGTAAAACACAATCATTGACCAACACTTTGTCTTTTGAGTGACATCATAGTTGCTGCATAATTCATCAACAACATTTACTCCACCTTTGGTTTTGCTGTGGAAAGTTACAATCTCAAGCTTCTGTTTTGGCAAGGTTTCCCTATTAGTATTTCCACTGTGGTACAATATTTACATTAACAGTACTAGTTTGTTTTTCTTTGCCATGTACGAGGCCAATGTTACATCTTTCTGAAATCCATAGATTGTACTGTACAATTCTCTGTTTTGAAATCACAGCATTTCATTTGGAATTTCTGCTTTGTTCCTGTGTACAGCTCCTATGCTGGTCAATTTGTATTCTGTTAGCAAATGTAACTTCAATTGGAAACTAGTAAACCAATCGTCAAATGTCAACTTCTGATTAGTTTGGGAAACGGGAGCAGCAAATCTATTCAGAAAATCATTCAGTTTCTTATTATACAAATAAGAACCTGCTAGCTAATTTCCAGGGTAAATTTCTTAATTACAATCATAATAAAAGTTCTCATCTATAAGGACATAAAATTTTATGTCATATTTTGAAGAGTTGTTTAGGCACATACTGCCTAAAGCTACAGTGACCATGAAATGCTGCAAGATGTTCATCAATAGTCATGTATTGAGATGGTGTGTAAATTGTTTGACAATTATCCACAAATCTCTTGAACAATGAGTGGATAGGAGCCAGATTATCAGTTTTTTTTCTTTTTTGGAGGACAGTTTTGTCATCAAACTGTAGGCAATTTTGAAGGACACCAAATTTCCTCAGTGTTGCTGTTATTCTACAAAACTGAGGCCCACACCCATTGGTTTTCCATAAGTCTTCTGAGTTCCTATGATCACCATGAGAAGGCCATGCTAGGTATAGAAGATCTATGAATGCTTTCAGTTCAGTTAGTGAGGTGTCATAATAAATACATTTTTGAGTATGACTATTGGTGCATACCAAACATTTTACTTATGTTTCAGAATTTGTATATTTCACAACATCTTGTAGTATTTTGTCTGTTACAATTTCCAACATTGAATGGCAGTGCTTGGTATTCTGTCCAATAGGTTTCACTCTTGCCAAGATGGTACATTTTTCACACCTACTTCTAACATTGTCTGGTTCCATGTGGTTGTGTGATCATTTTGTACCACTTAAGCTAGTCAAATATGTACTCACATTGCTGTTTCCTGCATCATGTGAGTCAAGAAGTCTGCACTCCCTGTGTCTAAATTGGTCAATTCTTGCTCCATTTTACTGTTACAGGACTTTTGGCTCACATGGCCAACATCAAAGTCATTATCATCTTCATCATCCATGCATGAGTATTCTGATGATTCACTTTGAACATCCTCCAAAACTTGCAAATCTGTGCCGTTGTACAGAATTGGGCTACTTCTACCAGAAAAAATCAGAAGATAACTTTTTAAAAACAAATCCTAAATGCACAGAAATTTAGCAATGAGCATTTCATGGGTAAAATTCACCTGTTGCTGCTTTGGAGTTCCTATACCCATCTTGTCATTCATCTACCAAGTGAGAGAGTGAACAGATGACTTTTTACTTTCCCCAGGTGCAGCTACTGTGAGCCACATCCACATTCCATTATGGCAAAATACATGTTCTCACAATAGAAGAGTGTTGTGGGTGTATTTTACCCCCTGTGAGATGCTCACGTAAAATATGAAAAACATTAGATGGAGCATAACGTAGATTAAAGTCCTGGTTTGACACTTTTGCACCTGTACATACACCTTGTCATTTCTTGTAACAAGTGGGTAAACACAAAGATTGCTTCCTATATCCCCCAGGTGCAGTTACTTACATGCTCAGCTAGCTACTATTATGCTAAAATACAAATTTACAATAAAAATGTGTAGGATGGATTGTTCTAACCCAATGTCATGTCCTATGTGTTTCAAGATATTCAGACACTTTATACTCCAAGCAATGTCACTCTAGAAATTAAACAGTGAAAGGTTAATAACCTATAAAATACATCTATAGACATTTTCATTAAATGTCACCCTAGTAGCAGAGAATGGTTAAAGATCACAAATGAACTTAAAGTTTCCTATGCCATTTAATATCTTGTAATTAGATAAATATAACTAAAAGTTATTCTATGCTAAGATGGACATTTAAATATGTTTCTCTGTGACACTTTGCAATGTTTATAAATTTTATGTTGTTATCTGTTAACATTCTACAAGTATTCAAATTTTAAGACAACTATGATTGATAAAATCTACTCCTCAGCCAAGAGTAAATCCTGTGGTTAAAAAGACAATGAAATTTGGTAAATGGATGTGACTCACTATGAACATTTTGGGAAACAAATATATTCATGTCTCTGCTGACACCTACTCTGATTACTTTTTGCCTCCTTCCTGGCAGACAGGATTTTCTTTCATGACTATTTCAGGAATTGGTGGCTCTAGAACCCTATGCCAAAGTAGATTCCCTTTACCCTGCTTCAGGCCATAGTGTCCAAGGGTCACCATACAACCCTTTGTTCTTAATCCACCAGTCACCCACTGTGGTAAAGATTTAGTATTTAAAACTCAATAATTAAAACAACAATGAGGGGGATGGCAAAAGAGATTTTACCCACAGGAATAATTATATAAAGCACTCCTCTCCTTAAATTTTTAAAATTGTGCCTCAGATAGCTTCACAGCAGGGGAAAAGATTTTATTCCCACAAAGGAAAGACCTTATTTGTCCTACAAGGGTTGAACTTCGTGGAATTGCTCACTTGGGGAGCAGGTATGCATCTATTTTATGTCCAGGTGAGAAGCAGTCTCATCCCAGAGCTGCAGGAGATGGTGCTTCCCTTCCAGGAAAGGGCAACAAGAGAAAGAGAATGGATCCTTCATCCTCTAGAACACAATCCTCAAAACCTAGCTAGGGAGAAATTAAAGGGCTCACTGCAGAAGCTAAGAAAATGCTACAAAATACCATCCAAAAATAATCCACCCCAGAAAATTTCCTCCTGCCAATGGTAGCACAAGTCACTTATAACTCTAAGATGGAAAAGGTGAAAGGATTCCTTCTAATTCTGCTTCTGTTTAACTGTACACCAAAGATAAGTGGCTTCATATATTGAGCACATATACTTACATGTCCTGTCTTTAATATGGTCACTTAGGGAGACCCTAAGTGCCCCCTCTCTTCCAAGGATACCTCTTATACTGGTAGAGCCTGGCGGTCCCTTCCTAGCTTTTTAAGAGAGTATAATAAAAATTATGGCCACTTTGGATACTCTATTGGCTGGCATTTACTACCTCATGAATGGTACTTTTTGGTTAAAGAATGTGTATTTGCTAATGACACCTCCAGTAACCATGCATACCAGTCATATTTTCATATGGCCTAATCATACTGAAGGGGCATATCACCAAGTTTTCATTAATATAGCCAGACTCCTAGGTTCCTCTGTGTCTGGCAAACATCTTCCTAAACCTAACATTCCCATATGTGAGCTTCTATAGGAGATGACCTAGATTTGGAGTGGACTTAATGTCAGTCCACCAATTTCTCAATTATTCATCTAGTTTATAAACTAACCTTAAAAATGGGGGCCCCATAATCTTATGGTAGTACGATGTAACTCAACCAGAAATTATAGTTTACTTTTTAATTATGGTGGCAGCCCTCTCTTATGGAATCCTGGGCTTGCTGGACCTTTATTATATCCTTCTTCAGCACCTACTTATATCCTCTTTAATAAGCCTTAATAGTGATTAGTTATTTCTTCCTTTGGTCATATTGTCAGAATCAGCAGCTATCAACATATAGATAAGCTCATATGGATTGCTAATGTATTATTTCATATCATCTCAATGATATCTTGTCTGCTGGTGGAATTCCAAAAACTGGTTCCCTGGTTTCAATCTTTGCATTTGGATTTGGAATAATTTTATTTTGTTCTTTCTTGCAGTCCTAAGAGCCCTCTGTTTCAGCACACACTAACTGCTAAAGCCATGATAACCTCTCTCCACAAAGCCCAATGTCTCTCTTCCCTTCACCCAGTCCTCCTTTCCCAAACCCATGTACAAAATAAAAAGGGGAAATGTGGGGGCATTAGCAAGAAGTATATATGAGATGAATATGTTCAGGTAAGGTACTTTTGGAGCCACATGCCCCAAACCTCCAAGAATGCATGGTTAGAGGTTAAAAGATAGCCTACAGGGCAACAAGTCCAAGTAGGATCACATACACTGCCTTAAAGAATGAATTCTCTTGCCTCTGTCCTCCTCACACTCTGATTTATCATTTAGATTGGTCCCAAGGTTGGTCATTAAATAGGCCACCCTGATCTTCTCCTGTTTTTCCCTCGTTCCTTACTTGAATTCCTCCCCAGACGGCCTTAAATTTTCTTTTATCCTTGCTCTCTGGTTCTATCAATAAAAGGCCACAGAAGCTTTAGTTCAGTGTCATTTGAGACTTTCTCAAGCTGAGAGGTCTCAGTTAATGGCAGCCCCTCTGGACCTTATTGGGGTTTGGATTGGACACTGACTCTAAGTAATCCTTTGTTTCATCCTTTGTACCATGCCATGGTCATGAACTGCGGCAATACAACCCCTTGCGAATCCTTAAAAACAGCCAGATTCCTCCATAAGGTTTTAAGAATGAGATTGTACATTTTTTTTTGGAGGGAGGAAGTGAATTTTTCATTTTAACACAAATTCATAAAGATAGATAATATAACATTATTGTGCTTAAAGTTATGTTTAAAGTGTTTTGTTGTTATTCTCTAATCGGTGTTAGGTATAGCCATTAAGGCACACTCATTTGAAGATCTGAAATTTTTACAAATCATCATATAAAAGCAATTCTTAGATACATGTGTTATTCAGTAAATAAGTGTATTTTTCTTTCAGTTGTCTATTAATTGAATGCTTATTATGTTATAATTAATAAATGCTATTGACTATACAATTTCATTATCCACAAATGATTCATTTTCTTCTGCATAGTTTTTTAAAAGGCATTGCACAGAAATAGAAATTTAATAGCAGAATTCATTGGTTAAACCACCACCATCTGTAGAATGATCTTATCTTACCTTTCAATTATCTTACCTGCAGATATGGTCATTGACTGAATTACCTGCAGTTATTACCTGCAGATATGTCATTTACTGAAAAATATTTTAAAATGAAAAAAGCTTCACTATAGAACTATGGATTAAGAAAATGATCATCAACATGCTACTAAAATAACATGAATCCATGTGTACTATCATTAATGAGATTATAAATCAAGGGAGTTTGTTCATAAGGCCTTATTAGAAAACTTGCTTTATTCCTGAAGAAGAGTTTTAGACTTTCTCTGATATTTTTCCTTTATATTTTGTAGAAAATAAGTCACATTTTAGATAAGTGGAGCTGTTTTCCATATTTAGCCAGTCAGTACATTCTTTCTCATATACTGACTCAGGCTCAGATATTAGGATAGAGGTCAAATACAGGGCAACTCAGTTTACCAACTTTTGCCTGAAAAAGTGGATGAAAAAATACTAAGACAAATATTGAACTGTCAAGAAAGAAGGAATAAAATATTAAAGACAGTATAGCTCTTTATTAGAAACAACATTTAGAATCAAACTTCTTCCAATTGTAATGTTTCCTTTACCAGGAATATACAAACATTGATTCTATATTATATAATATTATATAAGTGACTAAAAAAGAGGCATGCCTCTCTGAGTTTATGGGCCTGACATGTTATTAGCTTTAAAATAGTCTTTTTGGACTTAAATTATTATAGCTATTGAAAATTCTGGCCTGTAATCTAAAAAATGAATTGTTTTCACCAGAACCAAACATTGTTAAAGGGGAAGCTATGCTTATTAGTGTATAGCCACTTCATCATTTTGTTTCTAGTTGAGATCATTACTGATAAAATAATTTTTGAAATTAAAATAGCACGCATCTGGAATTCACTGCACTCTGGGAGGCTGAGGCAGGAGGATTGCAAGTTATGGCCAAGCCTGGGCAACTTAGAGAGATCCCATCTAAAAAAAAAAGAAAGTTATATAAAGGCTAGAGATGTGTCTCAGTATGAAGCCTCAGTACAAAAAGAAATCAATTAAAAAACCCAAGCAAGGGCCGGGGATTTAGCTCAGTGGTTCCACTGCCTGTCCTGCAAGTGCAAGGACCCAACTTCAATCCCCAGTACAAAAGAAAAAAAACCCAAACAAAAACAAAATCTGATGTTATTTCTGTGATCTATAAGAGGCCATGATGGAAGATTGGGCTGGTGAAAAGAACAGTGGTGTAGTCTGTCACAATTCCTAATTTGTCATCACTCGCACTGTGTGAATTTCTTTCTTCCACTGCATCAGCAACAGATTTCAAAAAATTAAGATACAATTATTAAACACCTCACATCCTTAAATAATATTTTCAAACAATGTAGTTTAACTATTTTATTATAACAAAGTGCTTTATTTCCCTAGTATCACACCAAAGACAATCATTCACATTGTTAAAAGAAAAGTGCTAGATAAACTATTTATTAGAAAGAACAATGCATGAGTCAGGAGGCGCTCAGAACCAGCAGAGGGTCAGAGTGGTGCCCAGCATGGAGAGCAGTGCCTCTTCTATACCAAGCACAGAAGCAAAGTAGAGAAAGCACCTGACTGCTGCAGTTGAGTGCAGCCTTTCTTGAACCTGGTGTGAAGAGCTACTGCTGGAAGTGACAGCTGCACAGGGTTGGTGTGATTCAAAGCGAGTTTTCAGTGAATACAAACATATTATAAGACACTTCTGTATTTTTTTTGATAATACCTATCATTTATATGGAAGGCACACACTTCTACAAATCCAGTTGACAAAGTCATACACAGCACAAATCCCACAGCCTCTGACATGGTCCAACAGCCTTTCTTGGAATTGGTACCCACACCACTCTGTTCAATCACTTTCTGCTACTTGGTTTTTCCTCTCAGCAAATTTTACCCTCTTTTCTTGTCCTTTACACTCCATGCTGTTTCTCCCTTCTTTTTTTTACTGCCTTCCCTTTTAAATAGTTTATACCAGTTATCTCACCTTTTCTTCAGGTGTGTCCCAGTATGATCCTGTCCAGTAATGCTCAGTACCAGTCAATTTTTAATAGTTTTAAAAATTTTACAGTAGATGTTGGAGTCCTCTCCAAGAACTCCTCTTCCTCCTGGGCTCCTGCACTGTCTCTGGCTGCCTTTTACCTCGGGTGGCATTTGGTCAGTTTTCCAATCTTTCTCTCCTGCAAGAGTTTGAGCTCTTCGAGGCTAAGTACTAAACATGTAGTCTTTATCAGTGTCCAGAACAGCATTTAATCCCAACCGATGTACCTTTTCAACAATCAATGCATGCTAAAGAAAGGAGAGGACTGCAGATCCCCGTGTGCATAGCAAATGCATAGACCAAGTTTCAGCAGAGAGGCAAAGAGCTCCTTCCAACTCTAGGATCTCAGGACCTTATCGTGGCCCCATTCATTTCCTCCTCAGCACAGGGCTGCACACAGCAGCTGAGATTCAGCAGCTGAATCCTCAGTAACGGAGATCTAGTCATTTCACTTTCAGCTCAATGTCATATAAATTAGCCAAATATAGCATGAAACAAAAGTGTTGGTTTTGCCTAATGAGTTAGCTCCTTTGTCACACCCACAGACACTTCTGTATTTAATAGTTAATTCAGATCCTTCTCTAACTCTTTCTCACCCTACTCAGTATTCATCAATCTCTTCCCATAAGTACTTTGAGATGATCCTGTTATAGCATCCAGTAGCTTTTATGATTAGAAGCATTAGGTGTTTTCTCCTCCTTGTCCATGCAGCCATCTGTCTCCCATCCTTCTGGGTAACTCCTGAGCAGGAACAGAAGCATCAGGAAGCATGGATCTAAACAGTACTCAACTGCGGAGCACTTATGATGGCTTTCTTCACAGCTTGTTTAAACTTCTCTTGGAACTGGATTTGTGTTCACTGAATATTTGATCTAAGCCAAAAAATGAATTCTTTTCAGTATAAGATTAATCATTGTCTAAGCTTCAGAATTTGATTTGTATTTGCTTAAATTATAGAATACTGAAGTTATACATTCATTGATCATTTTCCTATCACACTTGTCTAAGGTAAATGATAAATTGGTAAATATAATATATATATACTAACTTACCAAAATGTATTTGATAAGTCATGAAACAATTAGAAAAAATGCCGCATATTTTCCTAATCAACATGTCCTTATCATAGTAAAGGAATTAAATTGAGTTTTGTTAAATATATCATAGTATTATTGATAAATTTAGAATATTTAATTTTAAAAAGATAGTTTTTTAAAATTTTTTCTCTTAAAATAGAAATGATTCTCTCCTAGAAATCAAAATTAATTCCCTTTAAATTCAACTGAATAACACACTAAAAAATTAGCTTAAAATCTTTTTTTTATATACTTTGCCTTGACCCTGGGAGGACATGTTACAAATCTATTATAATAAGTAGGTGGTATTTTTTCCCTTTTTTAGCCATTTTTGTCTTTTTATGAAATTATTAAGTAGAAGTTTGTTATTAGCTCTCTTTCTCTTTTTTCAAATTAAGAATATGTGTTTCTCTATATAAAATCACATTGGAGTAGATAAAGTTTTAAAAGATGTTAGGAAAGTTTGCAAGGAAGCCTGTATTACAATATGGTGTGTGTGTGTATATCAGTGGAATAAATCATGTGATTTCTGGGTTAATTAACAACTCAAAACACAGCAGGACCCAGCCATAATAGTTCAGCTTATTAAGTTTTATAAACACAGCTTTACTTTGCTTATAATAAATCAGGGCTTAATATTTAATACACTAATAAAACTTTAGAGACAACACAAATTATGATTAAGACATATTTTACTAAATTTGTTTAAAATTAGAGTGAAAATTAGAAAGCATTTAATTATTTATAAATAACTCAATGACATCAATATGGAATATGTGAAGGCCTATTTTATATTAACCATTTTCATTATAATAAGTTCAGGTCAAATATGTATTTGTGTTGATAGTAAATAAAATAAATATTTCTGCTTTACACATTTTTATTTATATTTCAGAGGAACTTGATTCTCATATTTACTCAAAACCTTCTTAGCCTATTCAATTTCTCTTTCTCTGTTGAAAATAATGTACCAAGGAAAACTTTTTCATTCAATTTATATCCATATTCTTAAAATTTCCCAAGACTTTTTATAAAAGCTAAGTATTTGTGGATATATTACAAATTCTGAGAAAAGAGGATGAATCAACAAATATCTAGCTTTTATTTATATATTTTGATAAAATGAATTATATATTTTCTAGGTAAATTTATTAATTATTGCCTCACTTTTAGTCTATTTGGGCCAAAAATCCAGCAAAGAATGCCTTATATATAAAGAAAATAGTGTAATCTGCTGTTATCAGGATATTCAAAATGAGATCACCATCCCAATAATAGACTCCCATTCCTATAATAACAGTATTACTTCACTCTATCAGACCCACCCTGTGGGTGTTCTGTGATGGATCAAAAAATGTCCTCCCAAAGCTCCTGTATTCAGAGGAGAAGCTTTTGGAAAGTGATTAGGTCATGGGGGTGTCAAGCTCATTAATGTGTCGATGTATTCATGAGTTCATAGATGCATGTGTTGTTCAGAGAGGGGCCTGACTGCAGGAAGTGGGACACTGGAAATATGACCTGGAAGGACACAATCTTGTGCCCAGTCCTTCCCTTTCATTGTAACGCTTCCTTGCTCTTCTGTTTCCTGGCTATTGTGAGGTGAGCACTTTTCCTCCATCATTCTATTTCTGCCTTGGTGCAGACTATTGTGGACCTAAAACCTCTGAAACCCTGAGACAGAATGAACCTTTCAGATATTGAGTTATTTATGTTAGGTATTTTGTCTCAGTGATGAAAGGGTGACTAATATACAGTGCCCTTTATGGCTATGGAATTTCCAAGTGTTACTTAGAAAAACTTCCAAATCACATACAAAAAGAGAAGCAGTTTCTCTATTTGTAAATACGGACAATGTTTCCCAGCAACTCACTCCTCCAAAGCTTTCACTTTTATCTCATTAGCAGAATCTGTGGGACCCATCAGCATCACTCGCAGAGGATGAAGTTTTTCTGTCCAGTCACACTTCACCTCCTGCTAGAGAACAGATTCAGTGTTTCTGAAATCACACAGCCTTCTGACATCAAAATGAGGTTAGCACTCATTTTTCAAGGGGGAAAGAAAGGAAAGGGTACATAACAGTCGTGTTTACCTACCACCTCCAAGTGAGTCTTCTCATTATCCACTGCACGGTTTAATTCAATTTTGTTCATCCACACAGATATTTACAAACCCAGTCTCTACCAATGAAAGCTCAGTGACAGCATTTTGATCCTTTAAAGATTCTTCTAAAAATGTTACCATTGTGTTTATCCTCAGGATGCATCTCAACTTTGACCTTTTACCTAAGTCTGTATTGTAATGACCATACCTTTGATTTAATAAAAAATTACTTGTCAACACAATGTCAGAACTATCTACAGTTTCTTTAAATTCTGCTGACAAACTGATCTGATCTTTTGCTTGTAGCATTTTATCAACCACAGTTAGTCCACAACTGGACTTTTTAAAAAATTTTATTTTATTAGTGTATGTTTGCATTAAATACAGTTTACAATCATCTTGGGGAATGTTTACATGTACATAGTACAGCTTGTTTTTCTTTTTTAATCCTCTTCCCCTTCATCCCCTTCCCCTCATTCTCCTTCAGTTCCCCAATCCAAATTTGCATTTTTGTTGATATTATTAAACTTAGCTAATGTTATGGAACATAACATTTACATTAATTGACTTTATTTGCTTCCTGTACATGGCATAACTTTATTCTTCATATTTCCCTTCTTCCTTTTGCTCTCTGCCCTTGTTCCCTTGGCCCTCTTCTCTATTATAAGAGATCCATCAACTTGTTCCCGTCTATCCTTCCTTTATTCTCTTTGTACTTTACCTCATTCAAATGAGAGATACCATATGGTATTTAAGCTTGTGTATCTGGATTATTTTACTCAATATTAATTTTTGTAGGTGCATCCATTTTCCTTTGGATGTCTCAAATACTTACAGCCATGCAGTATTCCATTATATATAAATGACATTGTCTTTCCAATAATCTGTTGATGGGTATACAGGCTGCTTCCAGGAAGCTATTACGAATTGTGCTGCTATAAACATTGGTGTGCATGTATCATTGTAGTATGATTTTCTTAAGCTCTTTGGAGAAGATACCTTGAAGAGGGATAACTGTGTCATATGGAATTTATAATTTCAATTCTTTGCGAAATCTCCATAGTGATTTCCATAATGATTATACTAGTGTAGATTCCCACCAATAAAGAAGGAGAGTTCCTTTTTCACTACAGACATGCCAGCCTTTGTTATTATTTGATTTCTTAATGATTGCCATTCTTTGCAGAGTAAGATGAAATTTTACGGTTCTTTTAATTTGTATTTCTCTAGAAATGAAGAGATAGAGATGTTGAACATTTGTCATATATTTGTTGACCTTTTGTATTTCTTCCTCTGTGAAGTGATCTTTTCTCTTGCCTGTTTTTTGGTGATTTAATTTTTTTTTTTAGTTCATCGTATATTCTAGATATTAGTCCTCTGTTTTATCAGTAGCTGGCAAAAAAACTTTTCCTATTCTGTTTGTTGTATCTTTACTGATTATTGTGATGCATTATTTCCATAACTACTATGTAGTGATCTTATCTCTTTTAATCAGTTTTACCTTGAAGTTTACCATTTCTGTTATTAGAATTGATACTCCTCCTTGTATTGGGGGTCCTGGTGCTTAATATATTGTTTTCCATCCTTTAATTCTTGGTCTATGAATATCTTTTTGGATTAGATGAGTTTCTTGAATCCAACAGACTGTTGGATTCTATTTTTGATCCAGTCCACCAGTCTATGTCTTTTAATTGAGAGTTGAGGCTGTTTATGTTGAGAGATATTACTGAGATGTATTGATTATTTACTATTATTGCCTTCTTTATCTGTTGGTGAATCCTTTCTTTTTCTTTTCCTGATTTTTGGTGCTGTTTATCCGCTGTTCTCACTACTTTCCTATGTGTTTTTAACTGTGTCAGTTCCATTACTTCTGCCAAGAATAGTTTAAAGTATTTTTTCAGGAGATGGTTTAGCACTCATCTACCTTTTGAGCTGGTCTTTTTAATGGAAATAACTTATTTCTCTATCTATTTTGAAGAACAGCTTTTCTGGACAAGTTAATCTGGGTTGGGAGTTATTTGCTCTTAGGGTTTGAAATACCTCACTTTAAGTTATTCTGGCCATTTGGGTTTGTGTTGATAAATCTTCTGTGATTCTAATTGGTTTATCTTTATTTGTGATTTTTTATTTTTCTTTGACTGGTTTTAAAATTCTGGGTTTTTTGGTTGGATATCTGGTAATTTAATAAGGATATGCCTTGATGAGCTTCTTTTTTATCATATATGGTGTCTATAAGGATAAGTTACTTATATTTTAAATTCTTTTCTTATATTTGGAAATTTTCTTCTATGATTTCTGTAAACATATTAGTAAATATATCTGTGCTATCTTCTAGTTTTCTCTAACTCTAATTCACATTAGATTGGTCTTCTTATTGTTATCTAGTAGCAGTTGGACAATCTTATCTTGTTCTTAGTTTCTTTGTGCTTTCTCTGAGTATGTCATCATAATTCCCTATTTTGTCCTTAATTTCAGATACTCTTCCTTCATATTGAGTGTTTCTGCAATTTATAAATTCTATACAGTTTTTATTTCAGTTCTTTTTGTGAGACTTTTTTTTTTCAAGGATTCCATGTCCCTGTTGAATCTCTTATTCAAATTTTTAAATGTTTTAGTTAGCTCATCCAGCTTGTTATGTATTTCCTTGAGATTCACCATGAGTATATTGAGTGAAAACCCTGTGAAGTTTTGCTTCATTTCCTTTTTGAACTCATCTATTTTTTTCTCCTACAAATTTTTTATAAAGTTCTGTTACCTGGTATTTGTTTTCATCTGACTTTTTGACCCCTTACCTTGGGAGACTTGGATAAACTTGTGGATGTTATGTTGGCTTACTTCTTCGTACTCCTATCTATCT
>NW_004624761.1:4719734-4747205 GCF_000247695.1 Heterocephalus glaber
GACAGATTCCTAGATACATATGAAATGCCAAAGTTAAATGAAGAAGATATAAAAATTCTAAACACCCCAATTATAATAAGTGAAGTTGAAAATGTAATAAAAAAATTTATCAACAAAGAGAAGCCCTGGTCTTGATGGCTTCACTGCTGAATTCTACAAGACATTTAAAGAAGAACTATTGACATTACTCATTAAAATCATCAAGGAAATTGAAAGGGTAGCAAAACTTCCAAATTCATTCCAGGAAGCATGTGTTACTTTGATTCTAAAACCAGGGAAAGACCCAAACCAAAAAGGGAGCTACAGACCAATCTCCCTTATGAACATAGATGCAAAAATCTTCAACAAGACACTGGTAAACAGAATACAGAGGGTCATCAAGAAGATCATGTACACTGACCAAGTAGGATTTATCCCAGGCATGCAAGGATGGTTCAACAATTGAAAATCAATAAATGTAATACACTATATTAACAGAGTCAAGGACAAAAACCATGCGATCATCTCAATAGATGCAGAAAAGGCATTTGACAAAATCCAACACCCATTTATGATAAAAACGCTACAGAAAATTGGAATATAAGGTCTTTATCCCAACCTGATGAATGCTATCTATGAAAAACCAGCAGCCAACATCATAATAATTTGTCAAAAACTGAAAACTTTCACACTAAAATCAGGAACAAGACAAGGATACCCACTATCACCACTCCTGTTCAATATTGTTCTGGAAACATTAGGCATAGCAATTAGAAAAGAGAAAGAAATAAAAAAAAATAAAGATAGGAAAGGAAGAAGTGAAACTGTCATTATTTGCTGATGATATGATACTTTACATAGAAGAGCAAAAAAACTCGATCAGAAGTCTTCTAGACCGAATTGACAGATTCAGTAGAGTAGCTGGATATAAGGTCTATGCTCAAAAAACAATAGCCTTCTTATACACAAATAACAGACTCATTGAGAGAGAAAGTCGGGAAACAATTCCTTTTATAGCAGCATCTAATTAAGATGAAATATCTAGTAATCAACCTAACAAAGGAAGCAAAAGAGCTCTACACTGAAAACTACAACACTTTGAAAAAGGAGATTGAGGAGAATATACGAAAATGGAAAGACATCCCTTATTCCTGGGTAGGTAGAACCAATATAGTGAAAATGGCCATACTTCCAAAACTACTATATAGATTCAATGCAATGCCAATTGAAATTCCAACAATATACTTCACAGAACTAGAGAAAACAATCCAAAAATTCATTTGGAACCAGAAGAGACCTAGAATAGCAAAAGCAATTCTAGGCAACAGAGACATGGCTGGGGGTATCACAATCCCCAGCTTGAAACTATACTACAATGCTACTATGATACTGTGATAAAATCGTCATGGTACTGGCAAAGAAACACACCCTAGGATCAGTGGAATAGATTAGAAGATGAGAAACAATTCCAGACATACTCAGCCACCTCATCTTTGACAAAGAAGCCAACCACCCTCATTGGAGGAAAGATAGCCTATTTAATAAATGGTGTTGGCAAAACTGGATTTCAACCTGCCAAAGATTAAAACTAGACCCATACCTATCACCATGCATTAAACTAAGATAAAAGTGGATTAAAGATCCAAATATTAAAACAGAAACACTAAATTTGCTGGATAAGTTAGGTGGAACTCTTAAAGACATTGGTAGAGGAAAAGACTTTATGAACAAAACCTCAGTGTCATGGGAACTTGCACAAAGAACAACTGGGATCTCATCATATGAAAAAGCTTCTGCACTGCAAGAGAAACCACCAACAGAGCTAACAGACAACCTACAATCTGGGAAGAAATTTTTAGCAGCTGTACCTCAGACAAAGGTCTACTGTCTAGAATATATAAAGAATTGAAAAAAAGCAGACCCCCTCAAATTCAAAGACCCAATTCAAAAATGGGCATCTGAAATGAACAAACATTTCTCAGAACAAGAAGTAAAAGCAGCAAAGAAACATATGAAAAACTGTTCAACATCACTGGTCTTTGATGAGATGCAGATGAAAACTGCACTGAGATTCCACCTCACCCCAGAAAGAATGGCTGCTATCAAGAAATCAACCAATATCAAATGCTGGCAGGGGTGTGAAGAGAAAGGAACCCTTCTCCATTGTTGGTGGGAGTGCAGAGTGGTGCAACCACTGTGGAAATCAGTATGGTTATACCTCAAAGAACTAGGGCTGGAGGTCCCATTTGACCCAGCTCTTTCCCTGCAGGGTATCTTCCCCAAAGAATTGAAAGAATCATACCACAGTGATATATGTGCACCTATGCTAAAGCTTGGAAACAGCCCAAGTGTCCATCAACTGGAAACTTGATAAAGAAGATGTGGGATTTTTTAATAAAATGGAGTACTACTCCGCCATAATGAATAAGAAACTAGAGACATTTATAGCTAAATGGATGCATATTGAGGCTATACTCTTAAGTCAAATAAATAGGACACACATGTGTAAATACTAAATAGTTTCTGTAGTGTGAGAAATTGAAAGTGTAAATAAGGATTAAAATGATTAAAACAAATAATTTATAATTTGAAATAGGAAAAGGCACAGAGGTGTAGCAGTGGTGGGAGGGGAAGGGGAAAGGGAAGAAGGGAAAGGAAAAATTATGAGAAAACAAAAAATGGAAATGAAATCTATGTAAATAGGGAAGGTGGACAGTGTGAAGGGCACATAGGTAATGGGGATAAAATAAGAATCAAGATACATCATGTACAGGTGCAAGCATCCAATGATAAATGTAAATGTATTGTATGCCTAAAATGTACCAATAAAAGAATTAAAAAATAACCCATAACCCAATCTAATCATCAAAGACATATGATAATAGCCCTAAATAAGGGTATTCTAGAAAATATCTGATAATCTTTTAGAATTGTCAATATCATCTAAAACAAATATAGAAGAAAATACATTCACAATTTAGAAGAGACTAAGATGTCATTAAGTCTAAATTTAATAATGATTGGATCCTGGAACATAAAAATAACATTAGTACAAAGGGCATGGAAACTTGAAGGCCAATTTTTAGTTATTGATAATATGACTACATTAATTTCTTAGTTTTAAAGATATCTCATAGTGTAGGCTATAAAATAGCTCACAAAAATTCACATGTTGAAATCTTTCCAAGATGATCACACTAGTTTGTGGGGAATTTGAGAGGTAACTAAGGATTAGGATGAGGCTCTCACTGACAGAATTAGTGCCCTTATACAAGAGACCTAAGAAGAACCCTTTAATTTTCCATCATGTGTGCCCACAGCGAAAGGAACTGTCCATGAACCAGGATAAAGGCTGTGGTTTGATGGTGAATAATCTTTCACCTTTATCTTAGATTGCACAGTCTGATTATTTTATATGAGAAATAAAATTCCTTTTTAATAAGCTTCCCAGCATATACTGTTTTTTTTTTTTAAAAAAGAAGCCTGAAATAACTAAGATGGTGGTAAGGTGGTAAAAGATGAATAATGGAAGGCTATCCAGGAATGCTCTCTACTATCTTAGTGATTTTTCTGTAAATCCAAAATTATTCCAAAATCAAAAGTTCATAAATATCAAATGAAATAAACCTAAGTAACAATGAAAGAACCCTAATTTGAAACATGAAAATTGAAAATAATTATTAGCAAAATATTAGGAAATGAAAATTGAAATGAAAGAAAAATAAGAAATGAGCAAAGCTGTGGTAAAGCATGCACAAAACAAAGGAAATGTTGATACACAAAACTATCATAATAATGTTCTAATTTGAGGGATTAAAATTGCATTCAAAATAAAATAGTGAAATTAACTTCATATAGTCAAATGTGGGTGACAAAACTTATGGTTCTTTAAGCAGTGTGGAGAAGACAATGTTTAATCAATAATTAGCTGCCCATGAGTACAACTAAATTAAAGAGATGAAAATAACATGAAGATATATTCTCTGTACCACTATAGGAGAAATAACACAAGAAAATGAACTGAATCTTTCCACAAATCTTCTTTACTACCTAACAAAATACTACACATTTTTGGAGTTATAATACAACGTGGAAAAAAATAAGACCCAATTTCATATTCTCGTAGAGATTTTAATTAATGAAAAAACTTGTCAATAAACAAAATGAATGAATAATTTGTGTAGTATATTACAACATGAAAAATTCTATACAGAAAAAAAGGTATGTAAAGCCAAAGGTATAAAGGTAATGGAAAAAGTGGACAGTGATGGAGAATGATTTAAACAATGTGGTCAGGATGGATTTTGAGATAGAAGCATTTGGGAAAAGATGAGGGGAAGGTATAAAAATCAGACGTGCTTATGCAAGCAGTGGAAGTTAGAGTCTTTGAAGCAGATGGTACAGCAATGCAAAAGCCCTAATATGACTGTTTGCTGATAATATAGAAATACTCACAAATAGATTAATTGGCCTGCAGTGGAGTGGACAGAGGTGTGAGAAGTAAAGGAAGCAACCAGTGATATAACAGGGCAGTACAGAAAAGACCTTGCAAGTCATGGGAAGCATTTGAGTTTTCCTTATAAATATATGGGATTACATTGAAGATGTATAAGCAGGGTATATATTCAAAATTACATTTATGAAGAAATTTCTGTGTATCATGCAGAAGTTACTCTGGAGTTAATAATCTGTAGCTTTTAATTTTATTTTCTTATTGTCTTTGAAATATAAACATAATTAATTTTGATGAAACCCAATTTATCAGTTGTTGCTTTATTCTTCATGCACTGCTGTTATATCGAGGATATTTTGCCTACAAAAATATCAGTAATATTTAATTCATAGGTTTTGCTACTATTTTAGTTTTTCTTCTTCCATGTAGTTCCATGATGCATTTTGAATTTTTATTTTTTCAAAGTTATTTTCACTTGACAAACATTGCACCTATTTATTATGTACAAGATTATGATTTGAAATAGTATACACTGTGAATGGCTAAATCACAAAGATTAGTACATGTATTACCTCACACACTTACAATTATTTGTAGCAAGAGCACTTGAAATCTTTCAGCAATTTTCAAGAATACAGTACATCGTTATCCATCACTGTGTAATCATGCTCAACACTAGGTCTCCTGAACTTATTTACCTTCACTAAAGATTTTCACTCTTTGAGCAACATATCTAAACCACCTCGTCTTGTCAGCCAGACCAAGATCTCACCATCCTACTTCCCACTTCAGTGAATGGTGATGTAGACTGCATAAGAAAATCATGTACTGTTTTTCTTTTTCTGTCTGGTTTACTTCACTTAACAGAATTCCCTCCAGATTTACCACTACCATGGATGAGTTATAGTCCCTAGTGTGTATACCAGGTTTTCTCCACTCATTCATGGACACTGAACTTGGTTTCATGTCTTGGCTATTGGGACTAGTGCTGCAGTAATACAATAATGTGGCACTGCAGCTATCTCGTCAACATACTGATCAATTTTTATTTTTGGCTAATAGTCTGCAGGGAGATGTTGGATCATATTTGAGTAAACTGTTCACAATGGTTGCACTAATTTCATTCCTATCAACAGTGTGGAAAGGCGAGGTAGGGGTCTAAGTTTATTCATTTTTATGTGGCTATTAAATTATCACAGCATAGTTTCTATAGAAGACCATTATTTCCCCACTTGATTACCCCCTTTGATTTGGAAGCATTGTTACAAAAGTAAATTGAATTTAAAATTATTTGTTTATGAGGTCTCTATTTTTCTTGATTTCTATGCCTATCCCTATGCCATACTCTCTTGATTCCTCTAGCTTCATAATGAGTTTGGGAATCAAGAAGTGAAAGGGCTTCAAGCACATTCTCATTTTCCAAGATTGGTTTGGCTATGATGAAGGCTTTACCCTTCCATATCAATTTCAATTTCTTCCCTATATTGCACACACATTTTCTACAATTTTAAATGGATTATAGAAAAACATACCTATTATGTTATCTTTTGTGTAGGTAGGAATTCAAACATTCACCAATAAATAGCTTTTCAGAAATGTTCCTTATTGAATTGAGAGATTTTCTTTCCATTACCAATTTGCTCTTTTTCTTTCTTTTTTTTTTTCCAAGACAGGGTCTCTATCTGTAATTCAGGGTGGTCCTGAACTCACTATGTAGACCAGCTGGCCTTGAACTCATGACAATCCTCCTGGCTCAGCCTCCCCAGTGCTGGGATTACAGGCATGCACCACCACACTTGGCGTGTTGAATTGTTATCATGAATGAGTGGTGGATTTTGTCATTTTTTTCATATCATTGTATCAATTGGATGATCAAGTGTTTTTAATTTCTGTGGTATGATGTTTTGCATTATATTATTTTCAATGTGAAATCAATTTTGTCTTACTGGAAATGAAACCTCTGGGTCATAATGTATGGCACTTTTTATGTTATTAAGTTCAATTTTCAATTATTTTTAAACATTTTTGTCTATATTCATGAGGGCTTTTGTTCTGTAATTTTTGTCTATATGGTGTCTGCCTCTGATGTAGTGCCATGTAATATTGTCCTCCGAGGGTAGATTGCAGTATATTTTTCTACTATATTTTCTCAAAAATAATTAAAATAATCAGCATTTTCTTTCTTTAAATTTTGGTAGAATTCAGTAATAAAGTTATTTACCCTGGGAGATACTTGTGGTAAAATTTTAATCATTAATTTAATTTGTGAGAAGCCTATTTTAGATTATAGTAAGTCCCTGACTTGGTAATATTTGAGTTGTGAACTTTCAGATATATGAACCAACCTTGCATTAAGAACATTTTTGGGTACAAACAAATTGTGGAAGTAGCTGATGATCTTTAAGTTCCAACAATATCAGGTGTGGATGAGATTCCATCTTACCTTCCATCTCCTCTTGTTGATGACCTTCAGCTCCACCCTCTCCACCTGCCTGCTCTCCTCAGTCAGTAACTCTCTTCTTGTCTGTTCACTGCATGCCATGCCCTGTATGCCAGCTGTTGTACTATACTGTACCACAATTTTAAGGTAAGTTTAAAAGTGAAAATATATTATTTACAGTATTTTTTATGTGTATGTGTCTTTAGGCTTTGCATTGTATATTTGTGTTAGAGGTGTATATGACTCTCTTTGGGAGATTTACAAACAAATCTGACATTTTCCCAGAACGGAACTTGTTTGTAAGTCTCAGGCTTACTGTATCTGTGTTTTATTTCTACATGATTCAGTTTTTTTTTCAGAGATTTTGTCACGTTTATTTAAACTATCTAATTTGTTGGAATTAAGTTGTTATGGTATACCCTAATAGTCATTTTTAAAGAGCTCTTAGCAATATCCTCTTTTTCTTTCTGAACATGTTAGTTTGTGTTTGTTTCATTTTTATTGATTAATTTAAGATGTTTTTCAACTTTGTTGGTCTCTTGAGGAATGAATTTTGGTTGCTCTAATTTTCTCAAACATTTCTATAATGTCTATAATGATTATTTTTGTGTCTATAATGATTATTTCTCTATTATGTAAGTTTAGAATTTAATTTTAATTTTTATTGCATTCAAAACATTTTTCTCATTCTAGTGGCATTTCTTTCCCTAAGCAGTTACTTAGAAGGGTGCTGATTAAATTGAAACTATTGAAAGGATTTTCAGATGTTCTACTTTTGATTTCCAATTTATTTCGCTGAGGTTAGAAGACATAGTTTATATGATTTTCATCCTTTTAAATTTATTGAAACCTTTTAAAATGTCTCAGAATGCATTCAGTCTTGAGACTATCACATGTTTTCTGGAGATTGCCTCTTCTGCTACTGTTCTGTAGTAATGTTTTGTAAGTGTTAGTTAAGTCCAAGGAGCTGCGAGTGTTCTTTAAGTCTCCTAGAAGAACACTGATATTTTCCCTGGATTTTCTTACCATTGTGAGAAATAGGGGTTTTGTTATCGTTGAATTGTGTTTTTTTCCTTCCACTGCTGACATTTTTTGATTCAAGTATATTATTTTTGGGTAAACAGTTTTCTACTTTTTAAAAATATCCTTCATGTCGGGGATTTAGCACAGTGGCACTGTGCCTACCTTGCAAGCATAATGTCCTGGATTCAATACCCGGTACCAATAAAATAAAATTAAAAATACATATTCTTCATGAATTGACTCTTTTATCATTTTCAGTTATTCCTTTTTATCTCTGACAGTATTGACTTTCTTAAAGTCTATTTTTGTATAATATTAATATAATCTCTCTCATTTTTATCTTTTGCATCGTATTATTTTTGTATTTCATGCTTTATTTTCAATTATGTCCTGCATCAAAAGTGTATTTCTTACAGAGAGCTTACAGTTGGATCTTATTTCATTATATAGTTTAACAGTTTCTCCTTATTAACAAAAAGTTTTACTATGTTTACTTTTAATGATATTACTGATATGCTTGGATGAAAGCTGCCATTTTGCTATGGCTTTTTACATCTCCACTTTTTTCTGCATCTGTCATATACTACATATGTGTTTTTATATACACATTTTAGCATATAATTTGACTTACTAATTTTTTCACTGTTTAAAATGTTACCTCTGCTTGCTCTAGGAATTACTTCAGTAGTTTCAAATTACCAAAATATACCTCTCATCGACACTGATGCAGTTTTTAATATAGTTTTAGTTAAATTTTCTCTTTTCTCCTTTGTGTTATTACCATGGTATATTCATATTCATACTGTGCTATAAAATCAACAAAATTGCATTATGCTACTGCTTTTTACATTAGTATTTCTAAATAGTCAAAAGGGGAAATGTATTTGTAAGGACTTTTTTCATTCTTCATAGTGGTATTTATACAAAGCTGGTAATTTTAGCTAATATATGGTTACAAATCTGGAGGCAGCCCTTCTTTTGCTGTTTTTTTTTGTTGTTGATATATTTTGTTTTGTTTTGTTGTTTATTAGTTTACCTAGTGGCTAACTCTGGAGATTTCCATGAAATGTCTATTGAAATATGATGTGATGATGTTGTACATTTCTCTGTTCTTTCATGTATAATTCTCTGCTTATTTATTTATTTGGTTTGTCACCTGGATATTTGGGATCATGCCTATATTAGCATCTTTGTGACCAGCCAGCCAATGTCAGCATTGTGTAACCTAGGTAAAGAATTTGGCAGTTTTTGGTTGGAAATCTGGCCTAAATAAACTAGAAAAGAAATCCCTGTTGGTTTAAGCCATTATGTTATGACAATGTATTTTACAGTGTTAGAAATTGTGCACATTTAGTTAAAGCTATCTTACTATACTTTATTTTTCTATTTGTCCTGTTTTTTCTTTTTTAATTTTAGCTTTCTTATGACCTAATAGTGTAATTTTCTAATTTCACTTATCTCCCATTATGACCTTTTACCCTATAACTATTTATTTTGTCCTTTTATTATTTGGTCTAGGGGATATAACATACAGGTATAACTTAGCCTTCCTTTGTGTTATACCACTTTGCTGTTACATAAGGCATAGTAATATACTTCCATTTCTTACCTTTTTGCCTTTGTACTGTTATCAGGTAGCTTGTTTCTAAAAAGTGCTCCACCAACTAAACATTACTAGGTTCTGGATTGGTTACCTTTCCTTCTGGAGTTGGATTCCAAGTTCCTCTTGCCTCAAACAAGGAATTGAATGAAATGAGCAAAATGCAATGGCAAAGTTTATACAAGAAAATAAAAATGAAGAGTGGGAGAGAAACTGGTTCTGCAGAGCAAACTTGGACTGAATAAATAGAAAAAGAAGGGGAGAGAAAAGATAAAATACATGCTGGGTCTAGGAAACACAGCATGGGTTATCAAGTAAAGTTATAATTTCTGGCTCCTTATGGCTTCCTTTCTTTTATATTGCCCAAATCTGGAGGAAAGTCTCGAGAACTTCTACATGCAGGTCCTGAGAGGCAGTGGTGGGATCCCATGCCTCAGGCTGATGTCACATCCAGGCCATACTACTGAAAACCTGCTCAAGTTTTCATGAGAAGTCCACATGCAAGGCTTTGGGAGCTGTTTTTCACACATCCCCAGGATCTTGTGGTTAACAAGTCAAACCTACTTCTCCAGCTAGCTTTTGCCACACCCTAGTCACCTATCTCAGTATTATTGTGTTGTGTATTTTATTTTTATCACTTTAGTTTGGGTTCTCATCATTTCACAATCACTTTTGTGCCTTAAAGTGTCTTTTCCTTAAATCATTCCTGTTAATTCTTTGCAAAGTCAATGTAGTTAATTTCCTAAGATACTACATACTTTCTCATATCCCTAAATTATTTAAAAATACCTTAGGAGTATAACATAAAATCTACTCAGCAATTTAGATCAAAATTTTATGGTCTCTATATCATGTTTCACCTAGTTTTATGTACTATCACTTCCAGTGAATTTTTTTTTGTATCTACTTCTTTCTATCTTAGTCCTTTTGTAAAACATTCAACTCAATTACGTATTCCTCTAAACTCCAGTTCCTTAAAATTTGACTTTTATTGGCAGAAGGAAATAAGATATGATCCATGCTGAATCAAAGGAGAAAGGACAAAGAACCATAAATAGGTATTAAACACTGATTTTTGTTTGAAATTAGCCTTTCAATACATTAGCTATAGTCTTAATGGATTAAATTTAGACAGTTTTTCATGTCATCCAAGAAAATCCATTAAGGAGCAAAATAGAAGTAACATATAAAATGCAATCATAACTGTACAGTTAGAAACAAAGGACCTGAGTCATTCTCTTCTCTTAGTTCATCTGTAAACACCACACCACCCTAATGGTTATCCATGCTTCCATAATTCTAAAACACAAGTTGTGTGTGCCATCTCCCTTCTCTCCACTCAAGCATAAACCAAACACCACCATAAGGATCATCCAGGCTTCAGTTTAGGAGGTCGCCAGACTGCTGACATCAGTGAGAAAGACTGTGGGAGGAACCTTGGATCAGAGGTGTCTGATCCTAAAAGTATATGAAGCCTGAGTTATCAAGCCTGCTTTTTTCCCACTTCATCCTTCTCCCTGTTTCTGCCTGAATCTTCAATAAGCTTACTGCATACTATGGAATGTAGGCTTGGCAATTCTTTCCTTGTTGTAAACAAGAACCTGGATTATTTTCAGCCCATTCAACTGTAACAATAAGATCTACAACCTAAAAATAACAACCTAAAATATTATAAATCAAAAGAGTTTAAGTGATAATATAGATCATAATTAAAAAATGCATTGGAAATTTATTGAAAAACATGAAAATTGAAACAAATACTAAGAAGAAACAAATAAGACATGGAGGTCAAAAGTTATGCAAATATTTAAAATTTTGAATTGTTTTAAAAGACAGCAAAACATCCAACAGCAAATTAGACATTAATTGTTGTTTCATAAAATAGAGGATAATATTTTTTGCACTTTTTAGTGCATCCTTTAGTCTCATTCATTAAGCTGATTTTTTGACATGAAATTGCTGTTTACAAAAGTCTAGAAAAACAGTGAAACTTTTTAGTAATATGGACGTAATGTAGATAATTTTGTTTTCCTTCATTTAAAGTTATTGTTTTAAAAGTCAAGGAATAAATGAAAGATGCTCTTTATGCTTGGTGAGTTCATGACTTGTAGTAGATGTATGATTTTATTGTTGCTGAAGGCATACTAAGGGTGTGGATTGAATTCCACACATATATCATACAGGAGCACACCAAAACACAATTTGTTTTGGTCTTACATATTCTCTTAAATATTTACTAATAAATTCTTTGCGTATTCCACTGTCATTATTACTTAATCTTAATTAATTGTAGTCACTTGAGTTATAAATACATTATCAGCTCTGTAATTATAGAGGTCATTTCTATGTAATAATCAATACTGTAAACTTGATTTAGAACAAAATCATTTTCTATTTCCAGATTAATACTGGCTCCACTGGGACTAATCAAGCATTTGGTTTCTATGCTTTTATTTTGCAATCAATGACTCCGCAAAGCTGAGCAAATGGTAAAGCGAATGTTCATACAGAAATTTCTTATGTGATATATGTATGCTAAAGTGGTTTCACATAAAAGGCTTGTCCCCTTGAGTATGAGTGTATTTATTTTTCATTATTGGTCTCACTCAATTCTTCTTTTGGTTTCCCAGTGGCTCATCTCATACAATCTGTATTGGAGTCCCTACAACCTCTAGCAAGAAACTTCTTCAGTTGAAATGTTTAATTAATCCAAGATGATTGTCCTAATTCAAATTCTACTTCTGACTCAGGAATCCACACTATTTTGACAATAGCCTTGGTCAGTCTTGCAGCCCCTCATCTTTCTGTAGTTTTATCCACACTAGCTGTCCATCCATGCAGTCAATGTGTGGATGTTCTCTGAGAGACTCACAAATTTCCTTAATACAATCTTAATAAAGCTCTTGAATGACTCTGCAGTTTTTTTAAACTCTCAAAATGAGTATCACATGTACTTTTAATTTTTTAAATTCTTTTTCCATTAAGTTTATGTACTTTTAATTTTATACTGCATTTCATACTAATGTTAGAAATACGATAAATGTTATAATCCTCAGAGAAGACAAAAGGTATGGAACATGTGTATAATTTGCATCATTATTTCTAGGCCTATATTAGGACATTCTTATTTTTTTAGAATAGAACAATTTGTTATTTTTTTGGTTCCAGATAGTGTCTACTAATATGACTTTCATATTCCTAATATTAAAAAAAAATTGAAGAATAAATGCAATGTTCAATTATATTTTACTTTATTTCTTTTGTTTTTGGAGACAGTGTCTTGCTATATATTTCAAGGTGGTTTTGAACTCACTATGTAGTCCAGGCAAGCCTCAAACTTGTGGCGATCCTTCTGCCTCTACCTCCAAAGTGCTGGGATTAAAGGCATGCACCACAACACCTGGCTTGATTATATTCTAAATATTTTATTTTGATAAAATCATATCCATATTATCACTTAGTTTCAAGTATATAAAATTTTATTTTGATTTGTTAGCTATTTAAAATATTGAATTAACTTAGAGGAATTTGAAAATTGACTAATGTACACTGAAAGTATCATGTATCCTTGGTAGCCAATGGCTAAGAATGGTAAGGTTCCAAATGTTTCCAAACACAGCCACAAATATAACATTTTTTACCATGGATTTGTCTTTTATTTTAGTTCCTAAATATTAACTGTTATTTTGTAAAACATATGCTATTTTCCAGGATTAAGTGAAGGGCATGTTAAAATAGTTATCACAACATTCTTTGTACTCTAAGTATTCTCAATGTTGGGTAACACATTAATACTAGTTGCTAAAATGATATGATTGATACAGAAAACCACCTTCTTTATGGGTTTTTTTGGAATAATATTGCATAGGAAAATTATTTTCCTAAACTAAAAATAGAATTCAAAATAGTTTAAGATATAAATTAAATAAAATTGATAGAGATAGATTTGTATTATAATATTATGTAAAAATATTGGACATTTTTTATGGTTCACTGGATATTAAGATAACCATAAAAACAAGTGCAGAAGATTGTAATATTAATTATGCCCAAAGCAGGCTGTAAAGAGTTAACCCCACATTTATTTCACCTAAGAGTATCACCTCATTGTGCATCCATTTAGCTATAAATGTCTCTAATTTATTTATTTATTTATTTATTTGGACTGGGGATCAAATTCGGGTCCTTGCACTTGTGCAGCAGGTGGTGAAACCACTGAAGTAAATCCCCGGCCCTAATTCTCATTTTTTATGACTGAGTAGTACTCCATTTTATAAAGAAACCACATTTTCTTTATACAGTCTCCAGCTGATGGGCAGTTGGGCTGCTTCCAAGTTTTAGCTATTACAAATTGTGCTGCTATGAACAGAGGTGCACATATATCACTGTGGTATGATTCTTTTAATTCTTTGGGGAAAATAACCAGCATAGGAATAGCTGGGTCAAATGGGACTTCCAGTCCCAGTTCTTTGAGGTATCTCCATACTGATTTCCACAGTGGTTGCACCAGTCTACACTTCCACCAGCAGTGGAGCAGGGTTCCTCTTTCTCCACAGTCCCCCATCATTTGTTATTGGTTAATAGTTTCTCTAGTGTGAGAAACTGAAAGTGTAAATAAGGACTAAAAGGTATAATAGATAATGTGAAATAGGAAGAAAAGGGGAAAAGGGGAAGGGGAAGTGGAATGGGTAGGGGAAAGGAAAGAAGGGAATGGAATTAATATGAGAAAATGAAAAAATGGAAGCAAAGTCTTTGTAAATAAGGAGGGATGGGAGGGTTGAAGGGAGGGCAGGGGAAGGGGGAAAAATAAGAACCAAGAGAGATTATGTAAAGGTGCAAATTTCCAATGATGAATGTCATTATATTGCATACCTAAAATGTACCAATAAAATTAATTTAAAAAAGAGCTAACTCCACAATTGGCTTGTTTATAGATGTGAGTCTGGCTGAAGCCTACGTGCCAAGGTCAGAGTAACTCACAACCAAATTCCATTCCCACAACTAAAACCTCCTGACTAAAAGCACAACGTTCTAATAACAACCATATGTTTTGTCTATTCTGTTCCTAATTTGAGAATGCTTTGCCTTGACCTTTATAAGCCCTGTTTACATTAATTTCCATAGAAACCACTCATAGCTCACCTTTAAACTAATAAAAGCCAGGGCCTAGAATTGTCCAGCGCCTTTGTCAGTTGCACTGGTATTGGTCATCCTGGCACCCCACTTTTTCTCTCCTAGTTCTGTTTCTTAGTGTAGTTTTTTTTCCCTCAGGCCTACATCATACTGGGCATACTGGGCACGCAGTTACTGCAATCTAACTGCAGGGGTCTCTGGCAACAAGAAAGGAGCATATATGATTTCTAACAGAAGGTTAAAATGGTAAAATTCAAAGAACTGTTTAGAAGTATATAGAATATGTTTGTAAACATAGTTAACGTCACTCAAGAAAATAATGATTTAAGGTGAGACAAATATGAATCCCAGAATATGTATCAGGAATAATTATAAATTATTTAAAATGTGATTGTTATGGAAAGATGAAGCAGTGAGTGCAGTGCACATTAGGGTGATGTTGCATAATTTTCTTTAGTTTGCATGTCAAGAATTAGTTGTATATTATGAATTCACAATTCAGTGTACATGAATTATTGTTGGCCCTGAAAAGTGCCTATGTTCATTATATTACCTACTTTAGCATGAGAGTGGCAGAACTGAATTTTTGAGGTAGAGAACGTATTTTCCCAAACCTCAAATATTTACTACTGGGACATTGCAATTGTAGAGGAAAGACATTATAAGGAAAGAAGGGAAAGGAAAAATGATGAGAAATGGAAAAAATGGAAATAAAGTCTTTGTAAATAGGGAAGGGTGGAGGGAGTGAAGGGAGGGCTAGGAGTGGGGAAAAAATAAGAACCAAGATGCACTATGTAGAGGTACAATTCCCAATGAGAAATGTAATTGTGTTGTATACCTACAATGTACCAATAAAAGAATTTAATAAAAAAATAATATTTGATTCAACTATTTTTGTTGTTGTTCATTTAAATTTATTAAGCTGAGACTGTGTAATTACAGGCATTCTCTTGAAAAAAACCTTGCTACCTCCTTATTTAGTCTTTTCTCCTCACATTTAAATGCTTGCCTGGACACACAAGCACCCCAACCATGTCAAGGTGGCCTGTGAGAAGACCGTGTTGGCCATGCACCACGCTTTGCAGAGGACCATCCGGTTCGCCAAAGCCCAAGCCAGGGAAGGACGGAAGCTCAGCCTGGCCCAGCTGGAGCTGAGGATGGTCCAGAGCAAGAAGGACATCGAGGACCCGGAGATCGTTGTCCAGGCGGCCATACTGTGAGGGCTGCGCTCTCCCCGAACTCGCAGCCTGCTGCTGTCTCATCTCGTCCCTGTGAACCTGTAATGTCTGCCTTAGAGCCGTGACCGAAATTCAGCATTCGTCCCCTCGTGAATAAAAGTGCCAGTCATCCCTGCCAGAGCCACAAAACAGCCCACAGGTGTGACCCGGACTTCGCCCTCCCAGGCCCAGGCTCCCCACGTCCCCCGAGGTGTGGCTAGGGGCAGTGGCTGGCCTGCTGCCCAGCAGCCTCTGGTGTAAGTGGGGCGTGGCCTTGGCATGGGGAAGAATCACCCCGGTCTGTGTGCTGTCAAAAATATATATATATATATTTGTAATGTATTTATGTCTATCTAGTGCTTACTTATTAAAAAGAAATCACTCAGCGAGTTATGGTATGAAGGGAATATATTTTTCAAAATTTTCACATGTATACCTTCAACTTATAATTATTTTCTTGAGGAATGAGATATCCTCTAGAATAAATCAGTTTTTTTAAGAAAACACAGGACACAAAGTTTTTAAAAAATTAAAATCTCTTTAAACACATAACGTACATGTCAAAATGTTATTAAATTCATTAATAAGGGACAATACAAATGATAAAATCAATTTGAAGTCATTTAAGTTATATAGTTAGTGCAGAAAGCAGTACTGGTATAAAAGTTAAAACATTGTCAATATCCCAACTTGGGTATCAAATGAAAACCTTGGAGTTACCTAGGAGAACAAAACTAGTAAGAACTTTCTAGATTTCTACAAATTAAATTTTAGCTTTAGAGTTTTGTAAAATGTCTGAGATCTAGTTCATGTGAATGATAAAGTTACTTTTCACAAGAGAGCTAGGAAAAATATAGTTGAGCTTATTAGAAAATATTCTGGCATGATATTAAAAAGAAAAAAATGCCTAATATTCATAGTTTTGTAAACAATTTCCCCCAAATTATGTATCCTGATGAACTAAAGCAGAAAAACTGTTTCCTCACGTTTTGTTTGAAAATGTCATTACTTAAACCTAGCACTTATTGTACCATTACCTACCATTCAACTGTTTGGCAAAGTAGCCAGGGAATTACATTTATACACATATACAACAATATTACCAATTATTTTTTCTCAAATTCATTAATATAATTCCTTTAAAGTTGTGGTTCTCTACCAAAAAATGGGTAATTGAAATGAACTGACACTAGTGAAAAGTTGTATGAATGGCCAATAAGGATACAGAATGCAAATCGCCAGTAAGTATCAGCAAACAAAATTGTATGAAATTAAAAAGCTTCTGCACAGCAAAGAAACAACCAACAGAATGAAGAGATAACCTACAGGAGGAGAAAATATTTATTTATAGGTATTCTGAACAGAGGGCTAATATCTAGAATGTATAAAACACTGAAAAAAATTAGATCCCCTCCAAAAAAAAACCCAAATTAAAAATAGGAAATTGAAATAGACATTTCTCAGCAAAAGTAAGAATGACCAATAAATATGTGAGAAAAATATTCATCATCTTTGACCATTAGAGAAATGTGAATAAAAGCAACACTGAAATTCTATCTTACTTCAGTAAAAATGGTTATCTTCAAAAACTCAAAAACAGTAAATGCTAGTGAGGCTGTGAGGAAAAAGAAAACCCTGCACATTGTTGGTGAGAATGTAAACTGGTACAACCACAGTGGAAATCAGTTGAGACTCCTGAACACACTGAAAACAGAAATTCCATTTTACCTAGGTACAACTCTACTGGGTATCTTCCTAAAAGAGTTAGACATCATATTACAGTGATCATATCCATGTTTATAGCAGCACAACTTACAATAGTTAAATCTTGGAAATGGCTTATATGATGCGTATCAAGGGATGAATGGCTAAAGAAAACACATTCTAAATAAATATAAGAAATACATTCTGGATATATATTATATATCCATAAAAATGATTAATTTGAATCATTTATAGGAAAATTGATACATCTTGAGACCATAATGCTAAGTGAAATAAGACATAGAAGTTTAAATATCACATGGTTCATTTTATATGAGAAACCTAAAGTATAAATAATTTAAAGAACAAAATAAAGGATAGATGATAGGATACAGGAAATTTGACATTTTGGAGAAGGGAAAGGGATCTAGGAGATGGAGAAAAAAGGGAGGAAAGGGAGGAGAAAGGGGAATAAAAGGGACTAAGATGTGATATGTATATGTACTAACTCTCCATAATGAATGTATTCATTAAATATTGAAAACAAATAAAAAAGATGAATGCAAATCCGAATAACACCGAGATTTCATCCTACTGAAGACTGAATGGCTAGCATCTAGAATTCAAAAAGCAACAAATGCTGGTGATGTTGTGAGAGAAAAGAAGCCCTTCTACCTGTGGCAATGTATAATAGCACAATCACTGTGGAAAACATTATAAAGATTTCTCAAAAAACTAAAAATAGAAATTCCATTCACCTAGGTATCTCTTTTGGGTATCTTCATGAAAGTTAAAGACGTCATATTACAAAAATACTGGCATACACATGTTTATAGCAGCATAATTCATAACAGTTAAGTTCAGGAAGCAGATTATATGACCATGAAAAGATAAATTGAGATATATGTATCTCCAGAATACTATTCAGCCATAAAGAATAATACATTTGAGTCGTTTGTATGACAATGGATGCATCTTGAGGTCATAATGTTTAGAGAAATAAATCAAATACAGAGGGTAAATATCAGATGGTTTCTCTTATATGACAAACCCAAAGTATAAATAATTTGAAGAGCAAAATAAAAGAGAGATGATAGGAAATAGGAAAGTATAATTTGTGGAGATGATAGGGGTATATGGGAATGAATGGTTGGGTGGGGAAAAGGAAGGAAAATGATCGGGATGTACTATGTATATGTATCAACACTTTGAAATGAATATCATTATTGTGCATCACAAAGTACATCAAAAATACAATACTGGGGCCAGGGATTTAGCTCAGTGGTTCTGGTGCCTGCCTTGCAAGAACAAGGTCCCGAGTTCAATCCCCAGTACAAAAAAAAAAAAAAATACTGTTTCTCATGCAATAATAATTTTACCTAAAAAGATATTAGGGAAAGTTAGGAGATATTTCCCTTCTTGTTACTGGGAAGGAGTTACTTTCACCTCAGAGATGAAAGCTGAACATACTGCTAAACATTTTAAAGTGCACAGAGTCCCCCACAACTAATAATTGTGGTCTAAAAAACAAAAGTGCCCTTGTTGAAGAACCCTTCTGGAAACATTAATTACATTGAGGTAGAGATTTCAAGGAAAATCCTATATTAGAATAAATTAAGTGAGAGATATTGTACAGATTCTTTGAACTTGTGTTTTTCTGTGTTTAATTAATATATAACCTATAGACAATGAAAAATGAGCACATTATTTGGTAAAGCTTAACCATTTTGTATAACTGTAAAATCTAAATTATTACTAAGATGCAGAAATTTCCATTATTCCCCAAGCGCTCCCTCTCCTCAGCAACCCAACCTCTGAATTTTTCCAACATAAATGAGTTGCCTGTTTTAGCATTGGAGACAGATAGAATAAAATGATGTATATTCTTCTCAGTCTTCTCTCATGTATATCATAGTTTTGGCAAGGTTGTTAATCATAAGACCATTTCATTCTTATTCTTACTGAATACTATTTCCAATATTGGATATTATATTTAATATATAGTATTTTGTATCTCTTTACTTGGACTTTTCATTTTTTTTCAGTTTTAAATTTCCATGGAGATAGATCTTCCCTTCTTCTTTCTTCTTTTCTTCCCTCTATCCTTCCTCTCACTCTTCTCCCTTCCCTCCTTCCTTCCTCTTTCTTTCTTTCTTTTCTTTCTCTCTCTCTTTCTTTCTTTCTTTCTTTCTTTCTTTCTTTCTTTCTTTCTTTCTTTCTTTCTTTCTTTCTTGATTGCTTTGTTTTGAAGCATACATCTTCTGCAACCTTTGGTTAGGGTGCTCTAATCCGAGGAAAGAGGCACCCCATGAAAAGAGGAGGGGGAACAGGAGTAAGTCATTGGGTGAGTATAGTTATTTTTTAGCAAAATATGATAAATTTCCAAAGTGATTGAACAAATGTATAGCCTACCAATAATGTATAAATTTCAGCTGTTAAACATTCTTGCCAACATTTAATTTTTTCAGTTTTATTAATTTTTAATAATACATCCTTATGGAGTTGTTTTTATAATTCATAAAAATGAATGAACTGAACAATATTTTTAGGGAGATTGACCAGTCATATATCTCCATATATACTTTTTAAAATTCAGTTTATATGATCACATTCATCATTGAGAATTTGTACCTGTACCTTATATATCTTGATTCTTATTTTTTCCCATTCCCCTGCTCTCCCTTCAACCCTCCCACCCACCCCCATATACATAAGCTTTGATTCCATGTTTTCCTTCTTGCCTTCAATTTTTTTTTCCTTTCTCCTGCCTCCCACCTTAGTTCCCCTTCTCTTTGAACATTTCCTTCCTATTTCACAATCTATTATATATTGTGATTGTCATTTACACCTTCCGTTTCTCACATCAGAGAAATGATGTGGTATTTACACATGTCCGTTCTATTTATTTCACCTATGATTATGGCCTCAAGTTGCATCCATTTAGCTATAAATGTTCCAAGTTTATCTTTCTTAATGTCTGAGTAGTACTCCATTTTATTTAAAAAAAAGACACATCTTCTTTATCCACTCCCCTGTTGATGAGCTTTTGGGCTGTTTCCAAGATTTATCTATGACAAACTGTGCTGCTGTAAACATGGGTCCACATATGTCACTGTGGTGAGATGCTTTTAATTCTTTTGGGAACATAGCCAGCAGGAGAATAGTAGGGTCAAATGGGACCTCTAATCCTAGTTCTTTGAGGTATCTCCATAATGACTTCCACAGTGGTTGCACCAGTCTGCACTCCCACCAACAGTGGAGAAGGGTTCCTTTCCCCCACACCCCCGCCAGCATTTGTTACTGGTTAATTTCTCGATAGCAGCCATTTTTTTCTGGACTGAGATAGAAACTCAGTGTTGTTTTCATCAGCATCTCTTGAATGACCAGTCATGTTGAACATTTTTTCAAATGTTTACTTGCTGCTTCTACTTCTTAGTCTGAGAAATGTCTGTTCTTTTCAGATGCCCATTTTTGAATTGGATCTTTAAATTTTGGGGGATCTGATTTTTTTATAGTTCTTCATATATCCTAGATAATAGTCCTTTGTCTGAGGAACAGCTGATAAAAATGTTTTCCCACATTGTAGGTTGTCTTTTAGCTCTGTTGGTGGTTTTTCTTGCTGTGCAGAAGCTTTTTAATAAGATAAGATCCTACTTGTTGATTCTTTGTCCTAGTTCCCGTGCTATTGAGGTTTTGTTCATAAAGCCTTTTCCTATGCCAATATCTTCAAAAGTTCTACCTAACCAATCTTCCAGCAGGTTTAGTGTTTCTGTATTAATAGTTAGATCTTTAATCCACTTCAATTTTAGTTTTCTGCATGGTGAGAGATATGGGTCTAGTTTTAATCTTTGGCAGGTTGAAACCCAGTTTTTCCAGCACCATTTATTAAAGAGGTTATCTTTCCTCCAGCAAGGGTGATTGGCTCTTTTGTCAATGATAAGGTAGCTTAGTATGTCTGGAGTTGGATTTTTTGCCCATTTACTAGTTCTTTGAGCTATTGCCATACTGATTTCCACAATGGTTACACCCGTCTGCACTCCCGCCAACAGTGGAGAAGGGTTCCTTTCTCCCCACACGCCTGCCCGCCAGCATTTGTTATTGGTAGATTTCTTGATAGCACCCATTCTTTCTGAGATGACATGGAATCTCAGTGCTGTTTTCATCTGCATCTCTCGAATGACCAGTGATGTACAGTTTTTCATATGTTTATTTGCTGCTTTTACTTCTTTGTCTGAGAAATGTCTGTTCATTTCAGATGCCCATTTTTGAATTGGGTCTTTGAAATTGGGGGGGGTTTGATTTTTTTCAGTTGTTTATATATTCTATATAGTAATCCTTTGTCTGAGGTACAGCTGCTAAAATTTTTTTCCCACATTGTAGGTTGTCTGTTAGCTCTGTTGGTGGTTTCTCTTGCAGTGCAGAAGCTTTTTAGTAAGATGAGATCCCATTTGTTGATTCTTTGTGCAAGTTCCCATGCTACTGAGGTTTTGTTCATAAAGTCTTTAAAAGTTACTTTAAAAAGATTGGTTTATAAGTCCACATTTTATTTTACACATAATTTAAAAGAAAATTTGCCTTTAAAAGAGTTTTAGAATTATTAATTTGTTTTGAGGCACAAAATATAAAAAGATATAGTTATGTGACATCAAGTGCTGAAAGTGTTAGGAATGAAGCTGTACAGCAACACATTTTGTGCATGGGAACTCAAAATATAGTGTCTTAATTTTAAGGACAATAAATGTGATATCCAAGGTAACCTCAAAGCAAATAGTCATAGAATATATACAAGAGGAAATGAAAAATAAATTTAACATTTTACAACAAAATAACAACTAAGACAATGAAAAAAACATAATGAAGACAATAGTGAATGAAGGAGGGACAAAAATCCTATAATACATTAAGAAAACAAACAACAAATAAAAATGTCTCCTTTTTCAGTAATTAATTTAAATATAAATTGACTAAGCTGTCCAGAAGACAGAGATTTACAGAATGGATAAAAAGACAAATGAACCACATATATGCTGCCTACAAGAAAATTACATCAGAGTCAAAGATCCAAACAGCAATAAAGTTAAGGATGGAAAAAAGAAATTTCATGTAAATAGACGATAAAACCTGGAATGGCTAAACTAATATCAGACAAAACAGACCTCAAATGAAAAAGTTATAAGAAACAAAGAAGGGCATTAATTTTTAAAATTTGTTATTAGTGCATTTGCAGTACATGGTACTTTGATCCCGGAGAGTTGGTCCACGTACATAACACATCTTAGTTCTTTCTTCATCCCTTTCTTTTCCCTCCCTCACCACTCCCTCCATCTCTTGGTCTTCTTTGTTTATGAAAATGATGTTTCCTATTATCTATCTTTTATTTTATTATTTAATTTATTTAAAATTGAATGTTTCAACACTGCAAGAAAATATAAAATTATAAATATTTATACAACTAATAAAATCTATCAAAACCTATAAAGCAAAAGTTTGCAAAGCTCAGAAGTTTTGGCAATTGGAATTTAAGAAATCAAAAGACAGAGCTAAACAAATTTACTCTGTAAAGAAACTAAAATTGTGTTGTATGGCTAATGAACAAAACCATTGACAATTTTGCAAATATTTGCTAATAAACCCAGATTATCAACTGGAATTTTTTCTGAAATATCTTTTCTCTATTTTGTGCACATGTCCATAATCTATTTCTGTAAAATTTCTGACTTATTCTTTCCCCCAAAAAATCTAGTTACAATTCATTTCTGTAGCACATTGTATTTTCTTATTCTGATATAAACCAACTGTTTCACTCCATGGTCTGTATTAGCAATGAAAGGTTATACCACTGCTATAGAGAGGTAGGTATATTTATTTGTCACTTGCATCTGGACAGATGTATGACTACAGCTGTATTATACAACTTCCAAGTCCATTTCTTAAAAGGTAAGACACCATCCCCTGGCCATCTTTGGATACTGACTCTCAGAACAGAACCATGGTGCTGTACATGGATGATGATAACAGGAAACATTTATGGAGAGTAGAGTGGAAAATTTCCCAGACCCCTAAGTGTGTTTCACAGGTGAAGATTCAACTTTTCAACGCAGGTGAGTTAGCCATTTTTGAAAATATATTTTCAATAACCAGTCAGGCTACTACAATTAAACATCATGAAGCTGAAATGAGACTTCCCTGCTGAGTTGTGCCTAAATTATTGTTTTAATATCTTAAAGTTGCTAATCATTGCTTGTTGCTAGTTGTTGCTTTTAGGCACTAAGTTTTGATGTGGATTGTTATGCAACAGTACTGCATAAATATCACCCTGTAGTATCCAACTCAGTTCTTCCTCCTCTGCCACTGTTTATTTCTGTCAAATCCTCCCCACTTCAGTATGTCATTGTTTGTTTGCATAGTAAAAAATAATCTCCAGGCCTGTATCACAATACCTCCTGTTTATGTGTGGAACGCACTTACTATATGACTATAGTCCATCCCCAAATATGTAATCGTTCATGTAAATTGTGTCAGTCTTGTGTATATCTTAGTGAACGGTGTGTGGAAATTTGTGAGAATGTAGAAAATGAATGAAACTATGATACATTAATGAATCCATAAATGATTGAAAAGGGAACAGTCACTTGACATTGACTATCTTAAGGTATATGAATGTTAACACCTTAAGAACACTGCTGTTTTGTTCTATTTACTTGGCTTGATTATTTTACATTTACCCATGCTGTATTGTGTGGTCTTGGACAGTTACATAACCTCATTTTCTAATTTAATATTATAGTCTTAGAATTTAAAAATAATCATGAAAGCCTAGTTCATATCAAAATTTTCTCTAATTATGAAAGAACATACAGAGATAATCATACCTTACATGGGACAAACTAATAATTAGAAAACCCCACCTCTTACCATGCCTCTTTATTTCTAGAATAGTAAACTACATTTTCTAACATATTATTTGAGCTCTCATATTTTGCTGATGAGAAAATCATATCAAGATAAGTTTTATAATTTCCTAAAACCACAAAAATAATTTGAGGCAAGGCAAATAATTAAAGCTAAAAATCAAAATCTGACCTCTAAATTACAAATCAACATCTCTGTAATATCATGTAGTGTATCTAGCTGTTTATTAATTTCTTTTTAGAAATCTAAAAGAGTTCAACAAAATTCAATAGTTAAATGTAATTATCAATCTCACATATTTAGTATTATTAGGAAGCCCTAATAATACTTTTCTAATTTTTTCGCACTTTTTATTGCACTGGTCACTAAAGCACTAGCAAATGTTACAGTTTTGGGTTTTTTTCTTCATTCATCTGTAAGCAGCTAAAGATATACACTCTACTCAGAGGACAAGTAGGAGAAGCCGTAAGTTTGTTCCCTGAGTTAAATCTGACCTTGTGTTCACATAAGCTCAGGACTTGTTTTATCACTCTATAGTATAAATGCTACACACAGCACTAAATAACATGACTTCCTAGTATCAGTACTGTGTTTAAATATCTTTGGCTCCATATTTACTCAGCTATCAATATTTGATTAATTCTATGTACCTACAATTCATCTCTAAATATTTTTGATAAACTTACCTGCATTTGCATAAGTCATATGTTCTAAATTATGTATTTCACTGCTATCCAGGACACTTTATTGTTTAGTTTATGATATATAGACCAAAACTTGCTATTTTCACTTTTCTATTTGGCTTTTATATCACAAATTACTTTTCATGACATATACAATGTCTTATAACCTTTTCAAGCTTTGCTTTTGTGGAAAATTTATCTCCCAGAAAGTTTTTTATGCTTATCTTATCAGATAGCTTTAGCTGTCACTCTGTGCATTTTCTATCCTATTAAATATGAGCCATGGCCTTCTCTATGTACTGATGATAAAATAATTTTAAGCCTATCTTTAATACACTATGTTTTGCTCCAAATCTTGACCTCTAATAAATTCCAAAAGTTTAAGAAACTGATTTTTGTGAAGATATTTTAACACACAACCTTGTTGCAGTATGAAAAATAATGACAGAAAAGTAGAAAATACAGCTGTATTCTCACTGCTCTGGTAAGGAGAATGGTTTCAATTTAATATCTGTTCTTTCCTATTTCTTGTCGATATCCATAACTAAATGTTATATAATGATCAAACAATACTTACTTTGAACTAAGTAAAACACAAATACATAATTTGAAATTATATTTTATATGATATTTATACAAAATAATTTCATATACTAATTCAGTCAATGTTCATATAAAGGAAAAAAGATCTGTCCATCTCTGATCTGTTAAATGCCCACTACAAGAAACAAAACAAAACTGAATTTTATGTGAAATAATCAGGAAATAGTCAATATATTTCTGTTAGCTAACTGAGAAGATGTTTTCTTTTGGACAAATACAATTTCTAAGAAAGAAAACCAGCAAAATCTTTTTAATTACTGAGTTAGAGGAAATTCTGTCTCTATCTCCTGATTTACAAATGAAAGATTTTTCTCTATTTTCACAATTTCCATTCCTTTTATGCCTTTGTTCATCACCATTTTGAAAAGAGAGTCTTTGATAAATTAGTAAATTCGAGAAAAGTACAGGTATTACTCTTTTCAGCTCCTGTTGTTCCAGGCACTGAAAGCTAAAAGTGGGCCAGAAAATTAGTTCTTTCCATCTCCTACTCACTTCATCTTTCTTTTGAATCATGCATACATCCTCCTTGTCAGTTAACTGCAAGAATGGTGACTTGGTAACTGAATCAGGCAATGAGATACTACTTTTGGAATGTTACTTTGTCAGAAGTATTTGATTAATAATAAAGGTTCATTAGGCTCATAGTAATATCCATGAGGTTTTGAAAAAATATATTTTAATATTTTTATGAAAATTCAAAGAACCTAGAATAGTTTTTTTTTTTTGAACCTGGGACCTTCTCACTGAGCTAAATCCTCAGTCCCTTAGCCCTTTTCAGTTTGTGTGTATTTTCAAACAAGGTTGCCAAATTACACAGGCCAGGCTTAAACTTGTGACCGTCCTGCCTCTGCCTCAGAGACTGCAGGGATTACAAGCTTTTTCTATTCCCCTTGACTTTAAGGGATTTTTGAAAAGGGCAAATTTAGAAGACTTAAACTTACTTTGAATATACTACTTAGTATTGGGGTAAGTTAAAAATGTAGATTAATTAAACAAAGAACAGCTCAGAAATGTAGACCTTTTTTCCTAATCATACTTCAAATATCCTTCAAATAGTACAAATAAAGGTTCACCTTTGCTTTTCGGTTTTTTAAATATATTAGTTGGTACATTTTAGGTATACAATACATTTTCATTTATCATTGGGTGTTTGTACCTGAACATAATGTATCTTAGTTCTTATTTTTTTCCCCATTACCTGTGTGCCCTTCACCCCCACCACCCTTCCCTATTTACATAGATTTTGTTTCCATTTTTTTTTCTTTCTCATAATTTTTCCTTTCCTTGCTTCCCTTTCACCTTCCCCTTCCACCAACCCTTCACCTTTGGATCTTTTCCTATTTCAAATTATCATTTATTCTTTTTAATCATTTACATCCTTATTTACACTTTCAGTTTCTCACACTAGAGATATTATTTGGCATTTAGACGTGTGACCTATTTATTTCACTTAAGAGTATGGCCTCAATATGCAACCATTTAGCTATAAATGACTCTAATATCTCATTCTTTATTGCTGAGTAGTACTCCATTTTATAAAAAAAACCCCACATCTTCTTTATCCAGTTTCCAGTTAATGGGCACTTGAGCTGTTTCCAATCCTTAGCTATTACAAATTGTGCCACTATAAACATAGGTGCACATATATCGCTGTGGTATGATTCTTTTAATTCTTGGGGGAAGATATCCAGTAGGGGAATATCTGGGTCAAATGGGACCTGTAG
>NW_004624761.1:4762862-4774546 GCF_000247695.1 Heterocephalus glaber
CTAAAATCAAAATGGATTAAAGATCTAAATATTAAAATAGAAACTCTGAACCAGTTGGAACAGAGGTTAGGTAGAACCCTTGAAGACATTGGCGTAAGAAAAAATTTTATGAACAAATCCTCGGTTGCCCGTGAACTAGCACAAACAATCAACAAGTGGGATCTCTTCTTATTAAAAGGCTTCTGCACAGCAAAAGAAACCACCAGCAGTGTGAAGAGACAACCCACAATGTGGGAAAAAAAAATCTTGTGCTTTTCCTTTTACAACATCATTTGCAGTGCATTTAGCTAGTAATATTTAAAACCAATTCCTTAATAGAAAATTTTCTGTGCTGAACTTAGTGCCAACAAATTACTGAAGTTGTTTCTTGTAATGAGTGAGTGTTAGAGAAAGCAAATGTGAAAGGTTTTTGTGTCAATTACACCAGGTATTTTGATGCCAAATTCACAGTACAATACTATTTTTATACATTACTGAAAAATATTTGCACGGAAACAGAAGTTTTACCTTAAATTACTTCAACTATTTTATTTAGGGTAGATTTTAGAATATTCATTCCTTCTCAAGAATTCTCGAGTGAAAATAATGTTTCTAAAATATACTGAAATAAAATTTCAACATATATTCTTGAAATAAGTTTAAAGATATCTATAATTGTGAATAAAGAGCAAATACATGATGTGAACCTACATCAACACATTGAATTACATCAATGTATTGAATTTTATACATATTATTCTTTTTTTCATTAAGTTTATTGCTACATTTTAGGTATACAATGTAGATAGATGTGGGTTTTTTTTATAAGATGGAGTACTACTTAACCATAAAGAATGAGAAACTAGAGACATTCATAGCTAAGTAGATGCACATTGAGGCCATACTCTTAAGTGAAGTAAATAGGACACACATGTGTAAATACCAAATAGTTTCTCTGGTGTGCAAAACTATACATATTATTCTTAAATGTCAAACATACATTTTAGTTCCTCTCTCACCCTATTTCTTAGAAGTCTCCATAGTTAAAGATTATTTAAGTAAAGTGTTGATAGGTTATCAAGAACTATAATTAACATTAATTGTAACAAATCAGTATTATTTAAATATCATTACTCTCAAAAGCTTTCTATCTTGAGTCTATGTGTTTAAATACAAAAGAATGACCTCTTTTTATGTACTGAGATATGTTTCTTTTATTCTGTTTACTCCTAATCCATTTAAATCTAAGTTTTCCTTAACTATTAGATTATTTGTTTATAATTCATTGTCTCTGTGTTTGATGGAGGTTTTGGGTCAACAGAAAATTCATTCCATGGTGCAGTTGAAATTCCTGTTTTGGAAAATCAAAGGTGAGATGACAGATATCAGGCAAATGATAGAAAGGTCACTTAATCAGACATTCCAACAAAGAATTACTGGGTACCTCTACTATAGACAAGATTCAGCAATATTCTTTCAAATATTATCCTTTCAGGGAGATTTCCACATGCCTAATTAGAGAAAGATGTTTGTTGATGATACCTGGAGAACAGCCATCAAACAATATAGGTACTTTGAAAGAGGGAGGGACTCATACCCAGAAATGAGCTTTAAGCCCAGGGATGCAAAGATGAACACAAATCAATAAATGCAATGTATGAAGAGAAGCAAGGCCTTTGACAAAAATATTGAAGAGGAAGCCAGCTGGGCAAGAAGTTGGGACTTCAGCTGTGGGGGACCACAATGGGGCTGCTCTGTACTCAGGACCCAGTGGGTGCCCCAGGCCTGGGTGGCAATAGGCAGCGGCTGAACAAGCTGGGCTCCCAGCAGTACTCAGCTCTGACAAAAGTACTTTTCCAGTTCCTAACAGAGCCCAACAAGGTGGAAGGGTTTCTGGCCCAGCTCTCTGAATTTGCCACACTAATCAGATCAGTCTTGGCCCCCTAAGAAGCATCGTGAAAAGCCTCCTTCTGGTTCCAAATGGTGGCTTGAAGAAGAGCCTCAAGGCCAAGCAAGTCCAGGCAGATTTCATAACTCTGGGTCTCAGAGAGAAGAAAGCCACTTATTTTTCTGAAAAGTGGAAGGAGAACACCCCTGTTCCTGTTCAATGGGCCATAGATCTGACCCTGATGATTAACCGGCTTGTTGATATGGAATGGAGGTTTGAAGTAACATCTGGGAGCAATGAATTGGAGAAAGTGGGAAGTATTTTTTTAGAATTGAAGTTGGTGGTTAAGAAAGAAAATCAAACTGAAAATTTATATATAGAATGAACCCTGCCTCAGTTTTATAGGTTCTTGCATGAGATGGAGCAAGTCAGAGCCAGCATGGAGTGCTTCTGTTGGTTGCTGTCCCTGGCAGTTCCCTGGCCACTTCGCTAGGGACTGCTCTGAGAGGCCCCTCCTGCAGACCCACTGGCACTCCATACAGTTCTTTGGCTTTTTGTGAGCCCAAGTACAAAAAGTTTCTGAAAAACAACAGGATTAATTATTTAACAAGCCCTGGACTACTTACCTGTAAACTCCTCTTTAAGGGAACCACCACTACCTATCTCCCAGAAGTTTTAGATTTTCCAACAGGCATCTCAAATTCACCGGTGAAAATAAAAATTTCAAAGTAAACAATGACAATGACAACAACAACAAAAACATTGAAGAAAATAGATGTGAAAGAAATTTATCTCAATCTGATAAAAGCTATTTATAAGAAACCAATGATCAGCTGAGTATGGTGGCACACACCTGGAAACCTGGCAGGAGGATCATTGAAAGATTGAGCCCAGCCTGGGCTACATAGTGAATTCAAGAGCAGCTTGAACTACATAGTGAGAGTCTGTCTCAAAAAAAAGAAATCAATAGTCAATAACATATTAAAAGAGGAAAAGCTGAAATTTATCCTTTAAAATCAGAAACAAGACAAAACTCTTGTTCTATATAATATTCAAAACATTAGCCAGAGAAATCAGGCAACAGAGAGAAATTAAAGGCCTATACATAAGAAATGAAGAAGTCAAATTGTCATTATCTGCAGATGACATGATCATGTACATAGAAGACCCAAAAATTTGACAAAGGACTCCTAGAATTAATAAACATATTCAGCAATGCAGCAGGATACCAAAGCAACACACCAAAATCAAAGGCTTTCCTACACACCAACAATGAATGCATCAAGAAAGAATTCAGGAAAACATTTTTATTCATGGTAGTTTCAAGAAAAATTAAATACTTAGGAAATAAAGTATGTAAGGGAGTGAGAAATCTCTATAATGACAACTACAGGTCTCTAAAAATGGAGATAAAAGAAGTCATCAGAAAATGGAAAGTCATCCCTTGTTTCTGTAAAGGCAGAAACAATATTTTCATCATATTTCCCACATTTATATATACATAAATTTAATGCAATCCTAATCAAAATATCAGCAACACTGCTCAAAGTGCGGGAGAAAACAATCCTAAAATTCATACAGAAACAGAGGAGACTCAGAAGCTAAAGCAATCAGGGCAACAAGAGCAAAGCAGGAGGCCTCACAATCCTGAACAGCAACTTATGTTATAACTGGTGATAACAACTGCATGATAGCGACAGAAAAGCAGACATGTGGATCCATGGAAAAGAACAGAGGATACAGCAGCTATATGATCTTTGACAAAGGGGCAAAAAATATATACTGAACAAGATAACCTCTTTAACAAATGGTACTGAGAACTGGCTATACACATGCATAAGATTGAAGCTACACCTATATCTCTCACCATACACTAAATAACAATGATCTAAGATCTAAATATTAAAGTAGAAACAACCTAGTATAAAAGAAAATAGATTAAAATTCTTGAAGCCTTATGCATAGGCACATATTTTTTGAACAGAACCTCAGTTCCACAAGAAATAACATCAAGAATCAACAAATGGGGCCAGGGATTTAGCTCAGTGGTTCTGATGCCTGCTTTGCAAGCTCAAGGACCCGAGTTCAAAAAAAGAATCAACAAATGGAATTATATCAGATCACAAGCTTGAACACAGAAAAAGTAACAATCAACAGAGAGAAAACAGGACCTATGGGATGGTAAAAAATTTTTTGCCAGTTACACTTCAGGTAAAGGACTAACATCTAGAATATGTAAAGAACTCAAAAAAGTTAGACTCCCTCCAAAAAAAATAAAAAACTGGGCAAGTGAAATAAATAGACACTTCTGAGAAAACATATAAATATTTAATAAATACCAGAAAATAATGTTCAACATTTTTGGCCATTAGTTAAATGCAAATTACATTTTTTTACTGCAGAAAGAAAGGTTATAGCAAAAAAAAAAAATCGCATAAGTGCTGGTGAGACTGAGACAGAAAAGGAACTGTTCTACATTGTTGCTGTAGTATAACAACTATGAAAATAAATATGGAGATTCTTCAAAAATTTAAAAATAGAGATTTCATTTGACCCAGCTATTCCCTTTTTGGCATTTTCCCCAAAATTAATGACATTCTATTATGGTGATAAATGCATACCTATGATCATAGCAGCACAATTCATAACAGTAAATCTTGGAAGCAGTCTGTAGGCCCACCAACAGTACAATGATAAGACAGTGCAGAATTTATACAGAATATACTACTCTGATAAGAAAAAAGATAAATTTGAGTCGTGTAGAAAAATGAGACTCTAATATTTAGTGAAATAAATCAGTCACACAAGCTTAAATATCTCATAGTTTTGTTTATATAAGAAAGCCAAAATATAAATAAATTAAAGAGCAAAATAAAAATAGATAACAGAAAACAGGGTAATCTTTTGCAAATGCGAAGGGGACCAAGAGAGGGAAGAAGGGACTACAGAGGGGAAAGAAAGGGATTAAAATAAATTAGATGTATTATATGCACATTCCAACTGCCAACAACAAATATAATCTGTATGTACTGCAAGCATGTGGAAAATTAGTATTAAAATATTTATCTTTTCTACTATATTCAATAATTAATTCAACAATTTATTATTCCTAAACTTTTATGCACAAAACTGTTGTAGGGATTGAATATATAAATACAAGAATAAAAAAATTATACAAAACCTTAGCCATCTTTATGGAACAGACATACGTAGAAGACAGATAACTAGAGTTACATTGCAAGATAGGGATGAAATTTATGCAAACAAAGCAGACTAAGGAATTGGACAGCAGCTTTGTTTTTTCTTTAGAAAGATGTCATCACTTTTCAAAACTGCTTCAGACATTTGAATTAACAACCATAAAGAATGTCACAAAATCTGTGAGTAAAAGCATCTAGATAAATATATCAAGAATGATTAAAGTCTAATTAGGGAAAATGAGACTTGCATGCTAGAAGCATGTGAATGATGTAGAAAGTGGTAGTCAACATCATGCAGTCTTGTTCTTTTTCTCTACTTAAATTCCTCCAAAATTTCAACACGATTCCTTTTCAAAGTCTAAGTTACAAGATTTCTAGAAATGTTCCCAGTGACCAATGTCTTTACTCTAGTGAAACTTTTCTCTGTGTGTTTTCCCATCTGTGAGTAGAATTCTTTTCCTGAGAGTGTCAGCCATGTAATTTAGACGTAACCAGACTCTACTTACCCAAACACTGGTTCTATTCTTATTTAACATTATGGAGCTGGGTTGCAAGAATGTGAGTCTTCCAAAGCTTCTGCATTATATATTTTGTTTTACTTATAATATCTTACTGTTTCTTCACATTCTGTGATTATATTCATTTAATGTATTCTATTGCTAGTAACCAAATACAGACTGTTTCAAAGAATATATATGTTTTCCATCATGTTTTTTTGGATGTCTGGAACATTATGCATCAAAGAAAGGTATCTAGATGGGCATAATGGCACATACCTGTAATCCCAGAACTCAGGAGACTGAGTCACAAGTATTGCCAGGAGTTTGAGGCCTGCCTAAGTTACACAGTGAGTTCAAGGCCAGCCTGAACTACCTAGCAAAACCCTGTCTCAGAGAGAGAGAGAGAGAGAGAGAGAGAGAGAGTGTCAGGGGAGGATATCTAGCAGGATAGATGATAGCAAAATTAAATACTTATTAAAGTTGTTGATTGGATGAAAAAGGGCATCTTTTCAAATATTTCTTATTGATATTTTCAGAAGTAATACATTCATGGTAATAGTTGGGATGAAGTTGGTTACCTGATTAAATAAACATCTGTCATTTTTCTTTGTTTTAGAAGAGTAATGTGTTAAATTTATTTTTGTATTTTTACATAAAATATTTAATAACCTGCACCTTCAAATCATTGATATGATAGATTGCTGGAAAGAAAAGTCCCAAGTACAATTTTAAATGTAATGTAATTCTCCTCAACCATGTGATATAGCACATTTCATCTGCACTTTGCATTGAAGCCTAATCAAATAACTTTAGACATTTACTCAAATTCAAGGCCTAGTTATAAATCAGAATAGTTAACGCTTTGGATTCTCATTTTACTGCTATGTCTTTTTCATTAAAAAAAAATCAATAAATTATGATTTATAACAACATTTAATACATCGCAATAATTCCACCCCAGATTCTAGGCATTTAAATGTAAGCATGGTTGAGAAAGTAAAAGGAGGAAATATTACTTAATTATTTTGATAACACAATAAATGAAGTCAAATGAAATTTTAAAAACATTAATTTTCAGACTTATCTAATATTAAGTCTATATTTATATAATTATCAAAGGGTTAACATTTTTTCCTGTATGATAATCAAAGTGCTCTTCTGCTAGGATTTCTAGTTTTTTTAAAATGAACAAACTCATTGTTAGGAAAGCATAAATATTTGAGTTGCCAAATATCACCGGAGATAGAAAGATAGAAAATTGCTGTGCCCTAATTTTATTAAAAATATTTTCAGCTGTGAGTCAATTTATTTTTATTTCAATAGATGTGAAAATTAAATATAAAGTTGTCAGGTTCCTTTGTGAATATTAGTTTTTAATGTTTAGATTTGGCTTCTCACATTGAAGATAATTGTGTGTAGTGTTTATCTAAACCCCTCATTACAGAAATCAAATCTCTTTCCATGACTTTAAACTGTTTTGAAAATCATGTATTCATGCAGACTCTAGTGTTCATCTGATTTTCTAAGGATCACCACACACAATAAATAATATTGCACAATCTTATGAAATTCAAACTGCGCAGTGAAATACTCTAAATTGAATATTCCATTGTTGATCTAGTCTTTTTACTGCACTTACTTTTGAAAAGTTGATTAAATTAACAATTTACTGTACATGAATTATTCCTTTTATTGCTGATAAGAACACTGGTAACAAGTATAGGTTACTACCATTAAAACTAGAAACTGTAGGGCCGGGGGTTTAGCTCAGTGGTTCTGGCGCCTGCTTCACAAGCTCAAGGTCCTGAGTTCAATCCCCAGTACCAAAAAACAAAACAAAACTAGAAACTGTTAAAAAATAAAATGAAAGAAAAATTTTTAAAAAGCCTTTTACCTGATTTTCCTAACTAGTGTTAGAAGAACAATATGTGTTTTGGCATAGAGAAGGGCCAGGCAACTCTTAGTCCACACCCGAGGGCATTGTTGATAACTTTGGCTGCTATTGAACCAAAACCCCAAATTTGTATTTCTTTCTTTTTTCTACCCATTTGCTCTTGCCTAATTTTTCATTCTTGATTTTACTTTGGTAATGATTTAGTTTTACAAATGACACTTCTGGATGTGTTAACACTCAGGAGTATAGAACTACTGCATGAGATATTATTATGTAATAAATGTTATGTTCCAAAACTGCCTGAATATTATTTTAAGCACTCAACCCTTTAATGAAAGGTGGAGATTGTCAAGACCATGACATTGCTTTCAAAGAGAAAGTCAATTGATTATAAATTATTTGGTATTTTAAGTGTGAATTCATTTTTAGTTATTTTATTAGTGTATACAAAGTCTGCCAAAAAATGTATACACACTTCAGGAAAAGAAAAATAGTATGATGCCTTTTCAACAGATAGTATTACCTTCATATGGGTGGGGGCACCCTAGAGGATGTTTTATATCATAGAAAACTCATGACACTACCGGCCCTTAGAGAAGCAATCTCAATGACCAAATTTACCCAAGTAGCAACTTGACATACTAATAAATGTGTAGAAGCTAATAGCCACCACTTTGAGTTCTTGCAATTGTAGAGGCCAAAGGTAACTTGTATTAATCTCATGATGTTTCAATAAATTTAGTATTAAAATATTTATACAAATTTTTCCTTCTCCTGAAGTATGTTTACATTTTTTCAGTGAGCTCAATATAAATTTGATCCTCTGTATAAATAGGATGCTATTTCTTCAGCCTCCCCAGTAGATGGTACCAGAGGTGTAGCCACCATGCCAAACATTTTCTCCCTTTTCTTATGGGGGAAATAAATTTTGGTTTAGGTATAGAGAATCTATATTTTTTTTAAATGCTGAAACAATGTACATATTATTTATTTCTCATAATATGGAATATTAATCATACATATTTACAGTTTTCATCTATACATATGTGAATATAGATGACACATGTTAGTTCCTCATGCTATATATGCCTATGCTAAGAAATCTCTTCCAAGCTAAAGTGGATTAATGTCATGTACTTCAATAAAACTTCTGAATGTGTCCTATGTGCAAGGCTACTACTCCATGCCATTTTCTCGATTTTTTTCTGTTATTGTTAATCATTCTTTTATTTTGAGAACAAACACAATGACTTTTATAATTTGACATCATACTAAAATTATAAGCATAATACTTTCCAGATCCTCCTTCCTTTCCCACCACATTGCTATGAGAGGTATTATATCTCATGTTGTTATCAATCTCTATACTTTAACATTACTTTCAGGCCAGCTTCCTTAGAGAGAATTTAACTTGCTTATCAAAATATCATATTAAACCAATATAATCAAATCATCAATTTTATATTTTCAATTCTCAAATCTTCCTAGTTTGAAACTTCAAAGCAGTCTTGAATTTAGGGACAAGCCAGTTACACCCTCCTTCAGGCAACAAGAATCCAGTCTGGACTCACAGCTCTATATTATCCAGTGATGTTTCCCAGAGGTCTTCACAGCAAGAGTAGAATCCTCTGAATTTCCCCCTCAATGCTGTCATGGCCATCACACCAGCCCTGACCTTCACCACTTAATGTGTCATCACAGTAACTGCATTATGGGAGGAAAACATGATCCTGGTCTCATCTTTTCCTCAAGCTTTATATTTTATTGTACACCACTTCCCATTGCATTACCATTTGTATTCAAATCTCACTTATTTATCTTTTTTACTCTGGATATCTTTATTTTGGGAAATAAGCAGATAGTGTCTAGTAACTCCACATCAATAAAAAAGACAGAGATGAATGGAAGTGTTCCTATTGTTTCTATTTATATGTTCTCAGAGTAAAAGACAACAAGAGAAAGCTAATATTTGTTTAACACAGAGTATATATTAAGCAATGTATTAAAAGTTTAATAATTACATCCTTCAGATTTAGAACAGTTGAGGAATATATTCACTTATGTATGTAACTGATTAGGTATAACCTGTAAAGGACAGAATGAAGTGCAAGATTCACTTGGGGATAAGAATATTGTATATGATTTTATATTGTCCAATTTTATTCATGTTACCTTGCTGAAGTTTTGGTACTAGTAAAATTTGTAGGGAAGCTTTAGAGAAGAGATAAAAGGAGTCTCCTTTTTTCACACAGCTAGATTATATAAATGTATAATGCATTTAAAATATATATGTTATGTAATACATGTATATATACATATATATATATAAATACATTATGATTACAATGAGAAACCCACCACAAGATAACCAAATTCTAATAATAACAACAAAAACACATGGCACACAGGGACAACACCAGCACAAGTGCTCAAGCCCCATCCAGGGCCCTGCTCAGACACTAGCTGCTTGGGTGCACAGGTCTCACCCAGAGACCTTCCCAGATACCATTGGTTAGTGCTCACAGACCCCAGCCAGAACCCCTCCTGACAGCAGTGCAGGTTTGCAGGCTCCAGTAAGGGCATCATCCAGATACCAGCTGCTTGGGCACACAGGTCACAAGCAGAGGGCCTCCAGATACCATCACTAAGCATACACAAGCCCCAGCCAGAACCACACCCAGAAAATATAACAGTGCAGTGATCCAGAAGGTAAGCACTCTAAACCCAGGAATTTTCCCAGTGGTGAGCAACAGACAGAAAACCTCTCTGAGGCTTGTTGTGAATAGAAGCTCACTGGGAGAGCAAAAAACCACCTCAATAAAGACACAGCAGATTGTATCTGTTGAAATGAGAAGACACATAAACAAGACTCAAAACCAGACTTCCAGATCACCAAAGGCAACCCCAAGGGGCAACAAGATGGAACAAATTGATACTCAACCACCTGGACTCCCTGAACTGCCAATGAAAGAGGATCTGGAAAAAATATAATCAAAAATAATTTATCAGATAACTATAGAGATTGTGTCCATAGTGCAAAAGATGATTAACAACTCAAGAACAAATACAGATAAAAAAATAGAGGAGCTGAGGGACATGATAGAATCCCAGCATAGGAAAGAAATGGAATCCATAAAAGAAATACAGACAGATATCCAGGAGATTAAAAACTCCACTGAAAGTTTACTCAGCAGAATGATCCAATGTGAGGACAGAATTTCAATATCAGATATAGAACACAGGACTCCAATTAATGACCAGGAAAAGAAAGATTCTTAAAAATAGTAAGAGACCAAAGAAATTAATCCACAAGCTGCTACAAGATGCAAAGAATAACATGAGTGATCAGAGTCAGTAAAGAAACAAGAAATTGTGCAAACAATACTAAAAAAAACTGCTCATAGAAGTAATGACAGAAAACTTCCAAAGCAAGGGAAAAGAATTTGACATACAAGTAAGTGAGTCATATAAGACTCCAACTAGCTGTGATCAAAAACATTCTACTCTTAGGCATATATTAGCCAAGATCCCAGAAACTCAACAGAACAAACTATAAGCAGATAGAGAAAAGAAACAAATCACATACAAAGGAAAGCTTATCAGAATCACAGCAGACTTCTCAACATAAACCTTCAAGTCAAGAAGACCCTAGAGTGCAGTGCTTCAATCCCTAAAGAAAAACAACCTCAAACCCAGATTGATATGTGCTGCAAAAGTATCTTTCAAAATCAATGGAGACATAAGATACTACACTTGATCTTAGCCAAAAGGCCAAGAAGCAATAAGAGACATAAGATACTTCAGGAACACCTGAAGAACTTCATGAATGCCAAACCAACATTCCAAAAATTTTTAAATGATATCATAGGAAAAGACAATGAGGGTCACAATCCCATGAAGCTCAGCAGAATGACTCCATCAGGCAAGACAAGAAATTAAATGGAAAGGGGGAGAATCCAACACAAGAAAAGGACCTCACAAGGATAAGTCAAAACATAGTTATAATTCTCAACGTTAATGGTCTCAATTCACCAATCAAAAGAAATAGACTGATAAAATGGGTCAAGAAGCAAGATCCAACAATATGCTGCATACAAGCAACACGCTGAAATAAAAAAGAAACTCATAGATTGGAAAGGAAAGGGTGGAAAACAATATGCCATGTGACAGGAACCCCCCCCCCCCAAGAAAAAGCAGGAGTAGCTATCCTCTTTGCAGATCAA
>NW_004624761.1:4792445-4822854 GCF_000247695.1 Heterocephalus glaber
TGTTTGTCTGTACTTTAAATTTATTGTTTAGTTTTATTGTTTTTTAAGCCAAACTTTCTCTTTCTAGAGAAGAGGTATTAATAATCCAGTGAATAATTGTGAGTACTAAGTAAAATTTTGAATAGAAAAGTTAAGAACCCTCATAATCGTGAAGTAAAATTAATATAATTAATATGTATAGATATTTGCATCTATGTTTAATAAATGTATTTTTGTGCTTCTTTGCAGATCCTCATGGATACTGAGTCAGGTCTGTTGACTATCTCTCAAGTTTGTAATCAGAGAACCCTCTCTGAATTTTATAATTCAAATACCAAAGTATAAATCATTTGATTTAAAAATTCAGCACAACAGAATCAGTACTATTTTTAGTTTCTAGGCAATGCAAGACACCTTAGAATACCACTCTGTTTTTTACTTTCTAATCAGCGTGTGATTGGAGACCTTACTCACTTTGTTATTGTGAGGTAACCCTGAAGTAGCCCTTTAAATTATGGTGCTTTGTTGTAGTTGATAATTGCTACTGTGTAAATGCAGACAATATTTTTCTACTTCTAAGCATACTCTTCTTTGAAGCATGTTACAGCTCCATACACTGGCAATCCTCAAGTGGGGGCCATAATCATAAACTCACTTTACACATGAATTTGTGAGAATGCATTTTAAATTATCCTTTGTTTTCTTTGTTGTAGCGAGCCACTGAATCAATGTCTTGGTTTTAGTATTATTTAATTTTTAATTTCAAACAATGCTAGCATGATAAATAAAGTTTCCATGGATTTATGATGAGCCCTAGAGAATAATGCAAGTATGTATTCTGCAATTGGACTGGGTGGCTCAAATTTACTATTTTCTTCAAAATGGCACTGTGACCTTGAGTAAACTCCTTAATATCTAGAGAGTTTTATCTCAAAAAAATGGAAAGAATAAAGCTAGTTTCTCCACTGAGTTACATTTTGTGAGAACAAATGAGTTAATATTTTGAAATTATACAGACTCATGTCATAATGAATTAAAGCTCAGGATATTTTGTTGTATTTATCAAAAGAAATCATACAATTTTACAAAAAGATATACTGTTAAAATCTAATAACTTGGTTTATTAGATTACAGAAAATTAAAGCTCTTGTCTTGACCTGTGACTTTATATGTGTTATGTGTTTAAAATTCTCTTCCCTTATTTATTTATATATATTATATATATATATATATATTCTTTATTGCATTAGGTATTTGTTATGGTAGAATAATGTAGTGAATACAAAATCTGTTAAAAATATAAAAATATTTCACACAATTTAATGTAGATTCTAATATAAAATAATGCAAAATCTAACTCTAGGAAATTTAAACAGTAGTTCTTTCAAAAATTAATTTGTAGTCAATTACAGTAGTACACAATGTCATGGTAAACCACATATCACACAATATTCCAGATAGTATAGTATATATTATGTGTGAATTTCCTATTATGTAATTCTAATAGTAATATCAGAGTTTAGTTTATTAATATTTACATTTATCAATGAAGAAGCTAGGTATTAAAGAAATTAAATAATTTGTCCAAAGTCCCAATGTTAGTAATTTGTGATCTGGAATTCCAATTTAATTGTATTTTATCCCTGGGCTCAATCTTTAACAAGAAAAATGTGAGGTTTCTTCTACTCTAGCTTTCCCTTCTTTATGGAGCTCTTTATTAAACTAGAGAATTATTAACAACAACAAAAAGTTTGTTCCTACCTTACAGTTCCTGGAATGACAAGATATCCTGAATTGAGTACTTCAGTCTGAATAGAAATGAAGAAATTTAGCTTCAATAGAAATTAACAAACTACAAGCATGCTGAAGAAAAATAATCTAGTAACAATATGATCTGAATTTCTTAATGGAGAAGCAGAAGGGAAATGTAAATACCTGATTAAAAAATATATAAATGAAATGCTGATCCAGGACTTGGGAAGTAAAAGGTACCTGATCTAAATGGGAACTATATGAGAAGAACATATAGTAAGCAACATAAGTAAATAGGTCTGGATATGACGATTCTACATAAGTAAGACAGCATTTTTTATTCAACATTAAGTAATGTCTATAGCTTCTTTGAATGTTCAAGTAGATGGATTTTGTAATTTGCCTATTTTAAGGTTTGCTAGAGGCAAAGGAAAGCTTTTAACTCTTTTTTTAAAAATATAAAATCCACTTTTCACATTTTCTTATGTTATTGTTTTACTTCATTTTATTGTAAATAGCATTTGTTATGGATTTTATTGCTCCAAAAAGTATATAAGTTTTTCTTACCATTTGGAAGAATTATACTTTTGTGAAGAAATAGAGGTGAGAGTAGTTCATCATTTTAAACACTTAATATGTGCTAGTCACTGGGAATATGCAAGTTAGAGGCTTAAGGTTCTTACATCTTATCAATTTGTATTTTGAAGGTAGGAATATAAATCTATTTAAATAAATAGTAATTCAATAAGATAGATTAAGGAAATGATAACTGTTAGGCAATGATTTGTCATTTCTATTTGAGCAGAAAAGTGGTAGGAAAAGATTTGTGGCTGGAGCCCCATGACAAGCTCAGAAAGTCCTGAGAAGCGTGAGTTCTCCATAGCACAGGACAACAAAATTGACAACCAACAGACTGACCCAATGGATAAAGAGACCAATACCCAAGAGGGGAGTTTCACTTCAGGACTGAAATCACACCATTCCACAGAGACTTGGTGAGAGACCACCTTGGGAGAGAGGCTTGGAGAGTGTGAGAGCCACATAAGGATATTCTGGGATCCCATGAATGTCCCAGGCTCAGAACAGGAAGGTCAAGGGGTTTGTATTCTGTTCTGGGAGGCTAGATTCGGTGTGGGTAATTGTCAGAGGGGGCAACCCTGAAGAAGAATGCATTTCACCTAGCGGTATATTTGAGCTCTGGCACTGCTGCCAACATCCATCAGAAAACAGTGCTCTGAATTAATACTGGTCAACATAAGGAGAGCTTAAATATCTTCACTAAAATCAGAGTCCTCTTTGTTTTGACAAAGTGCTGTACATAAGTGCTTCCTAGGGTTTGTCAATATCCACTTGACATTTGATTCTGTTGTTGTCACTGAGTTTACTACCAGAGACAAGGTAACATAGTAATGGCCAGCAATTAGTTTACCCTCTATGCCAGTACCTGGATTGCAATGGCATCACAAATAATAGTGTGGCTAGCTCTCCAAAAATGGGAACACTAGGCCAAAGAATCTGCAAACCTAAGCAAAATAAGCAAACAAAAATATAAAGGTGGAAAGACAAAGCAACAAAATGCCTCCAAAAACTATCAACTCCTCCAAAATTGGTGTTGGGGACATTGAAGATGAAAAAAATCATAAGATTCACAGCAAACATATCTGAAAGGTACCAATAGAGGTAAAACACTTGTATAAGGTGCTTTCCAAATTTAAAAAAGATATCATAAATTGTATCATGACTGTAATGAAACAAATATTCAGCAAGTCTAGAGAAAGGCTAGTGGAGTTAAAGAAAGAGGTGCAACACTGAATAGCTTCTCTGGTGTGAAAAACTAAAAATGTAAATAAGGATCAAATTGTATAATTGATACTGTGAAATAGGAAGAAAAGGTCTAAAGGAGTAGGGGAAGTGGGAGGGATGGAGAAATGAAAGAAGGGAAAAGAAAATATTTGAGAAAAGGAAAAAAATGGAAACAAATTATTTGTAAATAGGGAAGGGTGGAGGGGATGAAGGGAGGGCTGGGGAATGGGGAAAAATAAGAACCAAGATACATCATGTAAAGGTACAAGATCCCAATGATTAATGTAACTATGTTGTATACCTAAAATATACCAAATAAATAAGCTGAATAAAAAAACAAAGAGGTGCAAAACATGAGTGACAAGCAGCAAAAAAAGTGGGGTCCATACAAAAGTTCTGAATAGAAATGATGGGGATGAAAAGCACTATTGAAAGTACGGGTAGCAGAAGCAATTCATGTGAAAGCAGTATCAATCTGAGGGGAAAGGGCTGTGATTAATGATCAATTCATGTGACATATCTTAAAAACAATAATAGAACATGAAAAATGGACCACACAGCTCTTAGATGATTCAAAGAGGACTAATATAAGAATAAGTAGAATTAGCAAAAAACATTCATAATCAAGATAGTGGTGTAATTTTTATCATGACAAGAAAAATGAAAATACCCCATTTTACTCAGTCTACTTACTTCTCCTTCAGAGTTATGCAAAATAAAGAAAAAAAGAGATTCATTATTATCTAGGAAACTAGCCTAGAGATATGAACTTAAACAAGCTAAAATTGGGTCATGGGAGCCCAATTTTTCCAAGGCCAGAAGTCTAAATACTTTCTCTTAAGACAACCCTGATTTAAGAATTTTAAAAATCAGAACAAACACAAGCAAATGAAGAGTTGAAATTTCTAAACATTAATAATGAGGAAATGGAACTGCTAATAACTCTGGTTTGATCAATATATATCCCTACATGTATTGAAATACAGTATCACAATGTACCCTGTAAACATACTATTATTTTCTAATAGTTTAATCATTATATGATTATGGAAAAACTAAGAAAATGACAAAACTTTATGTAACAATTCTTGTCATGTTCAATTAATAAGAACAGGATATTTTTGATTAAAACTTTCTCTTTCAAATACTATGCTTCGCAAAGAAAGTTCACATTAAGTATATATTATAGTTACAGGGAATATAAAATGGCAGTTAAACAACTGCCCAGTTAATATTGCCAGAGATCTGTCACGATACACTTCATAATATAGAGCTATGTCAAAATTACTCTAGATATTGATGGTTCATTAATAGACATAAGTAGTAGATTTTAGTAGGTGTGATGGGAGAAAATTAAAGGTATGTGAAGTTTAAGATATGATTTAGGGATTGTAATAAATGAATGTATTCAGCCTTGGTAAGTAGTGGTATCCAAATTAAAAGTGGAAAACTGAGGAAATATAAGAATATGTATAAGAAGTTTGCAATAGATGCAATTCATTTCTACTTTACTTGCTCTTTCAGGATGGGTATCTAAATGGTACATACACACACACACTAACATGCATGCACACACATTTATCATTTCTAAATAAAATTTAGTCCTTAGATTCCATAAAAAAGAATTAGCAAAAAATCTGAAGATAACACAAAGGGTATAAAAAATTGTTCACACAAATAATATCAGAAAACTTTATAGACATGAGAAATATTTTACCATAAATATAAGTGAAACATATTGAACCCCACATAACCATGATTAGAGAAATGCCACTCCATATCACATAATTAAAATGCTAGATATACAACACAAGAACAGAATCTTAAAGAATGCTAGTGAAAATCAATGAATCACGTATAAAGGAAAATGTATTAGAATCACAACACATTTCTCAACACAACACTTAAAGGTAAAAAAAATTTCATGAAATAAAGTGTTTCAAACTCTTAAAACAACTTCCAACTCAGAGTGTTATATCCTGCAAAATATTTTTTTCAAAATTGATGGATATATAAGATATTTCCATGATAAAGAAAATCTGAAGAAATTCATGACCACCAAATCAATAATCAAAAAAGTATCCAAGAATATCCTAGAAGGAGGAGACAATGAAACTAAAAATGGTAAAAGGTCCAATAAAATGAATATATCATGTAGGCTACAAGTAAGTAAGAGGGAAAGAAAGTAAAGCAGCAATAGTAAATTAATAAAATGACAGCAATATTCAATAATGATCAAATATATCTATCAGTGTAAATGTTCTCAACTCATCAATCAAAAGGCACAAATTAATAAAAGGGAACCTGATACAAAATCCAATGGTAAGCTATATACAAGAAGCTCATTTAACATTAGAAGAAATTCATACTAAAAATTAAAGGGTGAAAAACAATATTCCATGAAATGGGAACTTGAAAACAAGCAGGCATAGCTATCCTATTTTCAGATAAAATGAATTTTAAGCCAAAGCCAATCAAAAGAGACAAGCAAAGGGCATTGCTATTCAATTAGGAACTATTGGTTAAAGGAAATATTCAACAGGAAATGATAACAAATACAAACATATATGTAGAAAACCAGAGTACACCCAACTTCTCAAAAGAGACTCTAATGGACATAAAAGATCAGATAAGCTTCAATACAATTATAGTGAGGAAACTCAGTATCCACTATCACAAATAGACACATCAACTTATTCAACAAAGAAATATCAGAGTTGAACCAAGGCTTTAAACACATCCAATTAATAAATATGTATAAATAATGATTCACCTAAAACAACAAAATACACATTTTTCTCAGATGCCCATGGTACTTTCTCCAAAATAGACCATGTACTAATGAATAGAGCATGCCTAAGTAAATGTAAAATAATTGAAAAGTTTCCATGCATATTATCTGATCATAGTATAATGAAAGTAGAAACCAATAGGAAAAGAAATGATGGAAATTGTATTGAAAGTAAAAACCACATACTTAGTCACAGAGGAAATTAAAGAAGTTTCTAGAACTAAATAATAATGCCAGTACAGCCTGCCAGAAGCTATGGGACAAAATGAAAGTAATCCAGGGCAACCCACTTTCCGGACCCTCTTCTGTGTCTTGTAGGCAGAAGCTTTCTTTCTCCCAATAAATTTTTCCTACTGTTAACCTCCATTGTTCCTAGAATTCATTCTTTGATTTTAGGAAACATGAACTCACTTTTGGATATCTAGTAGGTTTGGGAGTTACATCTCTTCCCCTTATATCATTTGGGAGGACTTCCACTAAGATTACTGGTCTGAGGTGAGAGTTTTGTTTCATAGGTTCTAACTGGTCTTTTTACTTCATAGATTGTAACTTTTCCTTCATAAGCTCTTGGAATTTGTTTGATAAATTCTGGCCTTTGTTTCAGTTTTTGTTTCAAAAGTTTCTTAATTTTAAGCTCTTAATTAAACCTTTTAAATGTTTGCAAATTTCTTGCTTTTTCTGCATTGTCTTTTGTTAAAACTATTTTATTCTTGTTTTGTATATGTTGCATTTGGACTTAGTTGCTTAAAAAAGTAGTAAAATATGTCTTATGAAGTCATCTCAGATAAAGACAGTTCAGGCTTGGTCACACTGAAAACACTGAATCAGCTCGGTGCAGACAGGCAGGTCTGCAGACGTGGTTCTGAGGTTGCCAGTCACACTGAAAACACCAAATCAGTGGAAGGAAGTTCCCCCACAGCCATCCCAAGCTCCTAGGGCAGAGAAGTTGAGCCAGTCCCAGAACCTTGAAGGAAGCTCCCCCACCACCATTCCAAGCTCCTAGGGCAGAGAAGGTGACCCACGTGGGGACCAGAAGCACCCACCCCCGTGGAAATGAGAAGACACGTAAAAAAGCCTCAAAAACAGACTTCTGGATCACCTACAGCAACCCCAAAGGGAAACGAGATGGAACAATCTGATACTCAACCAACTGGACTCTGAACTGGCAACAAAACAGGATCTGGGAAAAATGAAATCACAAATAATTACTCAAATAACAGCAAAGATTGTGCTCATGGTGCAAGATATGACTAATAAATCTAGAGAGGACACAGATTAAAAAATAGAGGATCTGAGGAACATGATGGAATCCCAACATAGGAAACAAATGGAATAAATAAAACAGATGCAAACAGATTTCCAGGATATTAAAAACTCCATCAAAAGTCTGCACAGCAGAATGAACCAACGTGAGGACAGAATTTCAGATATAGAAGAAAAGGTTGCAATTAGTGACCAGGACAAGAAAAATTGCTTTAAAATTTTAAAGGAACATGAGAAATCAATCCAGCAGCTGCTAGATGATGCAAAGAAGAATAACATAAGACTGATTGAAGTCAATGAAGAAAGAGGAGAGAGTGCAGATGACATAAAAAAACTGTTCACAGAAGTGATAGCAGAAAACTTCCCAAGGAGGGGAAAAGAACTTGACATACAGATAAGTTAGGCATATAGGACTCCAAATAGCCTTGATCAAAAAAAAATCTACACATAGGCATATAATAGTTAGGATTCCAGAAATCCAACAGAAGAACAAAATTCTATAAGCAGTGAGAGAAAAGAAACAAATCACATACAAAGGAAAGCCCATCAGAATCACAGCAGACTTCTCAATGCAAACCCTCAAGGCAAGAAGAGCTTGGAGTGATATATTTCAAGCCCTAAAGGAAAACAGCCTCCAACCCAGACTGATGTACCCTGCAAAACTATCTTTCAAAATTGATGGAGAAATAAGATACTTTTGTGATAAAGAGCACCTCAGGAACTTCTTGAATATCAACCCAGCACTCCAAAAAATTTTAGAGAATACCCTGGGAAAAAACAATGAGGATCACAGCCCCAGGAAACCCAGCAGAATGAATCCATTGGGCATGACAAATTAAACGCAAAGTGGGAGAATCCACCAAAAAGAAAAAGTCATGACAAGGCTTTTAAAACTTTCAACTTCATCTCCCTAATGAGTGTATAATTCAATCTTGTTATTGTACTGATTAGTATTTTTCTGATTCTAGAGTTACACACCTTTCCTTGTGCTATACTGGCTATTTATCATCTTCTTATATCTACTTAATTGGGTTGTCAATTAATGAACTCTAAGAATTCTTTATATATTCTGGTCATAGATTATATGCATTGTAAATATGGTCTGTTTAAGGACTACCTTTCATTTTAATGATGTCATTTAAAGTTCTAACTTTTGATGGAATCTCATTTATCAATTTTTTCTTTTATACATCATGTCTTTTATATACTAGGTAGTTCTTGCCTACACTGAATTCATAAATATTTTTCCTTCTAATTTCTTCTTAAAGTTTTATACTTTTAGGCTTTCATATTTAGGTTCATAAATCGCTTCAAGTTATTTTCATGTATGGAAATAAAGGGTTGAGGTTATTTTTTTTTTATACGGATACCAGGTGTTCTAGTGCCATTTGCTGCAAACACTATCTCTTCCTCGGCTCTTGAATTGAGTTTATATTGTATAAAATTCTACTAAATAATCTTTCAAAACTCAGTGGACCATGCATTTGTGGTTCTATTTCTCAATTGTCTGTTTTATTCCAATGATCTATATGTCTTTCCTTACACCAATACTGTCTTGATTACTGTAGCTTTAGAAGAAGACTTAAAATTAGGTACTAAATAAACATCTTTCAACACTGTTTTTGTTTTTGTTTTTTTAACTTTTCTAGGTCCTTTGTACTCCTACATAACTTTTAAATTTCAATATCCAATTCTTCATTTATAGCACGTATACACAGACCTGAGTTATTATATATACCTTGTGTTTTCTCTGTAGATGATCATTTCATCAGCAGAAAATCTCCACATCTTGTCCTTATCTGGACTCCTCAGTGAGGTGAAAGGGAAACTCTGTCAGTGATTATCAGATATCCTCTGTCTCAGAGTGATCTGAAATGAGGCCATCAGAGCCCTTTCTTTAGCCTCTGTTAAGAGTTGAGCTACAAGTTTGGACTGCTTTCTCTACTACTAGTAAGTCCTCTAGACAAATGTACACAACAAATCTTTGATAGAGTAAAAATGCCTGAACCTTTTCTCCCACCTGACATGGTCTTCATCATTTATGTTTGTAGAGGAGAAAAATGCCTTTTCTGATAGGTTATGGACTTTGGAACATTGACTATGGACTTATAAAATGCTGTATGGTAATTTTTTGGAATGTTGAACCAGCTTGAACTTTATTTGGGCTTTTTCTTTCTGCTATTAAGTTAAAAACTCTCCTTAAATTTTTCTTCAATTTGTTGGGAGTTCACTTGAGAACCCTTTGTAGTCAGACTGCTCCTCCTTCCAGAAAGTCAGACTAAGGCAACTTAAAAGGACTGTTTTGTCTTACATTAGGGAAAATAGCAATCAGTAACTTGCATTTGTATTTTTACATGCTAACAAGAATATGGGACTATTTTGCTAGGCCTTTCTCTTCATTCTTGAGTGTGTAGGAAGTCAATAAGAGTGCCTTTACTATGTAGATTATGGCCGCTAAGAGGACCTGTGAGTTTCAAATATGTATTGAATTTAAAATGGACCTTAAAGGAGTAGGCTTGGTTTGCTGCTAATAAAACTTGCCTAAATGATGGATAGACAACAGAAATATCTCAGAGCTTTCTCTGGCCTAGGGCCCAGGGTAGAATCTCTGATTTACCATCTCTGGAGGTGATTTCTTTTGCAGGAAAAGTGCTCTAATTTGACTGTTGACTTATTTTCCTCTTTCAAGGAATGAGATAGCAGTGGTTTAAATCTCTTGGTTTGCTAGCAATATTTCCTTCTCCAAACATGATTGTTATGGCTGAAGTCAATTGTAACTTGCACTTTAAGTGTACCTACCTGAGTAAGGATATGAGTTAACGGAGGAAGATAAGATCCTGTGCTAGTGAAGGGTAGATAGTCCAGTCCAGTTTTATTTTCTGGTTCTCTCTTCAGATGGTAGCTACCTACCCTGGAGTGGTATAAACCTTGGGGGATGCCCTGGGGATGCCCTAGGGGGCACAGAAATCAAGCAGAAACTTATGGGATGCCATATTTGATTCTCTTGTTTCAGTTTAGGAGCTCCATATCTGAACCTCTTACTCCTTTGGAATGTATTAGGGAATAATTTAGTATTTCTCTACACCCGTGCATGGTATGCCTACCTCCTAAAGCCAAGTACAGGGAGAAAAGTACTATGATGCTATCTCCCAATTAGAATTATACTATAAAAGAGAAAAAAATGGGCAAGTTATCTTATGTTGAGATTTTCTTTACATTAAGAAGTAATTCTTACTTGTGTTCAAATGTAAATGTGGGACATAGAAAAATGAGAGACACCTCACCCTTTAGACATTCAGTACTTCTAAGCCTGAGGGTACTCCTCGCCCTCACCACCAGTTACTAAAGGAGGAATTTCTAAGCCAGCAATAATTAATCTCTATGAGGCCATATCCATCCTTAGCTAAGTTGTTCAGGTTCCTCAAAGACAACAACTCTTGCAGGAAGTAAATGGCAAATATAGGACTGCCTGTGTTCATGTGTCTTTTTTTTCTCAGTGATCTAAGACATTAAATGAGACTAAAAAATGTTTTCAGATGACCCTGATATCTACATTGAGTTCTTTAGAGGACTTACACAGACCTATGGACTAGAATAAAAAGATGTAATGTTGCTCTTAAATCAAACATTGATATCTAAAGAGAGACAAGTAGTATTGCAAGCTGCTACTACATGTAGAGATAGATATTTTAATTTTGGAAGCTCAAAAGACAGGCAGCCAGGGGAACACTTGGTTTCTACTAGAACAAAAGCAGTTCCTATACAAGACTCCTACTGGCCTGCCAATCAGATGGGAGATTAAATAGAAGACATTTTCAGCCATTTATTCATGAAGGTCTAAAAAAATGAGAACTAAGTCCTTCAATTATTTTAAATTGTCAACTATTTGTCAGGAAAAATAGACACCCCTACATCCTGATTTGATAAAAGGAAATACTATAGTTTTCCCCAAGTCACAGACTTGCAATATGTAGGTGGTATGCTGTTATGTGTCCCCTCAGAAGAGCTTTCTAGCCAAGACATCTGCTCTGCTGAATTTTCTGACAGGTGTTATAATATTTCTAGATCTAAGGCATAACTTTGCAGCCTTGAGGTAAAATATTTAGGCCTTATTATATCTAAGGAAACCCAAAGACTGGGGGAAGAAAGAATTAAACCAATTCTTTCCTTTCCAAAGCCCAAGACTCTAAAACAGTTAAGGAGATTCCTGGAAATTATAGGCTTTTGTGGGCTTCAGATAGCAGGATATAGTGAGATTGCATGACCCCTTTATTAACTTACAGAAAAACTCAAGTGACAGACACCTGGGAACCTTATTCCCAGACTGCACTCTAGAAGTTCAAACAAGCACTTCTATGTAGCTAACTACAGGACACCATTTCAGTTTGTATGTTAATAAAAGGTGAGACATGGCTTTGGGAGTGTTTCTACAACATCAGGGAGCTGCTCAACAGCTTGTAGGGTATTTCAATCATAAATTAGATATTATAGACTCAGAGCAATTCATTAAAAGGATAAGCTCTAAACAATATAGTTAGAACATTCATTCTCTTTCAAGAGGCAAAAAGCAGCCATTTGGGTCCTTTGATTATTGGTTTGATTTTCTGCTGGCAATTCAGTTGGAGTCAATCATAGCTTTTCTCTCTGGAGACATGTTGTGCTAAGGGTTGCAGATCCACTCTGGAAAAGCCCCTGATCTTAATTGACCTTCTACACCTGAGATGGTTAAAATTTAGTTCTTGTGCCATAATTCAAGCCACTCTTCTGTCCCGTCTCCACTGCCCTGCTCCTGAGAAATAATGCAGTTTGATTCAAGGTACTTTCCTTTTCTGAGGCTGCTGGATTTCAAGACAAACCTTCCAGAATGGTTAGTTTCCCCTCCCTGGAATCCTTCCAGAGTAAAGCTGACTTTCACTTTTCACTGGACCATATAGAAAACTGGTCTAGATTTAATCCTGAAACTCTCAAAAGATAAATGTAAAAGTTTTAGTTCAGATTTATCTATCTTTCAGCCCTCAGGAAAAACTAGAGAATGGTAAGAACAGCTAACCCAGCTCTGGCCACTTCCTTGCACCTCTAGTCAGCCACCACTGGCACTGGATGAGATAAAGTCTAAGGGGCACCTTAGATTGGGCATAGAACAAGAGAGATATATAGGGATGCCTTCTTTCCCTTTGTTTCTTTTCAAAATGGAAAAATTGTCATAGGGAGACACCTGCAGAACAGCAGGTTGAAGCTTTTCTATGCTGTCTTCCCTCACTGTTTGGAATTCATACTTAGCTCCAAAGAGTGTCACCTAATTTCTTCTACAGGCACACCTGGACTAATCAGACCCCCACTGAAGAATTATAAAAGTTATTATAATTCAATTTGACCAAATACATCTGAGTGCACTCTGGTTTATAAACAAGTTGTCTTAAGTGTGTGTCTGTCTGTTCAATTTGTTACAACATGTACAGCTGTTTTAATCATTTTTCTTTTGGTATTCTGGATTTTTTAAGATGTTTGCCTATAACTCAAGTTGGCTTATATATAAATGTAATTAAAGACATGCTTCTCCCAGGTTATCAGGTTATCCAAATAATGTCAACTGGTTTTACAAATACAGTACATATTGTTATCTATATATAATAACTCAGGAATCTTTCATTGGTCAAAAATAATGTGTTAATTGTTATGATCTGGCTCTCATAGGTCTTCTAAAAATTTGTTAAGATAATTAAAGACTCTTGCGCTTGGGAAAACTATGGGTCAGGACTCCCCTTGTTAAATAAAGGAGTGGCTACCTGGAAACAATTTATTCTAGCCTTGTTCACAAAAGGAACCCCAATAATTTCCATAGCATTGTGGGAAATACATCACTAAACATATCATCGTGATATGTGTACATTGGTCATAGTCTAAGTTTTCTGTGGGAAAATGAGGTTTTATTTAAAATACTCTTGGTACAAAACAAAATTAAGGGACAAAGAGTTTCATATAATTGATATGCACTGTTATTTCATGGTGTGTTAAATATCATTCATGCCTTCTGGGTGTACAGGTCTTCTAAGATATTGTTTATGGTAATGATATTTTTTGACTCAGGTATCTGCCTTTATTTTGCACTCCAGCTACTTGTGCTAAGAGGTACATGTCAAGCCAACATGAGATAACCAGTCAAATAATAGTTTTCTTAAAAACTTATGTGATATATGTTATATGTGTTACCACACTTAAGGATGTTGAGTGGCCAAACAGTTGAAACATTGTCACACACTAAAATTAAAGCCTAGACATTATGAACTCCTAAGGTATATTTATAGGCCAATATGTATGTTCTCTTTAAATGGCATCCTACTAAAGGTTAACAAATAGGAGATTTCTTTATGTCATTTAATATCTTGTGATCAGATGGAGGTGTTTGACTGAAAGATATTCCATACTAAGATGGACATGTGTTACAAAAAAAGTCATCATGCTTATCATGCTAAAATACTATGTGTAGCTCTTGATCTTGTTTCTCTATAATATATAACTGTTGTCTGTTAACATTCTACAGGGATTCAACTATTAAAACAATCATGGTTGGTAAGAAATAACAGGCCTCAAGCTGTGCTTTATACTTAAAAAGTGCTTGATATTTTAACTATTATAACAGTTAAGCTCACTGCACCTACTGAAATACTTATGTCACTGATCTTCTCTTCTGGGTGTTCAACAACTAAAGTTTGGAGATCAAAACTAGAAAGGTAACTGGGCTATGAGTACAGTCAATAATTTGGCCCTGGCGCCTCAAGGTCAACAAAGATTCAGGACACAAAGGAACCTACAGGATCCCACAGCTTTGGAAAGTCACAACCTCCTGAGAAGGGAGATTGTTGGTCACCAGAGGACAAATGTACCATGTCCCAAAGGTGGGTCACCAAGAGGGAAACATCTCCCATGCTTTCACTGAAAGTAACACGGTCAGGCAAGGCCGTGACCCATCCTGGCAGATGACACTGACAGAGGAGCTGAGAGGCTCTTTGCATGGTTCCAAAGTAATGCCTGAGGAGACATTACTGACCTTGATAGATAGCAAGAGGTTCATACTTATTGACAGGTTTCACTTTAACTTGGTTTTAAACAACCAGCAGAAAAGAATAACCAAAAGAGGTATAAAATAATGCCATAGTAATAAAGCTAGATGTAAAAAGGTAAATTGATTAGATATCTTGTTGGCAGGTAGACAAGGCCTCCCTTAAGGTGCCAGCCCAGGAGGAGCCAACATGGAGGACAGTGAAAGAGCCAATTTGGAGGACAGTGAAGACACATTCACTGAAGGCCCAAATTTTAAAAGAAGAGAAACCACCACACCAATGTAGGATGAATAGCAGTAATTGATATTCTAAATAGGTATCAATCCCCCTGGGTGGGGGGCCAAGGTCTTAACCCAGCCTTTCCAGGAAATATCACTGACTCTCACGCTTACTGAGAATCCTTGTTTGCTTGCTATGTGGCTTGCTCCCCCAACTGACCTCCATTTATCCAATATTACCTAGGTGATTTATAATCTTATTGGTTGATCATGTTTTTTTCACACCTCATGTCAACTTTGTAAATTTCCATTGGGTCTTATAGTTTTGTCCCACTCTGTACCCACCTCACCACATGGTTTTCCTATATAAAACATCTTTGAAAAGTGGGGTGAGCAGGCAACCCACTTTCCAGTCTCCCTTCTGTCTCTCTTAGGAAGAAGCTTTCATTCTCCCAATAAATTATTCCTACTCTTTAAAAAATGAAAGTAAACCTATTAAAGAAGAATATGGTAATCAGTATCCATATCAGAAAAATGAAGAAGCCCTAATAAATAACCTAATGAGGTATTACAAGGTCTTAGAAAAAAACAAATATATATGTCAAACAATTGGATAACTCAGAAGAAATGGAGAGATTCCTAGATACATATCAATTGCCATAAGTGAACCAAGAAGACTAAAACATCTTCAACAAGCCAATAGCAAGAAATTAAATTGAGGCAGTAATTAAAAAATAAATCTACTAAGGAAAGCCCAGGACTTGATGGATTCACAGGCAATTTCTATAAGAACTTTAGGGAAGATCTAATACCAGTACTCCTCAAACTTTCTAATGAAGTTGAGAAGAAATTTACACTTGCAAAATCATTCTTGGAAGCTAACATCATCATGACCCCAAAACCAGGCAAAGATACAACCAAAAAGGAAAACTGTAGGCCAATTTCTCTAATGTACATAGATGTAAAAATCCTTAACAAGATACTGGTAAAGAGAATGTGACAAATCATCAAAAAGATCATACACCATGACCAAGTAGGCTTCATTCAAGGATTCCAAGTAAGGTTCGCCACATGCAAATCAATAAATGTAATTCATCACATCAATAGAAGCAAAGACAAAAATCACATGATCATCTCAACAGATGCAGAAAAATACTTTGACAAAATCCAGCATCCATTCCTGATTAAAAGCCCTGAAAAAAATAAGTATAGAAGTTCTATATCTCAAGAATAGAGAAATAGATAGGAACCAGGTGACAAAAATTATTTAAATGGTTTGTGAAGGATTTTTGTCCTTGAGCCTTTACAAAATAAAAAAGCCATTGAAGTCACTAAGATACCGGATAGCACTGTGTATCTGAAACTTAAGATCAGTGTAGTTGTACAATGGTGACTCAGGAATATAAAAGTTTTCTGTATGTTCATACATTATCATTTAATTAAAAGAAGCATACAATATAATAAAGGTTTGGATTGTAAAAGTTAAAAATGGACTATTAGTTGCTGATACTAATTACATTACACCTTTGCATTTTATCCTGAAAATTTCTTAGAACATTATTTTTTTCAGGTTTTCATTATAATCTTAACAAAGAAACAAATAAACCAAGTATCTTTAGAAAATAATAAATTCCCCTAAGTGTTGCAAGGTTTATTATGTACGAAATTGTGATCTTTGATCATTATGTCATCATGATACATCACAGTTGTAAAACAATAATGAGATCCTGTAGTTAAAATCAGACAAATATTCAGAAACCTAATATTTGTGAAGCAAAGACATTGTCTTATTTATACTCTACATGTATCAAATTAATTCATATATTCCATGTATGCATAAAATGAACAGATACCATGAATACTATTATTTTCCAAAGCATCCTAGAGTAGAAATTTAAAACCATATATTTATTAAGATGTGTACCAATAATTTACTGAACATCTTACTAATTTCCAAGTACTGGAAATATGCAAGAATAAACAACTTCTTATGTCTTTCTCTGAGGATCCTACAGCACTTTCGCATACCTATTTTCAAATTCGTGGAGAAACACCTTTGCTTTTTAACACAAGTGCCTTTAGGAAATGGATGAGGATTTTTTAATGATTTACATATGGTAGGTCTGAGGTTCTTCAGTGTTCTAAATTGCACTTACTGTTTTTTGAGGGTTGTAAAATGATTTCATTTCTTGACAAAGATACAGAAATACTAAGAAAAATAAAGATATAGTTATTTATCATTTACAGTTTGACAAACTATTTTGAATCTTTATAGTCTCAATGAATAATTGCAATGCTTATATTCCTACTTGTTTCATTTATCAACACTCATATATGCACACAAAAATATACACAAATATCAAAAATGACAAACCACTTAATATACCAAAGTGCATTAGTTATATTTTAAAATTATGGTTATAATTTTAGAAATAAATTTCAGGAGTTGACCTGTGAAAACAGCTGAACAAATTTTATCCTTAACCAAATGATCTTTTTTTTAACCAGTGAAGCTGTTCAGCCACTAGGTGTCAGAATTGCTCTAGTTCTTTAAATGATTGAAACTAAAGTAAAATGGCATTCATATATGTTATAGTTTTCTAATAGAATTTTGTTCAGTTAATTGATAACAATTTTCAAAATGTGTGGCTTTCTTATGAAAACAACAAAGTTGTTAACTAGGGAGAAAAGAGTATTCAAAATAAGTACTTTGCAAATCAGAAATGCAGCACCTCCAGTATTTTAATTTCAGTATTTTCTATTACTGCTAAATGTATTCTGAACATTTCATATATTTTCTACACTTGATAACCTAGAACCTAAGCATATCATGATACTGATAACAAATAATGAAATTCCACTTTACCAGAGGAGCTAAGGAGCACATTTTGTGGTCCTCCACTTTCCGGTCTCCATACTACCAAGGAAAGCAAAGCCATCCTAGGCTATCATTCCATTGCAGCCATGGCCATTACTGATTTGGAGTTATTCAGAAGGAGAATAAGCTTCTCTCAGGTGAAAGCCATTGGACGCTGTGGAGACAGATCCACGAAGGATTAGAAGCACTGAGGGTTTACTTACTATTTGCCTTTAATTACTCTTCTGACTTTGGGAAAGGATGGAATTGTCTGAAGTGACATTTCAGTAACTGCACTTTTTCTGCCAGGCTGGAGAGGAGAACGAGGGGTAGCTAAATGAGGTCTGAAGTATTATGGGAAACCCGCAAAGCATTTCTTTAATACTGAAAGTGCTTTGATAGTCATCTTTTATATATTATATTTTATGGATTCCTTCATTCTGTTTTGATCAATTTTATTCTTTAACTTGTCTTCATTTCACTTTTATCTTTTGTCCCTTTTATCCCTCTATTTCCGTTTTTAAATATTTCTGTGGTAATTTCTCTATTTGAGAAAATATGTCCTTCTAATTTATTGAGGTAAATAGGTTTATTAATTTTTTTTTCAAATTTTTGTTTTCAAAACAAAACTATTTGAGAGAGTGACAACGTTTGTTTATATCAAAGATTGAGTAATTCATAAGTCATTTATTATTTGTGAATAAATTATTTACAGAGAGAAAGGAAAACCACCATGTTTTTCAGCCTACTCAGGCAAGTTCAGAGTCCCAGACAACTGATTTAGTTTAAAATATACAAGAGAGAAGCATTCTATATATAAAACAAATTTTAACTTCAGTTACATTACATTAAAGTGTTATGATGAAAAAATTCTTACCTAGCAGTATCTGTTTGTGTTCTAGTGTTACTCTTTTCATTATTTCTGTTGTGTCAGGATTCCTGCACCAGGAAAGTTTATATAATGATGCAAAACCTAAATTAATAGCTTACAGTACATGTAGAAATGTCATAAACCCCAGGGCATATAAACATATGTGCTTTGATACTTTTATTGATATAGTTAATATTACATACATATCTAGTTATATAATATTCTGCAGCATTTAAGTGATTTTCCCCACATCTGTAATTTATTGTTTTCATAGCATTTTACTTTCATTTTAATTATATTATTAAAAGACATTTCATTTCGAGGCATGAGAAATTTTAAAGTATGTGAATTTTCCTGTGGCTACAAGATTTGGATAAGAAAGAGATGACATACTAGGGTTTTATAAGCAGTTAAAATACTGTTTTGTGTGAAGCACACTTCACCACACGGAATAACAAAAAAAATTGTCGAACTGCTTAGGTTTCCCATTTTTGTCACCGAATACCAAACACAAGCTATTTCAAGGAGGAGAGGGCCAAGTTGCCTCTGGTTTCTGAAGTTTCAGTCCATTGTCATCTTGCTCTGAACCCAGGCATCGTGGCGTGAAGTGTGGTGGAGCAAAGTGCTGGGTCACGACAGCCGTATAGCAGAGCACGGAGTTCAAGGGAAAGCCAGATCTCATGCCCTCCAAAGGTGAGCCCAGTGACCTGCTTCTCCAGGTAGGCCCCACTGCCCAAGAGCACATTCAGCTATGAACACCAGGGGTTAAACCATGATCCAATAACTCTCGAGGAATTCCTCAATCCAGTGATGTGACAATGAAGTTAAACTTGCACGATAGTACTATGGATAAGAATTCATTATTTATTCTGATTACCACAAACTATATCTGATATAGATTGGTAGCAGATTATCACAGACTATATATCTGATATAGATCAATAGCAGATTACCAAAAACTATGACAAGAAAAATCATTTCATTTTTGAGTTCCAGAAAACCACACAATTATTTTCATGTTTAACTGTCAGAATATTAGTAAATTATTTTGAGGAAAAAGGTACATGGACATAAGAAATCCAATATAAAAATCCCTAAGATTACTCTGACCAATAATAAGTATAGTCATGGAAAGGATAGCATTAGCAACAGCATATTTGAGAAGCTAATAGATTTATTTCTGCATAATTCTACTTTAAACACATATGAATTACAGATAATGAATGATGTCATCAAAGAATGAATGAATATGTAGATCTTTAGAAGAAAGTGATATATATTTAATATATATATATATATATATAAATTCAGAAATCAATTTAGATTCCAGTCTACTCTTTTTTTGGATTATCTTTCAACAAGCATTCTTGAGGACATCAAATGCTATCCTTCCTTCAACCTTCTGATGGACTCTTAGTCTCCTCCAGAGTAAACTCAAATATCTTAACTGGAAAGTGACTGACAATTTTCTCAGAAGCTGATTTTATATTCACAAACAGGAATTTCATCCATCCATTCATTAACCTATGCAGTCAATAAATATGTATTAGAATGTTATTTCAAGAAGATTTCTAGATACTGGAGATATAATGGAAATAGAGACTTGGTTTATATTATTCACATTTTAGTGGAGATAGGCAAGAAATATATAAGACATTAAACTAGGGAACATGGGATAAATATCAAATTGTAATATGGAGCTATACCGAGATGTGAGACAGCATTTTTCTTTTTTTGTGATACTGGGAATCAAATGCTATGCAAACACTCTACCACTGAGGTACTTCCTCAACTTTAAAAAAAAAAAATTTAATTAATTTTTATTTAGTTTCACTGCATTGGGATTGAAGCCAGGACCTTCTTACTGTCTATATCCCCAGACATATTTTCTCATTTTGAAACAAAATTTCACTAAACTGCTAAATTGCCCTAGCTGGGCTCAAACTTGCAACTCTTCTGCTGCTTCATCCTCCCAAAGATTTTTTTTTTTTTTTTAGTCATGGTCTAGCTAAGTTGGCCAGGCCACCTTCCACTTCCAAATCTCAATCTCCTCCTATATAGCTGGGGTTACAGATGTGCACCACCTGGCTGGCAAGATAAAAACTTTAACTGATAAGTATTTCTATAGGTACTAAATCATTAGTAACTGCATCATAGTGTAAAATTTGAATAAATATCAATTTTGCCTATTCGTTACCAGAGTAAAATTCAGAGGCAGCAGTAGAGTATAAATATAAAGAATAAACTGTCATAGCAAATTGATACAAATAGTTATTTGTGCATATGAGTAATTGTATAGACATATATATAGACAGATGATTTATTTTATTTCTTAATAACTTTCAAAATAATTAAATAAGATATCCTGCTGGTCTCTATTTTAAAGGATATATATGAAAATTTGAAGAAAAAAATTATAAAGAAAGTGTGATTTTTTTCCCTCTATTAATGATACACTCTCTCCCTGCCTTTCAAAATCATGACTATACCACCCTTTATTCTCGGAAAGGACATAATTTTTCTTAGGGATCTCTTTTTTTGCCCTTGGTGAGATTCACATGTGTAAAGTAGGTTAAATAACTACTCTTTTATAGTGCTCCTCATGTTACATTGTTGTTACTTGATTAATTATATTTTCCCAGCTGTTTATAATCTTTGGAAGAGCAGAGAATATATGATATTTATTCCAATGTCTTCCCTGTTTCCTAGAAAACTTGCAGGCATATCATAGGTAATTAATGAATATCTCTTGAATAAATGATTGGATAATAATTGAACATAGACAATTCTGGTAAGCTCTGATTCTTCAGCTAATTTACATTTACTTCCAGGGAGCTTAAATTAGCTGAAAAAAAAACACAGAAAACTAGATTTTCCCTCAACTCACATTCATTAATTTCGGCACACTCTACTCCTTCCATCTTTCCATATTGCTACTATCCATTAAGAGTATTTTTTGTCTTCCCTCTTAAAATATCCAGTACCAGTCTTCAGCTGCAGTCTTACTTCCCATTTCCCCAAGATGACAGGCTAAATTAGAAGAGATTTTCTACAGACTAGATACTCTGTACCTTTGCTACACACTGTGACAATATTCTTATTACTATTTTCCGTGGTGTTGCTAAAACTGACTCCTTCTCTTGAGTGTTGTATTCCAATTCCTCTTTTCTAATTAAATTCTCAACACTTTTCCTTCTCCCTGATTACTACTATTATAAATTTCATCTTTTCCATCCATGCTGCTAATGTGGGGAAGAAACAGTTTGCCCTGATTTCACCTTCCCATTTTAATTCCATTGCCCTTTGTAGCAAGGATTCTCAACATTCATGGGAAAAGACTACCAATAGAAGTCCAGAATCAATACACATGGATAAAGAAAAAAATCTTGACATTTATCTTTCCTGGCATAAATTTATTTCTGTCAAGTATTTATGTTGAAAATTTATCACAAGAAGTAGTATTAGCTCTAACTCTGACTCTAACTCTGACTCTGCAACCAAATATGTTATTACATTTTAGTACTGTAATAAAAAGTCTTTTATAATCACAATGGCTTTAAACTTAAGAGTATGTGTTAGACTACTCTAAATAAATTGCTATTTATACATAAAAATATTTTTGTTTGTTTGTTTTTGAGGTAGATTCTCACTATGTAGTTCAGGCTGAACTTGAACTCACTATGTAGCACAGGCTGGTCTCAAAATCACTGTGATTTTGCACCTCAGTCTCCAGAGTGCTGGAATTACAGGTATGCACCATTCTCAGCAGCCATTTTACATAATTTTGGGGAAAAATCATTTCACAATTAAATTATGATTAGGCCCATTCTTCTTCCCTACAGGCTGCCTATGGCCACAGAAACATAACTCAATTTTTGCCTCAGGTCACAGCTGAGACCTTAATGGTCCTGTGATGCTGTGGTACTAAAGGGCAAGATTACATCAACTGAAGACATCCTGGTTATTGAGAACCAAGTAGTAAGAGAAAGGTTTCACCTGCAGAGGGACAAATTCTTCATTAGCTTAACTCATCCCACATACTGTTATAAGAACATCTTTGCTCATCTTACTGTCCTACTCTACATAAGCTTCTCATTGACTTAAGATCCTCATCAGCATAAGATCCTCATGGTCATAGGATTACTGCCATCTTCCCAGACATTGGATATATCCTCTGATTATAAGATCCTTCTCAATTTAGGATTATTGCTGCCCTCTGAGTCATCTGTTACTCCCTCTGAACCCAATAAATAGTGGCAAACTCAGAGTGCCTTCATCTTTGCTGCCCAATGCAACAGTGATCAGGCCCAGAATCCAGCTTCTTCTCTAAGTCTTGTTTCCTGTCTTTATTTGTCAATTTTCCTTGTGCTGTCATGGCTCACAGGAGACCAGGACTTATTGCAAATGTTTTGGTGAAGTCCCTTTCCCTGTTCCCTACACACCACCATGCCCAATTTAAGAACTTGACTTAGGCTACAACTCTGACAGGGAATTGTTCTCCTTTTCAAATTGATTTTCTCTCATCTTTTAAATCTTTATGAGTCACATTTGTGCCCTTATCATCCCACAGAATATCTTTGTCATAATCATTTCCATTTGGTAAATCCAGCAATTAAATCTGAGTTGTCTTCTTCTGTGAGAAAGGCTTAGTCAGTTATCACTGGCTTATATTCTAAACTTTGTTTTTCACTTCTAAGACAATCTGCATTTTTCTTCTATGCCACTGGTCACTTATTTTTTAATTTCCCTTGCATATTTATCATCATAGGGGCCAATTACTGTAATTCTTCATCTTAGATTTTTAAAAACCCATCTCCTCCTTTGTAGTCTCAGGCATTGCACAACACTTCATAGGCTATATCACAGTGATTTCAAATGTACACCTCTTATGTGGACCTCTCTTCTGAACCCCAGGTAACTACTTACTCAAAAAATTTCTAATAGATCAACTCAAATTAAACCTATCCAAAATTAAAGTAGTATTCTCCCCCAAAACACATTCCATTTCCATCTTCCTTCTATGTGACCTAGTCATGTCAGTTATGGTAACTTTGTCTTTTCTGTTGTTGGCCCCAAAAATCTCAGAGTCAGTCATGACTCTTCTAGTTCACATTTTGCATTTCACATTGTCAGCAAATCGTAGTGGATCCTTATTGAAAATATATTCTGTATTGGAATACTTTTAATTTCCTAGACTGCTATCATGCTGATTTGAGCCACTGCCTTTTATAGCCCCCAAATTATTGTAATGGCCCAAAACTTTCTCTTTTTATCCATGCTTCCCTCCAATATATTCTAAAAGCAAAAGTCTAAGGCTGTTAGGCAGAAAGTAAAATTGTGTCAGTTCTCTGCTCCAAACTTTCAATGGCTTTCTGTTTCACCTGAAGTAAAAGAAAAAGCCCAGTGCACACCTTGGCTACATTTCCAATGTCCTCTGTTGCTATACTTCATGGTTTCTCTGCACAAGCAGCACTGATCTCCTCTTCCAAGTGCACAATTACATCCCTTTCTCAGGAATTTTTCATTTTTTTCTCACATTTCTGGAATGTTATGATTCTAGATCTAAGAGATATTTCTGCTTATCTTTAGTTTTATTATGCTCCCATTTCTCAGTGTGGTTTTATCTTGACTTTTGATTTGTATTTTAATTTTGCCATTCCCCATTTGTATTTCCCTTTATTTGTTCCTATCTTCTGTGCAAAGTATGAGCATCTAAATTTTTTTTTACATATTTTCTTTGTTATCTGCCTTTCTATCTTTAGCATATGACTTATGTGACTGAAATGACTTTGTTTATATACCCAGGACAGAAAATTTTATCCTGAAGTAATTCAGTGTACTTTCTTATTTAATGAAAAAAAAGTAAATGAATGAATGAATGAATGAATAAGTAAGTGAAATATTGCCATTCATCTTTCCATTGTTTTATTTTAGCTACTTTCAGAGAATGGAATGGATAAATGTAACTAAATAAGTGAACAGTAAATGAAGTTTTGTTATTAATTCTTCCAAAAATTATAGATTTATTTCCTAAAAGGTGACCATTAATGTTTGTGAAGCATCAGTTACTATTCAGTATAAACATGGATATGCAATAGTACTTTTAGATAAATTTCTAAAACAACACAAATATAGCCTTTACTAAGAAAGGAGTAAAAAATAAAACTGTTTTCTTTGTGTTGACTATATTATATAATTTTTTCTTATTTTAAATTCTTCCTGTATCTGTGATGAGTTTTTGTTGGAAGAAAGACAAAATATTCAATTTTTGTTAATTTTCATTTTACCAAAGAATGACATGTTATTTCATCATACTTTCCTAAATTTCTTAAAATTTATGTATGCTTTTCAATAGATACTTGTACAACTAACTAAAAACTGTTTTTAAAAAGGAAGATGGTAATAATTGAATTAGTCTAGACAACATTATATTCTATTGATCACAAAAATGACATGACACTTACCTAAATGTATTTTTAAAATGTAGTTTTACTTCAGATGATTTTAAAACACTCTTCAAGGACTATAAAAATATTTTCTTTGTCATTTATTCATTAGTTGTTTTTCTTCATAAATGACCCCATTTCCAAAACAAATAATGTGTCCTGTACATCACTGGTACACTGATGAAAGAAAATATGTTCCACAAACTGATCTTGACCTTTCATATCATTTTATGGGACAATTCTTTAGAAAAGTGTTAAATGACATCTGGCAAATTGCCCCATCTATTTAATTGGACAGACTGAAAATGTCATCACTAGTTTCCAGCATGCAACATGATATGATAATTGTATTTGGGTTTCTCTCACTATTAATTTGAATTGGGACAGTGCTAGATAACTCAATTGATATTAAACATTAAAATACTTTAAAAATATTTAAAGTACTATTTATGCAAATGTTAATTTCATAGCATTGTCCTAATTGTACTTACATGAGAACATCTCAGGAACATAATTCATGTAAAACCCAAAGTGGCTTCCCAAGGACAGAGGGACTCTGACACAGAAATCTGAAATGTGTCCTCAAACTTAAATTTAGAAATTAGCCAATTCCACTGTATTAGATAACTTACCTTGCTAGTTGTACTTCTCACAAAAGTGTCTTTTAATGACATATTCTCCTGGAAGACTAAAGCAATGCCATTTGATTCAACTTTTTGAGTTGGTTCAGAGTAATGGATTTTCTGTAACAATAAATTTTGATTTTGAATAAAATCTATGGTCTTATTTTAAAACAATCACTTGCTTACTTAAGATTTTTATTATCTATTAAAATTTTATAATGATACAAATATAAGGTCCATTTTCTCTGGAAATTCCTGTGAAAGTGCTGGATTTCAGAATATTTATTATTACAGTGAGAGAAGATCTAAACATATTTCTTTGAAAAAGCCTCTGGGTGAGATTCTGTAATTGTCTTGATGTCCAACATAGTGTCACTACTTGACCACTGTTTCTTGTATCTTCAGTTATGTATGAATCACTGTAATGAAAAAAATCTGCATCCTCCATTGCTAAGGCTGAAAATCTCATTGGACAGAAGTTACATACATGTAAATTAGTCAACTAAGCAATTAAAATTTGATAATGTGTGCTTCTGAAAAATTTATATATATATATATAAAATCAGGCACAAAAAGATGATAAATATATAGATTATATAATAACATGAAAATACAGAGGAAACAAACTTCTTATGGATGACAGACTCCAAATAGACAATCAAATAATGAAATTCACCTTAATGTACAGTAAAGAATAAGAAGTAGCAAAATGTGGGTTAGAATTAATAAGTGAATAGATAATAAGGAGACATATCTGTCAGTAGTGGACAGTGGTATTGAAGAGGAGACCAAAAAGAACTATACTGAAAGAAGGTTATGAAGAATATTTATTTCCAATGTTTCAATTTGTTTAAGAAGGAATCACAAACCAAAATAATTTCTTTAGCTAAGATATTGTGTGAAAATAATATTGTAAGGATATTATTTGGACTAATATTTTGAAAAATAGTAGTTTTAAAAAAAATTCTTACATCTACTATTTATTATCTCCATTTGTTTTTGTGACAAATATATAGAATATGTGCGCTTAATAGCATCTTGGTTTTGCAAATGAGATAGCTGACACACGAAGAATTTAAGTATTTGTATTATCTACCATTCAAGCAACAAGGCTTAGCTCTAAGTATAGAACTTTTGTCTCCAAAACCTTTACCCTTTCCTATGCTATACTGCCCCAACATTGACAATTTAAGATTTTAAGTATTTAGGAACAGACTACATTCTAAAAAGAATAATAGAAATTATTAGATCCTTTATTTAACCCCCTTTTGTATGACAAGTAAACATCATGGTAGAAAGGTGTGGCAAGCTAAGACCTTTAGTTCATGGTGGCCAGGAAGCAGAAGAAGAGAGCGTGTTCCATCAATGCCAACGTGACACTCCACAAACCAACACACAATGGTTTTAGAATAGTGTTTATATTATTAATTAGTGTTTAATAGTGTTCATATTAATCAACTTCCATTTTTATTTTAACTTCTTAATTATACTCTCAAATGGAATGGATGCATCATCTACATTATATTATATAAGTATATATATTTATATCCACTTAAAGTAAATGACATTAAGCATTTAAAATCATGCCTTTACAGATTTTTCTTTGAACATAATTTTTATGATTTTAGCTCACATGAATAAAAATGTTCTTTTTGTTTGTTTTCTGTTTTTTTTGGAACCAGGCGTCGAACTCAGGTCCTTGAGCTTGTGCAACAGGCGCCGAAACCACTGAGCTAAATTCTTGGCCCCACAAATGTTCTTTACGATTAGAAAATATTATATAATAATATAACCTATCTTAAATACATTGCTTGTTCCTTAAGTGGGTTTTGACTTGAGTCTATCTGAAACACAGATTTAAAATTCTTCCATATTTCTAATGCTCCCTTTGCGGTTCCTAGCATATGTGGAGGCTGCTATTCTATTGTATCCTACAGACAGAGAGTGGCTCTGGAAACCAAGTTTTAACCACTACAATATTAACATATATATTTGTTCCATTTGTTAAACACTACTCAGATTTGTTAGCCAGCTCTTGTAGGTTTATGTAGAGTTCCTGTAAAGTTTATTTTTGTTTAAATCATTTTAAAGCTCTGTCTGTGTCACTGGCATTTTTTCCTTCCCAGAAAAACTTTTTAAATGTTTTACTTTATTGGTGAAATCATTTCAAAATATTCAGACATCCCCAAGTCAAACTATCTTCCATTTATTACTTCAACTTTCTTTAAATAACAGAGATTTATCCCAAAGGTGACAAAGACATTTCTTATAATTCATTCAGATTATTGTAAAACCTCTCAGATATGTGGTTTTAAAAATAAATTCAGAAAGCAGTTTCTCTAACAATGAAAATTGATTCCAGGTAATTAAATGTCAAGATATAGAGGGTACAGATCACTAGCTCTTCTACTTAAGGAGTGACTGTCCAGCAGGATGGATATCAAAATAGGGAGAGTGTCCACCTTGCTGTCAATGCCTCATTCTACACATGAATGATGACAGTACGTTTGTTCACAAAGGCACTTAATGTGTTAAGGGGAAATACAGTTATCTTCCACTTTCTAAAAATACTGCAGAGGGCCAGTTAATTAGTATTTTCAAGTAGATTTAAAAACTTCAAGTTTGATATAGGTATAAAAATATTTTGACTTTTCTGTCATTTAAAAGGATGATAACTAGAGAGGTTTCTCAAACACAAGAAAAGTAATTTACTTTTCCACATAAACAAAATCACTTCATATGTTAAGAAATGCATAAAATGCCAACAATATTTACTAATAACACAAGTATCTAGAACTTATGAGAAAGTATACTAGATTATGCTTTTTATTTCCTCCACTTCACTTCCTCTGCCTTCCCCTGGGTTTATACCAAGTACTCTTAAGATGCTCAACTTTTTTTTGTCAATTATTTTGTCTTCATTTCTAGTAGACAGCCAGTCGTGTACTGCACATTTCTTGTTCTAATTCCCCAATAAGCTTTTCTAGTAATAGTACAACTGCTCCTGGGACAAGTACCTATTGTCCAGAAAGCCCAGCTTCTATTCTTTGGAGAAACATTACCCATTCTTTATTATTTTTGTGAAAGGAGTACTAATATCTTGCATGCCTTCATTCTCTGTTATCCCATGACCAGGTACACCTTGTCAGCCCTGTGCTCCCACTAAGTCAGTGTTGACATTTTGCTTGGTCATCAGGATTTGTCGAAGAGATGCAAATAACAAGTTAGATATTTTAAAATCTTATTCTAAGATTATTTCGATGTAGAACTTAAAGAAAGAATGTTTTAGTTTTAATATCTTAATAGTAATAGTTTGGCCTAGCCATGTCAGTCTTCTCTCATTGTAGCTACATCTTCTTTGTGCACTTCCCTGCCAAGAGGATTGAGCCAAAGTGTAGGAACAATCATGGTAGAAAGAACATTGATGGTGTTTGAGTATCTGAACCCAGGGACCATTGTCTTTCCAGCATTTAATTATCCATCAATAAATTCCAACCACACCACTGTGTATTTTGGATTAAACTAATTAAGGTTGGGTTTCTGTTGCATAAGATAAAAAAAAATGTACCAGGAAATACTCCATTCATCCAAGGGTGTGAGGGCAGAAAAGTTGACAGGAAATAAATATATTTATGTTGGCAAAGAGCAATTTCTATTGTCTCATATGTTTTATTTTCTAATTATAAAAACACTGTATTTGAAAAAAAATACTGTATTTGAACATATGGTCTGATATTTACTTGGCTCAGCTTAAGTCAATCCAGATAAGGTATAGAATGTTTGTACTATTCATACAGGGTTTTGGTATCTGAGAAATAATAAGGAGCTACCATGGAAACTTGAAGCAGATTCTGTAACTAAGCAAATTAGTGACTTAGGTAAATCCAGTTGTCTAATTGATTGATACAAGACCAGCACACAGAGGCAGAATAGTTGTAAGTAGTCCCCATAGATGTGTTCTCCTTTTATTCTGACTGTTCTACAATTTAATTATGACTGTGTCCTTTCAACATTTGATCTCAATCCTATAGTTGTCCAATTCTCTCCTTTTGTGCTGATCTGTATCTGAATTTCCTCTACCTCTCCTGGGTTTAACAGAAAAGAAAAGAAAAATCATAAGAAAATTAATAACATATGCAAAAGGGTACATCTAGGGCTGGAGATTTACCTCAGTGTTTCTGCTGCCTGCCTTGCAAGCACAAGGACCCGAGTTCGATCCCCAGTACCAAAAAAAAAAAGTATATCTAATTAAAAGAGGTGTATTTTCTACAAATCAGTAAGTGCAAGGTCCAGTTTACAGCAGCTTCAACATAAATTCTGCACAATCTTTGTTTTGTCATTAAATGATGCTGTAAGCATTTGTCAACAGGAATGGAACCAAAAGAAGAGTATGATGATGACAAGGTCACCATGCTTGAAAACTTTGAGTCCAATACCTGCAAGAATTCTTGTTGAATATTTTGACATTTTTCCACTGACAAAATTTCTCCTCTAATCACTACCAAGTAAAAAGATGTATATAAGTTGTAGCTACACTTGATGTCAGATACTCCCAGACATGTTTAAAAATCTGAACTTGATTCAGATACTTGAATACATTATCCTATTTAAACATATATTATATTTGAATATAATATATTTTCAAATTAGCTGGTATACCAGGTGTGCACTAAAGACAAGGGCTTAAAGTTGCTAGAGAAAATGGTGCAGAGAATTAAATATATTTCTTTTTTTTCCCCATTAAG
>NW_004624761.1:4850153-4907921 GCF_000247695.1 Heterocephalus glaber
GAAATTCTGTCCTCACATTGGCTCATTCTGCTGTGTAGACTTTCAATGGAGTTTTTCATCTCCTGAAAATCTATTTGCATCTGTTTTATGGATTCTATCTGTTTCCTATGTTGGGATTCCATCATGTTCCTCAGCTCCTCTCTAGATTTATTAATCATGTCTTCCACTAGGAACACAATTTCTCCTGTTATCTGAGAAATTATTTCTGATTTCATTTTTTCCAGGTCCCCTTTTTTTGACAGTTCAGTGGGTCCAGGTGGTTGAGCATCACAGTGTTCCATCTCATTTCCCTTTGGAGTTGCTGTAGGTGATCTGGAAGTCTGGTTTTGAGACTTATTTACATGTTTTCTCATTTTTTCTGGGGGGGTCAGGGGAGTGCTTTTGGCACTTGCTTGGCTCACCTCCTCTGAGCTGGGAGAGGTGGGCCAGGGGCCAAGAGTGGCAGTATGGATGGTGGCCCAAAAGCCCCTTCCTCTGGACCAGGAGCAGTGGGATGGCAGCTCACAAGCCCCTACCTCTGGTCAGGAATTCTTTAATTGTGAGAACTTGATTAGCTCCAGTACAGTGGTCTGGTTGTCCAGTATCCTCTGCGTCTTTGTATTGTGGAACCAGGTGGGTGTACAGAGAAGAGGCCAAAGGAGCTGGGGAGCGGGGCGTGTCCAGTGGATTGCTGCTGGGGCACCGGCTGATTTGATGTTTTCAGCATGACTGGCGACCTCGGGACCACATCCGCAGACCTGCCTGCCTGCAGTGTGATATAACTAACTTGAAATTATAGATTTCTCATTTATTGGTTTCTTACTAACATTTTTGTTAAATACTGTATACTTTCAAAAATTTCTGTTGCATTATAGGAATTTATTGGGCGATTTCTATTAGTTCATTTATTAATTCCATGAAAGACCTCATAAGAATTTATTCCACTGAGTAAACCTCTTTATAATTCCTACCTTTTTATAAGTAGATTCTTGTGCTTTTTTACAGTGAAGATTGGAGGCCACAGCTTGAAGGTGTTTCTAGATGAGGTCAGGAGAGGACATCTTTACCTTAGGGATCCGACAGTGCGGTGGGCTGAGAGTGTGTGCTGACAGGAAATCTCAGGACAGCAGAGGATAAAGAGGAGATAAATAGGTAAAAATAGAAGTAACCAAGGCCAGCAATTCTCTGCTCAGAAGCCAAGTTTATTTTTGGAGCTCATATTATACCTTTTGGGGAATCCCAGCTAGGCACTGGGAAATTGTCAATAGGAATTAATTCTGGAACTCTCAGCATAGTGAAGTGCTGATATCATTTGGTATTAATTTTTATTTATTTTTTTTTATTCAGTTTTAGTTTTAACCACATACTGGAAAGAAGTTCAGACATTTTCAATATATCTTCTTAGGTATCAGTATGATGTGGTTTTCCAAAATATCAAAATATATTATGTATTTTGGTATCTTCCTGAAAAATTAAAAAATGTAGAGATTGTGAACATTAACTTTGATTAACATTTTTAGGAGGACAAATCACAAAATTATGGAGTGTTATAAGTTTCTATTTCATTTGTAACTTTCTGAAATGCCTATCAAATTCATTAGGTATAGTGAGTACAGGTAATATTTCACATTCCCTTCCATAACACGTTTAAACAAAGAAACCCATGATATTCAGTTAAACTTCTTAGAATGAAAATTACTATGAAAAATACATTTTATCTTCTATTTTTGAAAAAACGTAAGTGATTAACTATCCATGTATGAGCCAGAGTATTATGAATTTAAAAGCCAGCACAATTTTAGAATTTATTTTACAGATCATTTAAGATGTGCATAATAAAGTTTCTGGTACATTATGCTCAGCTTCTCAGATTCTATTTTTATTTAAATTTATTCTTTGTACCAGAAAAAGGATATTTTCCTTTCCTCTCCCTCTAGTCAATGAAAATCATGATTACTTTTCTTTTCTTTTCCTGTATGTACCTAAATTAAAAAGAAATCATCTTTACATATCACATAAAAAACTAAAACAAAATTTGTAATGCATAGACTTAATATTGTTAGAAACATAGAAAATCTTCAGATTAATAAAGTAAATGACTTGGGGTTACATGAACAGAGTTAGAGGTAAGATTTTTTCCTGGATTTTTATGGGCTGTGTGGTGGCATTATAATAGCACCTTTACTGTGGTGATTTACACTATGCAGATTTCCTCTCTTTGAATGTTTCCATTGAAAATGTGCCCAATAAGTGGTTTTTGCACAAGATTTGAAGGGTGGGAATGAAGCAGTAGGTATGTGGCTGCTCACACACGTTGTCACTTTTCCACTGATTTGCCTCTTCAGTGTGAAGCAGCAGCTGGCCTGCGAATGCTTTATCACCCAACACCTTCTGTGCTGGCATCCAGCAGCATAACTGGGGGCACTTGTTCCCCTGTGGGGGGACCGACGTGGTCAGAGTTAGAGTGGCACAAAGCGACATGAACCAGTCTGTCCTTGTGGGTTCTTACTTGTCTTTTTTCTCAATTTTCTTATATCTTTTCTTTCTCAGTATCTGCCACAAATTTAGGTTCTAGCATCAGACTTGGATGCAGCAAATTTACAGTGAATATCTGACCTCTTCCCTTAATTGGATAAGGTCAAATCTCCATGACAAATCTTTAGGATACAGACATGTATTCCAGTAATTCAGATCCTGAATTCTGATTTGCTAGATCTTAATATAAATTCCCTAAATAGTTACATAATTTGAAGATTCAGTGATAGCTTATTTATTATCTGTGAATAACTCCACATTAAATTATTTGACTAATTTAATTCCAATTAGATATATCACAATATAGTTATTTGTTAATATATTAGAATTTATGTAGAAATGAGTGATAAATGTCTCTATGTAATAACAGATCCTGTGTAAAACTACATGGAAATAAGTTTATTTTTTTTAGGTTACCTTGTTTCTAGGTCTTTCAGAAATGTTTTCCAAAGAATCAATGTTAACACCAATGGATAACTTGTCTTTCAATTATGTGGGAATATGCTTTAAAATTATATTTTCTTGATTATAAAAGACATTTCAACATGTAAGAATTTCTCTATGACTGAGAATATCTGAGATTGGAACTAGGTCGTAGTTTTGCATTTATTTTACTCTACTAGAGAAGGCCAAGTTACTTATCAATTACACTGTGGAAATTTACAGGCTTAAAATGAGTATTTCCTATTTCTCAACATTAATACCAGTATGTATCACACATATAGTAAAACTGTGGATTGTGAGTAACTTGTCCTGAGAGTGTTCTGCAAGATAACCAAATATTTATAATACATCTTAACCTGATAAATGAGTAATATCTTCAATATGAATATGTCACATGTTTATAACTGAGCCAATGATTCTTCACTTTCTCTCTCATTATAAGATTGTGAGTGATCATCTCCACAATCAAGAAGTTATGGAGAAGTAGGAGGAACAGGAAGAGGAGGATGAAGTGGAGGAGGAGGAGGAGGAGGAGTAGAAAAAGGTGGAGGAATCCCTCACTTCAAATGAGATTAAGGAGATGTGTAAAATGTGCGTAACAGTGCAAAATTTTGTAGAAAATCACCACCCAAATAAGGCTGTAGCAGTGTGAATGATGAATCTCTTTAAACACAATGTCAAATTTCCAGGATATTCTCAAAAGAAGGCAAACCAAGTATCATTGGATAAGTTCCTTGTTAAAGGTGCACAAAAAAGAAAAAGACTACACTGAATGAGTAGATAGCAGTGATTCCATTAGTGATAGTGAAAGTCATCCTGCACAATAAACCTCCTCTCTTGTCTCCCAGACACCAACCATGCAGGTTTTCAAAGGTAAATGCAAGTTAATTTATTTATTTTTCTTTGTGTTTTGTTTGCTTTATTATTTTGTATTATGTTACAGTATTGCAATCATTTTATGTGAATATTTTAGGTTGCAGAATTAATCATCTCAGTTTCTATTATTTCTTATGGTGAAGTTTCCTTTGATATAGAAGTACTTTGGATTACAAGGATGTTTTCAGAACAAATTACACTTGTAAACAAAGGTTTCACTGTATTAATGTATGGCAATCTGCTGAATCACAGTCATTACATGAATGATAACACAATGGTCTGTACAGTTCATTTTCTGGTCTTGACTAATAGGAATACTGGGTACTTTTCATAGATATGTGGATTATACATATATCTCTGAATTTCCTTTCTATCTGTATATCCATTATTTTATTGATTTAATATAGCTCTTTATGTGCATGAGTGACAAATGTCTTACTGTTGTGTTTATTTTTCAAATTTTATGATTTGCTTTAGCAAAGCTCTGAGAATATGTGATATTCTAATCTTATATGTTTTTTAATCTTATGTTTTGTAATTTTTTGTCTTGTTAATGGCTCTATTAATATAGCCTTACATATTTTCTTAATGTGGCATTTCCTTTCAATATTGTTTCTTATTTTTATACCTTCAACTTTTCTGTATCTTTATTTTTGAGTGCCTCTTTTTATTTTTTATTTTATTTATTTATTTTTTTGGTACCGGGGATCAAACTTGGGTCCTTGCGCTTGCGCAGCAGCTGGCAAAACCACTGAGCTAAATCCCCAGCCTGAGTGCCTCTTTTTAAAGTAACACATATTTATATTTCTTTATCTAACTCCATAATCTATATTACCACTTATTTTGAAAATTACTTTGCTTAAATCCATCAATTATGAATTCTCTTTTGAATATGTCTATCCTGTTCTTTTAAGCATTCAAATTATTAATCTCAAAATATGTAAATGTAGTATATACAAATCTTTGTTCTTTTCAAATAACCAATTTAAATTTTCCTGCTTAATTACTCATGTTCTTAGGAACAATCTTTGTCTATTTTATCTTACCTTTTTCAATTCATTTTATGTATTCTATATAGCAAAATAAATAATCTGTTCTGTGCTGACTTTCACTCTTGATGCTTACTAGCCCTTGCATCTTCCTTGCTTTAATTCAGCATATTTAGAAGTGTATTTATTTCCTTCCATTCTGTAGAGGTCAGGATAGTTCTGTATATAGATGGTATTATATCAGAAAATATGTGTTTTTCTTCTACTATTTATCCTGGACCTTAACTAATAAAGATGCTAAATTTATATATTTTGCTTTCTTTTATTTACTATTGTTCTTAATTAATCTGTAATCATGAAAGTAAGAAAATAAAAAAATGAAGTTAAGAGTTTTGTAGCTTAAAGCTCAACTCGAGGGCTACTTCAGTTTCTAAAATTTTATTTTTTTCTGCTTCTGAGTTTAATGTCTTTTGGCCCAATGAGAACTATCAACATGTGTCTTAATTAAATAATAGCTAATTCTCATTTTAGTCCATTTTTATTGAAAATATCAATTCTAGCATCTCCATATATAGTTAAAATATTCTCTTTAAAAGTCCTTTGATGTTGCAGGAATTTTTTTATTTCTATAATTTTGCATATGCCTATCTGTAAATGACTATAGCTTTCATAGTGAATCTATTGTAAATACTAACTTCAGTGTCTTAATAAGAAAGAATGTTTTGTTTTTGTTTATCACCAAATAATAGAAATTGGGGGAGAAAAATCTAATTTTCAATAATTATAAATGTATATGGTACACATTCAATTTTGTTCCAAACTTAATAGAAAAGAATTTAAGTATGAGATACAATAATTTTGGAATCTTATTTTAGATCAATATATTAGAAATTAATTCTGCATGTTTTCATTCACTAATGGATGTATCTAAATACATGTCTTTAATTTCCACTATTTTATTTTATTTTATTTATTTATTTATTTTTTTTCAAAGGAGGAAAGGTTTATTTAGCTCACAGTTTGTAGACATTTCAGTCCATAGTTGACTGGCTCTAAGGCAGGGAGGCACAGCAGACAGGTGTCACAGAGGAGGAACAGTCTACGTCCGGCAGAAAGTAGCTAAGCAACAAGGGACCCTAAAAATGTCTTTCTGTGCTTTTTACTCTATTCAGGCTACTGGGATTAGGGTGGTGCCAAACCAATCAGTGGGCTGATTTAGTTATCACACACCCTTAATCCCAGCATCACACACTCTAGGTTCAGGCACTTCTGAAAAAGCCCCATCTAAAACAGCATAAGGCTTGGGGGGATATCTAGACACAAGGCATAACATTCTGCCCCTGGCCACCCAAAGACTCACATCCCTTTATGCAAAAGGCATTTGGTCCATCTCCAAGAGTTGCCAAAGTCTTAACAGTTTCAGCACTGCTGAAAAGTCTTAAGTTCAAAGTCTCCTCTGAGAGTTAAGGCAAACTCCAAGGTGCAAGCCCCTGTACAAATGAAAAGGAAGTTAGACACTTCCAATATTCAATGTCACCAGGTAGACATTTCCATTCCAAAAGTTACAAATAGGGGGATACAAAAAAAAAAGAATGGGACCAAGCCAAGTCTAAAATCCAGCAGGGTGAACATTAAGTCCTATACTTCCATGTACAGCATCCAAGGCAATCTGTGGCAAGATGTGAACTCCAAAGGGCTTGGGTGGCTCCACCCCTATGGCACTTCTGGTTGTAGGTCCCACGGCTTCTCTCCTGGGCCGGTTCTGCTCTCTCCTTGCAGTTTTCCTCAGATGATCCACCTTTCTGGCTTCTCCAAACTTCTAGAGTCTCCATTTTTTCCTTTGGTTTCACAAGCACAGCTTCACACACTGCCCTGCCAGGGGCATACAGCCTGGCCTCCCAGGCCTTCTTCTGAAATCTAGATGGAAGCCTTCCTGACCCTACAACTCTTGCATTCTGCATGTGCCAAAAATCATCACCACATGGATGATGCTAAGGTCTGCCACCAGCTGGAGCAGCAGCCAGGCTTCCTTCTTTCTTGGCTGTAGGGGTTGAGTGCCTGTGAACCAAATCTTGAGGAACAATTTCTCTAGGCTTTTGCCATTTTGCAACATGGTGCTCTGGGCCTCTCTTCTCAAAGCAGTCTTCCACTTTTGCAATTGTGAAGCTGCAAGGGGTGGAGTCCTGCTGCTTTTGTGATTCCCTCAGGCCATCTTTTTTATTGTTCCTTCTCAGCATTTAAGATCTCCTCTGATCTATCTTTGCAGTCCACAGCTTTATTGGAGCTTCCTTTCTGGCCAAACTCAAAATGTTTTAAATCATTCTGCTGGGCTCTTTGCTCTTGATTCTCAACATAAATCTGGTTAAAAGCTTCCAATAGTAGCCATTCCACCACCTCAACATTAGACTGCCTTGAAATTTCTTCTGCCAGATTTATTAGTCTGCCACCCTTACTCTCAGGCTCAAGCAAACTCTCTAGACATGAGCAAAATGCAGACAAACTTTCTGTCAAGGCATAACATATATCATCTGGAGTCCAACAGTCACTGCAGTTCTTCACAGCAGAAATTTCCTGAGCCTGGTCTTTACCCTTTTTTTTGATCTTCTGAGCTCTGATCAGAATCTCCCATACAGTTCAGCCTAAGGCATTCCAGCTCTACTTTTTCAGCTTGCATCTCTAAACCTTTCCTAACTCACTCCCTTCCCACAAGCTAGCTGCAAAGGCTCTTGAGCCACATAGCCAGGTAATGTCCTAGCAACAGCCCCATTTCTCTGGTACCAAATTCTGTCTTAATTATGTTTCTCATTGCTGAGACAAAATACCTGACATCCAAAGTTAGGCAGGGAAAGGTTTATTAGCTCACAGTTTGCAAAGGTTTCAACCCCAAATCAGCTGACTCCAAGTAGAATGGCCCAGCAGGCACACATGGCAGAGGAGAAACAGTTCATGGTGGACATAAGGTAGCAAAAACAACAGAATTTCCACTATTTTAAAATGCAGTTTAGAAATACAATACATCTAGTATACATATCAATCATTAACCTAGAGCTCTGGTCACAGAACATTTATGACTGGTTTGTAGATGTAATTGATTCTGAGTCTTGGTCCAAAGGTTCACTTGAAATTAGTTCCAATTTCAAGTAAAGTTCACCTTTTGACATCTTTATTCTTCGATATATGAACAAAATTATTTTACAATTTACTCACAAACCACCACCCAAATCATGTGAGCGGCAGAATTTTAAAAATAGAAGTGTTTCTCAAGAACTTCAAGCACTATCAGTTTTGGGGGTTGGGTGTTGAGGATATGCAGTTATCAGGAATATTTATTATAAACACACCATTAGCATTTATAAAGAAAAATTTAAATGTCCATTTAAAAGCTCAACTTTAAGCATAGGTTTGCATCTTTGTCCAGCTAAGTAACCTGATACAACTGAAAATTGTAATATAGAACATAGATATGTATATCAACATTTTATAAGTGAACATGTATATACTGTCAGATAATGTTGACAGTTAGTTGGTAGGCAGTAAAAACTAACAAGTGCATTTACAATAAAACCCACATATTCATATGCCCCAAATATCTTTAGTGAAATATATAAAATAAATGTTAGGTAGTAAATAATATTCTATGGAGCCTAGTTAATGGTCACTTCTAAGCTTTTAAAATTAATTCAGTAAATATTTGTTACCTTGCATAGTCAAACAGAATATCAATAAACTTTTCAGGAAAATTTTTCTGATTAAAATGCTCAATGGTAGCTGACTACCTGAAAGCAGAATGTTTCTTTACTGTAATATTTGTAAGCAAATATAATAGAACTCAGTTTAATTGATCTATTGTTGAGTCTTTGTAGTAAACTGTGGAAAATATAATATTGTATTTATTTTTTTTAAATGTAAAAATTGCACTGGTTTTAAGGAACACAAGAAAGGTGCTAAATTTCTTTGAAGTTTGAAATAAAATCTGTTTTTTTGTGCTAAAGAAAGCTACCTTCATTTGCATGTTAATTGAAAAGCAAATAGTGGAGAATGTTAGCAAAATGATAAAAGAAATCTATTTATCTCACCTACACTTAGGTGTCATGTGTTTATTTTTGTTAGATAGGAAAATAACCAGACTATCCAATTAATTACTCACATAGATTGCAATTTTGCAACTATCTCCTTGCAAAAATGAGAAATCTATTAATCAATGAAATTAAAATGAATCATCATAAGTTCTCCCCTCCCTTCTATATACAATTTTAATTTTTCTCTGATCAGGCTGAGGTTTTTGCATAGATTTGAAAAGGAAAAAAGTCATTTATTTAGTTGATAAAATTCATTAAAATTTTCTATCTCCCTCTTCTGTTATGAAATCAAACTACTTTGGTTAATATCATGTTCAGTTTTTAAGATGGCAGGCTTATTATCCCTAAAGAATGGGGACCATGTTGAAAAACAATACAAGCTAGGTTTACAGCTCCTTTGCTTTTAGTGTAATTGAGAAAATACTATTTATGAAGCAGAACAAATAGTATTGCCTCATATATATTTAATGTTTAAAAATAACTGATTAAAATTATGTTTGCAAAACTAATAGACATTGTATGTGTGGTGGGGTGGTACACTAGTTTAGGTAACTCTTTTGTAAAATAAAAATACCTATCAACTTTATTTTGGTAGGAAAGTAAAACATTTATAAGTAGAAACTCATTTCTATCCTTCTAAAAAGCTGCATACATTTTTCTTTATTTTTGGGATAGCCATATCAAATGCCATCCAATCAAACCCATAGAAAATTCAGTGACTGACTGTAAGTATAATTCTTTCAATATTTTATCAAAATAATTAAGACACATATATGGCTCATTCTATGTCCATCAAAGAAATAACTCAAAGGAGAAAACCATCAAAGGAAAAAACCAAACAAAAATTTCAGATATTTGCATCACATTAAGGTGAAACTATTAGCTTAACCAAACTTCAAAAATCAAATTGAGAGGATAATGAAAAAATTATTAGTTGTCATTATTTTGACCTAAATAGTAGTATTAAATTATTCTTTGTAATTTCAAATAATCTATTAACCCTAAATAATTCTATAGACAGATTTTTGGGATTTTAAAGTTAATTGAAATCATTAATACAAACCAGATATCTGAGAAGTTTCAAAATTTAACAGTTATGGAAAATCTAATGCAAAACTAATTAACAGCCCTTTCATTCAATATCCTTAATTTTTTTTATTTTTCAAAATTTAAAGTAGAAGTGACTCAGCTGTGCTTATTATTGTCAACATCTAAAGAGAGTCTCCGAATAGTGTCACCCCCACATTCTCTACTCCCCCAGTTCCATCATCAATCCATGAATGTCAATGAAATTCACCTCGCAGCACCTCCCTGTTATGGTTTGGATTTCAAACATACCACTAAATGCTCACCCATTGAAGGCTTAGTCTTTAATGCAGAAATGTTCAGAGAACCAGCTTTGGGGGAGTGATTGGATGATGAGTCTCTTAGTTCATCAACATTTTAATCCATTGATGGGTTTAAGATTGAATAACCATTTGGAAGTGGTAGAATCTGTAGGAGCTGGGGCTTAGTTGGGGGAAATAGGTCAATGGACTTTACATCTCTCTCTTGCTTCCCTCCCTTCCTCTTTCCCTCCTTCCCTCTCCCCTACCCAGTACTTCTCCTTCCTGCCTGTAATGATTTGAACATCCTCCTCCATCTCAAGCTCCCACTTCTGCAGCCTCCTCCCATATACCAAACCCAAAGCAAAGGAATCAATAAACCATGGACAGAAACTTCTGAAACCATGAGTCAGAACCCGTTTTTACCTTTTATTTGTTTTTCCTATCTTGTCACAGAGATGGAAAGTTAAAGCATACAAACCTTACCACTTAAGTTCTACTAGGTAGCTTTGCTACTTCTGTGCTACTAATAAGTTTAAAATAGAATTATGATTGAAAGATATGGTGGAGGTGTAAATTTAGTAAATTTTATTACAGGGAAAGACACATTTCTATTAATTCCTTTCAAATTACTCCCTTCAGCTTCAAAAATACTTATCCTGTCATTCTTACCACTCACTTTCTCAAGCAGTTCTGAAAATCCTCTTTCATGATTATCTTTCACTGTGCTACCATGGCTGCCTTGACATCTTGAATCAATTCAAAATGTTCACCTTTCGTAGTCATTTCAACTTTGAGAAAGAAACAGAAATCACATGGTGTTAGATCCAGTGAATAAGGTGAATGAGGACATACTGTAATGTTTTTAGAAGCCCACCTTTCCTTTGGATGGCACTTAGCAGTCTCTATCATATATTTATTATAGCTCATAAAGGAGAAGACTCATGAAAGAAGACTTCCAGAACTGCTCTAGAAAGTAGTAAGAACAATAGGATAAGCATGTTTGGGGCCAAGGGGTATATTTGAGGGGGGTTGTTAATTGAATGTGTCTTTTATTATAACAATCTTTAAAAAAAATAAACATTTGCTATGTATTTTGATCATGCCTTTCATTTTGTTTTCCTGTTCCAGAAGGATATCTTCTGTTTTTATAGCTACCAAATAGGAATATTTTATTTTGAGTTTAACTTGTGTTCTCAAGTATAAAGTACGAGTCTAGGTTGAAGGTATTAAAGTTGAAATCTTAAATATATCTAGGAATATATTAAAGCTATGATACTCAAAATTTCTCAGTGTGTTGAACATAAATGAAAAAGAAAAACCTCTTCCTAAGCTCAGGACATCTCCAATATTTAGGAATAGATCCCAGAATTTGTTTACAAACCTAAAGAAGAAACTGAGTAGAAGTGACCTATAAGATAGCAAGAGAACTAAAAAATGCTTGGTCTAGAAATAAGGCAAAGAGAACTTTCCTGAAAATGAGTGATGAAGTCTTTCAAATCCAACTGGTATTTGGTGACAAAGATGAACACTAAAGGTTTTATATTGGGTTTGATAATGTATAAGACACTTGAAATGCTAATAAGAAATTTCCTTGAAATGAAAGTCTGATTATGTACAAAGAAGATAGTTGATGAAGGGTGATAGTGAGTTCAAGAAAGTAATTTCAGAATAGGATATATTATATTTTCTTTTGCTACTACATCTGTAGCATTTGCTCAATCACATTGATACAGTAGAAAACTAATATAGTAAATAACAGGCAGAATATAACATCTGAAGTGTATATTCTACACTTGGTAAGAAAGGATGGGATCTATTGCCCTTAAAAAATCTATAGGAGTTTACTCAATCAAACAATGGATAAAGCAATTTATCTTGTAACATATATATGTGTGTGCATATATATATATATATATATATTTGTGGGTAAGAGGATGATGTGAAATATTTTTATTTCTTGTATTTTCTCTGACCAATTGGTAACATATTTGTCAATTCACTTTGGAGTAAACTCAGACATAACTGAGGCCTGTAAAGGTGAGAGAATGAGGCAGAAAGGTATCTAGGAAAGTGGTAGTATGAAGTATGAAAATGCAGTAGGCAAGTTGTGGAATATTAAAAATGTGTTAGACATTAGTGTTCCTGTATTTAAAGTGTGTACAATCAACTGGGTTTCATAAATTTGCTTTCAAACATATACATGTATTTAGAATTTGGTTCAAAATAGATAATACTTTGTGTGTGCAGTATTAAGACACAGGAAAGTAATAAGTAAACTTGGGGTTTTTAAAATGTATAATTATGAAGCTAGGACTCTGAGCCATATATTGTGTAGTGATGGGAGAATGAACATGTGAGAACTGAGATACTTCAAAAAAGTAATAAAATTGATGAAATATATGTTCTACTTTCCTAGATTTGTGGATATTGTTGAGTGAGATAGAAATGATGGCAGGGCACAACATAATTTATTTAGAATTAAAAGGATAATTTAGATATGAGGATGTTTAAGATTTTTTTGAGGCAGTGTCTCCTTGGCCTTGAACACACTATATAGTCCAGTCTGGTTTCAAATTTGTGGGAATCCTCCTTCCTCAGCCTCTGTAGTACTGGGATTACAGGCAGGCACCACCAGAGCTGCTAGAGAAGGCTTAAGATTTATATAACTGAGAGTGTAGCTATGGTATAGTAAAAGAAATAATGTTAGAATAATAGTGGATTGGGAATTGAGGGTCAAAAATATTGAGAACACTAACTGCTTTAAGTCATTAAGAATTAGGGCAGGAGCAATACTGCACACAAGGCCGTGAGTCAGGCTTTACAACTTTAATTAAGAGCAACTGTTAACAATATGTCCAATTGCTACAGCTTCAGGGTCAGGGAAATGTCACTGCTTTAAAGGGCTGCAGGGTGAGCAATTTCCATAGAGAAATTCCAAGTTTGGTTGAAGTTAGTAGTGAAGAAAAGAAACACTTAGAGAAGTGCTTGAGAATATCAGGGAATTTGCTTATGATAGTTGTTTTTTTAGAGTTCAAGTGCAAGGATTCTGAAACTGTGTGAAGGGCAGGAGCTGAGATCAGAAAGCCTGTAGGGACAGCAGTTTGGGGTTCTGTGCAAACTGAAGTCAGTATGTCAGGTATCATTCTCCATTCTCTTATTGGTCTCTTATTGTTCTGCTCAAACTAGGAAATTTTTATTATTTCTACTCATGAAATAGAGGAGGGACAGAATGTGGAAGATAGTATCTCTCAGTTCCAAATTCTCAAGTATTTAATTTAAAGTCGGGCTGCTTGCTCTGAATTGATGTGATAAAGCCAAACAGCTGAAAGGTGAAGATAAAGATGAAAGTTTATGTATAAAGTATGAAGGTATTACTTCAGTCATAGCATCATCCCACATTTGTGCATCATGGCATCTTTATATTACTTGAGCAGTCACAATTATCACACACTATTGCTTTTAAAACTTACTTATTATACCCTTATATGTTAAATCCTAGTTTTTTTCCCCAGATGCAGTGGCTGACTAAAACAACTTACAAAACAGTCCAATTAAATTGAGAGATGATGCATCCACTCTTTCTCTACTATAAATAACAGTGAGAATTGTACCTTATCCTCCAGTAACTATCTTCTCCACCATCTTGTTAGATTGCCATGTATAATTGGTGATTAATCATTAAATAGGCTCAATTGAATGGACCTTAATACATTTCTTATATTCAAAATGAGGTGAGATTATTTTTCCTGGAAGCCATAGAACTTTCCTCTCCTTAGAATTTGATCTGAACAGCTTAGAGGGAGAGAGGAGAGCTTTCTATTCCCTTGCTGCCCTCCTCATGCTATGTTAATTGGAGCATACATGCATTATTTCTGATGCATATACATGGCTGATTTTCCTAATCTCATGGATACAATTTATTTATTTATTTATTTATTGGTACCAGGGATCGAACTTGGGACCTTGGGAGGCAGGCGATGGAACCACTGAGCTAAATCTCTGGCCCTCATGGATACAATTTAAATGCCATTCCATGAATTTCCTTTGTACCTTCACATAGTGAAATTTTCATCTATCACCTATCTATCTATCTATTTATCTATCTATCTTTCTACCCTCATCTAGCTATCTATTCTATTTATCAATGTTCCTTCATATACTATTTTTATATATTTAAGTTCTCTGCCTTTCTTTATACATACAGAGAGGCACTCATATCTGATATTATATAACATACTATAAACACAATACTCATATGTCATTAGTTCTTTTTTTCTGGATTACCGTATGAATATAAGGAATTCATATTCTATATAAGGTGAATTCTCAATTACATTTCAAGTTAGAATTATACTCTCTCTCTCTGTCTGGTAGCCTGCTCCATTCTGAGACATCTAAAGTGGGTATCAATGATTTTCTCTCTAACTCTCCTGAATCTCACTGTTTCTCTTCCTAACAATCTATCCCACTTCATAAATATAGTTTATGGTTCCTCCGGTGTTGGAAGAGTGAAGGAGCTAAGTTCTCGAATGGTCTTTCCTGACTTGTCACTGATATTTTCTGTTTAGAGGGTAATCAGAATCTACTTTTTTGTAGATTTTTTAGACTGTTTTGCACCATGCCAGGGATTCCTCACCTGCATTTTATTTCAGAATAGTCATAATTCTAACAGAGGATCACTTGTTTTTCCCTTAAGTCTTCAGAAAGGATTTATGGCCCTGCAAGCCGGGGAACTGAGGCAACATTTAACTGTGGCCATGCTATGGCTTATTGTTACTCCTGGGAGACAGCCCTTTGCTTTCCCCATCCCGATAAATGGGGAGTGTCTTCATGAAGGTATTTTTCTGGTTCTATCCCAAAGCTTGTGAAATCCTCATGGAGCCTCTCTAATTGGTTCTGTGGGCATACTGCAAGAGAAAAAAATACCAAATTCTAAGTTGGTCATTCAAAGAGACGCTTTGGCTAGATTTGATACTAGATGGAAAACAATTGAAAATAATTCTCCCCACTTCACCATGTGGCATAGGGGAACAGACCTTACTTGTGTCATTGCCAAAGAAACTTCTTGCTATTTTAATTTAAATAATTTTATATCTGCAATCAGAACAGAACATTAATGTTTCAATGCATGACTACTAAGTCTAAGGGTAGAAAATATTTAATTTTTATCATTTCTCTTTTCCTGTATGTGTCTAGGAGTTATAAATTATAATGCTATTTATCTGATCCTTTGTATTTCAAATAGAAATATTAATGAGAGATATAGTACCATTATTGATGTTGCTTTGTGTTTTTGAAGTTTATTTTTATTTTTAAATTGGTTCTCTTCTGACATAAGTTCACCATCAATCTTTTGAGGATTTAATAATGTACTTCTGTCCACCAGTTGGAAAAAATTACATAAATACATAATAAATAACTTACATAACTTCAAAATTGTCTGAAGAGCTTGGTAATTTCTGAGCTGAGGTTGAGGCATCAAAAAACTCATCTAAGTGACTTTCTGGCCACTCACTGAGAGAATGCAATCAGGATTTGGATGTGAGGAGGTCAGCTTGGATAGGAATCTCAACCCAATAATAAGAAATTGTCATATATGCATTTCTCATTTTGAGTACTAAAAGGTAATTTTCCCTTATTCAGAATCTTTCATAAAAATATAAAGAGCCTTTATAAAGGGGGGTTTGTGGTACCAATATTTGCTGAGTCATATTTTTCCTTTCTGTTTTGATATTTTGATGGAAAAAAATAAAACTTCTTAGGTACAATGGGTCGCACAAACACACATACATGCACAAGGATACTTTTGTTCTATTTTGGACCCTGTGTTTTTGTGAAAAAATAGATGATTCATCTGGTGAATTTCAACTGAAGGTAGCCTGTCAAGAAGTAGGAGGATAAATTATTAAATTTTTATTAGTATACTGTATAAACTTACATGAAAAATATGTAAAATACCAATGTACTGATATAATTCACTTACATTTAAAATAAAATATATAAAATTTTAAGAAGGATAAAATTTATTATAATATATAAAGTTATATATTAATTTTATATATTATTATATATTTATTATTATATATCCTGAGAGATTCTTTATATTTTTTTATCTTATGTTTCAGAATTAGCTATTTATAAATTAAGAGGTTGAAGCATTTAGTTTTATAAATGATATTTAGTTAAAAGTGGATTTTTGGAGGAGGTACATTAAAATTTGAAATATGTTTTAATAGTTAAAAGTTTTAGCTAAAATAGTGATGTTTAACCTAGTTTATTTTTTATAGTGATGTAGATTGCAAACTGTATAGTATTCAACTATGATGTATATGATTAAAGTTGCAAAAGTGGTCAAATAACTTAATTTGGAAGAAATAAAGACAATGTAGTAGTATATTCTTTGTTAAATTATTAAATACATGATTTTTCTGGACAATTTCCCTTGACTTTACTATTTATTTTGGTGCCCATCTCTACACCCATTGTCTCTGCTCCAGCAAACTGACTGAATACTCTTTATTTCCTGGGATGAGTAGTGTTGACTGCAGTGTAAACTGAGGCAGAGACGCTTAGTGCTGGGCAGTACACCAAGAAAGGTAAGCTTTGTGAGACAGGAGACCTCACAGTGACCCTCAAAGCAACTGAATGCTGAATAAACTCTCCCCAGTTTGTATTTGTCAATAGTTAAGTCTTAGCTACATTGTCAATATTTTAGTAAAACTAATTATCTGGGATTTTATATTTACTTTAAGATTTTTTTTTCTTAAAATATATTAAACATACCATATTAAGCATTTATGGATTAAAAAAGTAGACAGTGTTTCATAAAATTTTGTTTGTAACTACACTTTTGGAAGTATTGCCTGATAGCCATGGTATGTGTGATGCAGTATGATGTTAAACACACTGTACATTAACAGTGATTGCACTGTAATGAAAATTACTGGATTTGCTGATAATGTCATAATTTAAGTGCCATTTCATGTGCATATTATTTTTTGCCTAACAAAAGAATGTGTTCCTTCTTCAGAATTTGTAAACCTAAAAATATAGTTGGTTTTGTGAATCTTCAAAATGGCTAATGCTCTAACCATCTCCAGCTATCAGAATACCAATTTTTTATAATGTGTGAAAAGTTGTGCCTGTAGAAGGAAGGTGAGTAAATGAATTGTAGCAAGGAGCATTGATCACAAGTCAATATAAATATCTACAACCCAAATTCCATCAGCCTCGATTCTGGTTATCAGATCCCAGTGGCAAGCATGCTTATTCAGAGGATGCTTGTTCAAATTCCATTCTATTTTATGAGATACCCCAGTACTCCAGCTATGAGTTATCTTTCTCACACCAGGAAGTATAGTCTACTTTCAGATTCTTATATTCAAGGGGCATAATGAAGAATTCCCAAAACCTGCAAGAAGATTCAGATTTTCTGTATGGAAAAAAAAATGACAGATATTCACACTATTATTTATTAGATGAATGCAAAATATGGACAACAAGTTTCTACAAATAAAAGTAATAAGCAGGAAGAAGTAGAATTGTGTGGCATTTTACTCAAGTGTTTTTAATTAAGTTTTCTTTAAACCCAATTGATTTATTCTAATTAAAAAGAATATTAAATAAAGGTTGAGATGCACTTTTTCAGAAAACTGACAGCAATTTTTAAACTATAATATGAGTTTTCAGGGCTATAAAGGAAAGTAGTTACATGCAGTGCCCAGGATTGCATAAATTAGTGAGAAGTACTCTGGAATGTTAATTAACAATAGTAAAACAATTAAATATACAAGTGTTTTGAGGCAACATTTCATTATTCAGGGACTTAAACAAGTAATGATATTCTCAATGTTTACCTATGAGTGTGACCTCCTGATATTCCCTAACCCAGTCCTCACGTTCTCCTCTGCAGCCTCAGCTCCAAATACCCCGCCAGGTTGTGATTCAAGATTGCTCCTATTGCACATTTAACATCACGTGATCCCCACCGCCGCCTCCCCAGGAGAAGGAAGTCCATCCCGTTTGGCCCAAAACATAGAAGCAATCTTCCAACGGGATTCATTCTTACTGTTTGTCCTGTCTGTCCTCAACAGATTACTCAAAATGATGCGACTGATTCATATCCCACCTCTCTGAGGTCCCCTCAACTTTCCCATTTTTTCCTCGTAAAAGATAACTACAGGTGATGATTATTAATTGCTCTAGTAACCTAAAGAGTGTATCTCAGAAATTAGTCAGATTTTATATAGTTGAGTAAAAGCACACTGTAGAACCAATATATAAATTTAAGCAACATCCATGTGTGACAAACATGTGGTTTTACTGACTTAAAATCATTTTATGTACCCAAATAAAATGTATCCTATAAAATCAGTAAAGGCTAAGAATATATAAGAAAGAAATTTTAAAATGAAGACGCCTAATCTCAGTGTTAGCATGTGTGTGTGTGTGTGTGTGTGTGTTTGTGTGTGTGTGTGTTTAATGCTAGCATGGATTGAACCCAGGGACTGGCACATGCTAGGCAAGTCCTTTACCATATCTGCAACCCTTAGGCAATGTCTATTTAGTGTTAGAGCAAGCTCCATGTATCATGTTTTCTTTATTATATTAGATAGTAAATGTTTTCCTTTCATATAAACTCTATAACTCATGTTAATATTATATTCACTAATGTTCTTCACCAGAAAAACTAGATGAGTAGATCAAGTATCTTTACCAGTCCAATAAGCACAGTTGTGAATTATATGAAACACTGAAGAATGACACATTGATTTAGAGTGGACAAATAATATTTAGAAATTTGAGAAAATGCTGCTATGTAATTATAATGTGGATTAGTGGAAAATGAGAGAAGACATGCAATATAATACATTAAATAAAGTATGCATTACTTGGTTGAAAGAATTATTTTATAATTATTAAAATCTTTTAAATGGTGAAATAAAAGCTTTTACAAATTTAAATAGTTGCTGAATGGATAAGGTAGTCATTATTTATCTATGTCCTGCAAACCAGTATGATCTGCATCCATTCTCTTTCACATTTATTTTTATTGAAAATTTAAGATATCTGTTTAGACTAATAGCCGGTAAATATTAGTTCTATGTTCTTTTCTAAATCTTGCATAATATGATCTGTCTACAAAACAAGAAAAATCCTAAAACTCTCTTTTGAAAATTTTTAGAGGTATAACAGACTTTGGACTATAACAAATTCTAGACTAGCTTCTTCCAGTCTAGAACATTTATCTGGATTTTAGAGGAATATATGTTACTGCATCTTTTGACCATTTTGATTCTGACATTTACAAAACAGCTCAATTTATACTATATTCACCCACAAAGGGACATAGTAGAATGAAACTGCTTCACTTCATACCTAATTAATTCAAGATAATTCAATAAATATTTCTCATATGCCTAAACCGTGCTAGGTACTGAATATACAATGGATAAACAGAACATACAATCCTTACCTATAAAGGTTAAATTGTAATAGAGTTTGGGAGGAGGGAAAAACAAACAATGGCATACTTAATGTGTTAAACGGTGATGTGTGCTAAGCAGAAATAAAGGAGGAGGACATAGATCGTGGGGATATGCCCAAAGTCACAGAGTGGTTTTGTTGTCGCAAAAATATAGGTAGCATCTCTCCAAGAAAGATGAGTACAATGTGGACATCTGAAAGAAGAGAGTCTCAGTGTGTTTTAGAAACAGCTAAGCCATGCTGATGGAGTAGGGGGAGTAGAATGGTGGAAAAATGACATCAGATCATTATTGCAGAAAAATATGTTCTGAAAGTGTAGGATATTATTTTTATCATTATTTCTTACTGAGATGAGAAAGCTACCTGGTCTCTTGGGAATTAAGATTAGAAGTCTGGAATCCATTGCCTTATTCTAATGAGAGAGAATGATACCTTAGGTTTGAGTGGTTTACATAGTTTGTGAAAATGCTGTCTCCAGATATACTGAAGGATAAATCCAATAGCATTTCCATGTAGCCTGCCTAAGGCATCTGAGAAAGGGAACAGGTAAATTTGACTGTATGGATTTTGGCAAGAAGAACTGGCTATATATTATTCACTATATTTTCCTATTGAAATATGAAGAAATTTCATAGGTTGGCATGATAAGTTGGGTAAAAGTTTTAAGTGTACAATGAAAAAGAGAAAGCCACAGACATTTAGATAAGTTTAGCTAAACACAGATGTGTGGCTGTACATGGGATCATGAAAGAAGTAGCCTTTTTCAAACAAAGTCTCTTTATGCAGATGAGATAGGAAATGAGTTGTCCTTATAGGAAATAAAGAGTTTTGTGTTGACTTTTACTATGAAATCGATTTTTATCTATAGCTTGATATATTTGAATAGTTTCATGCATACAAATTTGCAACATAAATGTTCCCATTTTTATCAGTAAACTTCAGTAACTTTAGTTTAATTTTCTATGTCTTATTTCAACTTTTTTTTTTAAATTAAGAGGCTCATTGATAATATTTACCAAGCTAATAGTTAACACACACCACCCTTGTTTGGTATAACTTGAGTAGAGTAAAATAATTTTAATACAAATATACACATTAGTAAAATATGTTAAATTGTTTATACCAATCAAAAGTTAAATGATAAGCACAATGCTCTTTATCACTGGGCCAATTATAATATTTGCAATCAAATATTATAGTATTTAGAAAATATTTGGGCAGATTTACGAATATTTAGAGGTAAGAGTCAGAAATGACTAAAATACAAAGAAAAGTGATGATTTTGATATTTTTATAGTTTCTTGTATCAATTGGTACAATGTGAATTTTAGAGAATATTGCAGTGGTTATTAATTTTCATACTGTCTTTCCTTTGTGGACTACAGATGATGCTGTTTCATTTAATGACACAATAGGGAACCTCATTGCTCTAAAGAGTACCTAAGAAGCAAATGATAGGTATAGTTGTTATTTGATTCTATGATATGAGAAGTTATAGATTTTTAAATAAAACTTCTGTTTCTATTTTTTGAGTGGAATTTCATTGAAAATGAGGACTATATTTTACACAAAAATTTGCATTTTTTATATTCATTCTCTATCCCTTTTGAATGCTATAGATCATAGCTTCATTTGCAAAAACTACAGTATATTCATGTTGAAATGGATAAGAGCTTAAAAAGATTTACAATTGTAATACAAAGAACACTCTTGATGCACATCGAACATTTTTGTCATTTACAAATATATTATTTTTCCTAAATCTTTTATGAGTTATTTGGATATCATTACTGCATCTCACTAAATGACTAGGATATATTTCATAAAAATAAGCTCTTATGCAAAAGTAAGAAAACAATCTAACTCAGCAGATTTAATATTTATATCATAATATTTGTTTATATCAGATAATTTCTGGTTCAATTGTCCCAATTCTCAAACTTAATAAGATTACAGAAAATGTATTTCATCTTAGATGCAGTTATGAACTAGATTTTAATTTATATTCATGATTTTAGGTCATCTATAATCTGGAGTCATTTATTTTCTGTTACATTACTAAATTTAAGGAATTTCCTTCAGGTGACTTTTTAATTTTATCTGACATTTTCTTAAGATTATGTTTGATAAGAATATCACATAATTAATATTATGGTGTGTACCTCTCAGTGAATCATACAAGCTATAAGATATCAGTTTATCTAGTTTCTGTGGATATTAACATAAATCACTTGATTACAAGATGGCCCTGGGGTTTCCTGACTGAAATGTGACCATTTTCTGTCTGAGATTACTATTTATCCTATGGGAGACACTGGGGAAATATACAATGTCTTGTTTTGTCATCACTGAATAAGCTTGCCTGAAAGAAACTTTTATTAAGATAGTGCCATAATGGTGGCTTTGTGGTGCAATTATTCTTTATTAATTGGAGTTCTATTGTGAAGAGTATCTTACTATAACTGGCACTACAAAATGGAACTTTAATTAGAGTTTTCCTTTAGAGACTAAATTCCTCAGGCCTAGGGTATAAATGATTTTGTCACCTCTCTTCAGCCCAGATGAATGGACAGAACATGCACATGTTGGCACCAAGGAGACAAGTCAAATTACAATCCCTCTGGCAAAGGAGGGAGAGATACCTGTCCAGGAAGGGATGGAACAAGCCTAAACATGTCTATTGTTTCATTACATTTGCTCTTCCACTATTCTTTGCAATAAAATATCATAACACACTTATACAGTGAGGTGGTGATTGGAGGCAAATGGGCCCCTCTATCTCTGGAAAGCTGGCTTTAAATAAATCCTTTTATTTTTTAACAAATTAAATATACTTCTTTGATTTGGTCAGTGGTGAACAAATGAACCTGAACATATAAACCTAAGTGGATGGTAACAGTTTTGGCAATCCAGGCAGGGGTAAATTTCTGCTCCTGTATTCCCATAGATCTCACAGTTTCCTACCAGCAGGACAGTGGGCACTTGGGAAAAGAAACCGACTGGTCATTGCTAGCATGGTCAGGATTCCAGGGACACTCCAGTATCTCCCAAGGACACTCTTACATCTAGGAATCTCCCTCCTGTTTTGTTTATGGAATCAATTGCCTAAAAACACTTCCATTGATGAAAGGAAAAAGGTTGTTTGGGGAGCTGATAGGCTTCAATTAGTTTTCTTCTGGAGAGTGCATTCCAGAGATCTAATGTTCTTACCATTTGGACTTCTCTTTCATGACTGCAAGGCCATTTTAGGAAGACCAGCAAATTCACCATTTGGGCAATGTTGACCTATTGTAAGCCCATTTGTGGTGAATTACATGCCATCGTCACTGGGGGCCATTGGGATATACTGCAGATTATTTTGAGGCATTTCTTGGTATGAGAAGAGATTCAGAGGTAGAAAAAGTTTCCAGGCCTTTATTTTGTTGGTTTGGAGTATTCATTGGTTGTCTTGGTTACTTTTATCACTCTCTTGTCATAATCACTTTTACTCTAGATGGTCAGCAAGGTTTTAGCACCATACAGAAGTTGTGTACTAACTCAAATGTTATAGTCAGGTTTCTGTGATGACGGTGCTGCCATAGCTGTGTCTTTTCACCATATGAATGTAAGGTGTCCCCTTTAAGACCACGTGGAGCACTCAGTGTGGCCAGGGAGCTTCCCATTTTAAAACAGGACAACACTCTAAAACAGTATGAGGTTTAAGCCCATGCTACATGCTCCTTCCTTTCCTTGTATTTGGGGCTTTATGGAATCTATTTGGAGTATTAAGGCATTTTGATGCTTCTTTAGGAACCAATCTGAAGTTCAAGATTCTTAAACTGTTTGTCTGATAGGAAAGTTTGGATTAAGAGATTTGAAGCATCTAGAGACACTAGACTGTGTTTGGAGACCAAACACAGGAATAAGAGTTCTTTTACTACTTCCCAATTCCCTAGAAAAGTTTTAATTACCTATGAAAAGATGATTTTATTATTATATTAAATGCCTATGTAACTGAAAGTGCATTCTGATTTCATGCAACTGTCCTTAGGAAGATATTTTGGGGTGACTTTAGCCAAGATAGTATTCATAGATGCTTTGCTTGGCCTTTTGTGGATTAGTGACAAGTAAAAGTGGTAGTCGTCAATATCCATGGACCATGCAGCTGTTTCACTAATGATAGTAATTTTATTATTGGGGATTATACTTCCTCTTGCTCTGGCCAAATATCATTGATTCATTCTAATTTGGTTGTGCTTCAAAATATTTGTCAAAACTTCTGTTTACTGGAAATATTTGTCTCCTGTCACTTTTATCTCTTAACTAAAAAAATGGAGAGATTTGATTTCAGATGGCTTGCCTTTTTGTTTTTGTTTTCCACGGGAAAATATTGTTCCTAAACAGGTTTATTCTTTTACATACTAGAGGTCTTTAACAATGGAATCGGTATAAAATATGTAAACTTCCTGAGATATATCTTAAAACCTACATGAACCTATAATAACCTATAAGAAACTATAATAACCTATAAAAAGTTAAGGCAGAAAGAAAAGAGCTTCAAGAAACTTAAAAACAGGTTAACTGGGCAAACATTCTCCTTTGAAATCTTTGCTACACCAGGAATTCTACATTTAGATGTATAAATTTAAGAGTACATATTGCTTAGACTGTAAAAATAAAAATCATGCCAATAGTCCAAACTTATATAAAACCGATAAATGAAAAATGTCTTCTTTCATGTGTTGATATGCATGTGTGTACTGTATTTTATGATTGTGAATGTATTTGTGTTGGTATTTTTTTGAGAAGATATAAATTAATTTAAAAATAAGAGTGTGCAGTGATCAAGAAAGCATAAAACCAAATGCCTTTTTAAGTGTTTAAAAGATAAAATCAAAGTGTCTTTTGAACTGTTAACATGCATTTTACCTGTTAGCCAATCAGGATTATGTTTTAGGTGTTTGACTTTCAAAAGAGAATTTTCATTTCACAATGGTTATAAGAAAGACTGAAGAGCATAAAGAAAATGTAATTAAATTTTTTAGGTTTAAATCAGAGTCAATTGAACATTGAGATAATGTAGCATATATGTTAATATAGCACAGGATGGAGATTCTAAGAGTTTAAATGCTTTGGGCTCTCAAAAAATATTATGTAGTGATAGTGTGAAGACTGCATCTACTAGAAGAAGAGGTCCTAAAAGGGAGTATTCTGCTAAAGATTGGCAAAAATGTCATTATAGCAAAAATAATTTTGAAGTCTCCGTCTCAGAGGGAGAAAATAAAGAAAATGAAAATCATGTTTTTCATGAGTAGCAAGTAAAGGCCCAGATCTGCCTGTTCCCCTCCCTAGAATGGTCTCTGTATTATGACTGCATCAAGTTTAGGATTCATTTCCCCCCAGAATTCTCTCAGGACTGCTTTCTTAAGCAAGCATGGCTTACAGAAACCAGCAGCTCTTACTTGGTTACTCTATTCACAAAAGTTGTGTTAGAAAGCAGACATCCCCTGTGGCTTAATGAAACATGAGCAATTAAAAAATTCATTGGACAATATCTAATAATGGGCTGAAGATCAGCCTCAGCTCTCACAAGATCAAACTCTACCCAGACTTGGCAGAGATACACAACACAATTCTGGGACACTACCTGCCTAGCACACTACAATAGAACTGTGGTCTGCAGAGAAATTTTAGTTTTTATTTTCATTTTTTATTTATTTTTTCTTTCTCTGTTGATTTTATTTCATTTTCTTTTTTTCAAGTTTTTTCTCTTGTTCTACTCATCCTCCTCTCTTCAGCTATCTCTCTTCACGTTATGATATTCTTATGTGAGTGAAAATTGTCACTTGTCTTTTTTATTTACTTCTATATTCTTATGCTTTATCTTTCATCCTTTCTCTCCTGCACTCTTCCCCAGTTACTTAAACCTCAGATGATCATCTTCTGTCCTCCAGTCTTGGCTCTCCTACATCTCCCTTCATCTATCTCTCTGTTTTGCCCCCTATCTCTCTTAAATTCCCACCCTGGAAAAAAATCACCTCACTAAGGGGAAACTCATCACATACAAGCTCCTGATTTATACTGGGTTGTTTTATATAACTATAGATCTTACTCCTATGATTAAATGTACCAAATTGATATTTACCACAATTTGTCAGTTTCTAGATTGTGCTTGAGGGTACTGATATTACTAATTCTACTACATTAAGCAGAATGTCCTACTTGTTGTAATTAGTTCTCTCATGTATGAAAACACTGAGATTGTCTGGGAACATAATCACCACCATAGTTCAGTATCAAAGGACTGGGTGCTCAGCCAAATAGCATGTCCTGATCCATAATAATTTGGGAAGGTAGGATCTTGGGACAGAAACAAAGACCAAGAATCACATATGCCCAGAAGATATCTTTGAAAAATAAATATTTCCTTGAGAAGCCTGGATACTAATGATAAAGCTATCTGCCATAAGAAATTTGTAAACATCAATGCAGAAAATAAAATTAAATTTAAAAAAATAGAATATGAGAAGGTGAAGAAGCAAAATGAAATCCCAGACCTCTAGCCCACCTAAGACAATTTCAGGAGACAATGAGATAGAGGGAATCAAAAGTCACGCACCTCATTTCTCTGAGATGATAGAAGCAGAAGTAAGAAAAGAAAAGAAATATTTGAAAAAATGTTCAACATCACTGGTCATTTGAGAGATGCAAATGAAAACAATGCTGAGATCCCACCTCACTCCAGAAAGAATGGCTGCTATCATGAAATCAACCAACAACAAATGATGGCGGGGCTGTGGGGAAAGAAGAACCCTGCTCCACTGCTGGTGGGAGTGTAGACTGGTACAATCACTGTGGAAATCAGTGTGGAGATACCTCAAAGAACTAGGACTGGAAGTCCCAGTTGACCCAGCTATTCCTCTGCTGGGTATCTTCCCCAAAGAATTAAAAGAATCATACCACAGTGATATATGTGCACCCATGTTCATAGCAGCATAGTTGGTAATAGCTAAAACTTGGAAACAGCCCAAATGTCCATCAACTGGAGACTGAATCAAGAAAATGTGGGGTTTTTTTGTAAAATGGAGTACCACCCAGCCATCAAAAATGAGAAATTAGAGACATTTACTGCTAAGTGGATGCACATTGAGATGATGCTCTTAAGTGAAATAAACACGACACATGTGTAAATACCGAATAGTTTCTCTAGTGTGAGAAACTGAAAGTGTAAATAAGGACTAAAAGGTATAATAGATAATGTGAAATAGGAAGAAAAGGGGCAAAGGGGAGGGGGAAATGGGAGGGGTAGGGGAAAGGAAAGAGGGGAATGGAATTAATATGAGAAAAATAAAAATTAAAAAAATAAATATGCTTTAATGTCTAGAAACTTTTTGTGTGAGAATTCTCTAGTTTGGGGTTACAGGGTTTTAAAAAAAATTAATTTAAATCTTTAATTAAAATTCTCAACAAGTGAAATTTTTTAAAAAGCCTGAAAGCTTTAAGAAAATTCACATACCTGAAAATAAAGCTGGCAAACCAGAAGAGAAAAACAAATTATTATGTGCAGTCAGTCCTTCATATTGATGGGTTACACTTCAAGCAACAGCAGAATGAATATATTCTTAAAAATTACATCTGCTCTAACCATGTGTATACTTTTTTCTTTGCCATTATTCCCTAAATTACTTATAAAGTTTATAATAGTAAAACAACTGACATAGCATTTACATTGTACTAGGAATTATAAGTAATCTGGACAGAAATAAATAATATGAGAAAATTAAAAAAAAAGTAAGAAAACAAATACCTGAGGTTATAGAGAAAATAATCTCTCAGGTTAAAAAAAAGAGATGCTGAACAAAATGAAAGACATTCTCAATGAATCTAGAGTAGATACAAATAAAAAAAAGAGGAGATTAAGAAAAATAATGGAAAACATGAATGCTCAACATAGGACAGAAATGGAATTCATGAAACAAATTCAAACAGAAATCAAGGAAATTAAAAATTCCATGAAAATATATGCAACAGATTAAATGAAGGAGAGGACAGAATTTCTGAAGTAGAAGAGAGGAATGCATTTAACAATCATGAAAAGAAAGACATCTTAAAATGTCAAAGGACTATGAAAAATCAACAATTGTAAGATGATGCAAAAAAGAACAATATTAGATTGATTGGGGTCAGTGAGAGATTTGATGATAGTGCAAAGGATACACTAAGTCTATTCAAAGAAGTATTGATAGAAAACTTCCCAAACATGGAAAAAGAATTTGATATGCAAATAAGTGAAGCACATAGAACACCAATGAGCCATGACCAAAATAAATTCATACTAAGGCATATAATTATCAAGATCCCAGAAATTCAGCACAAGAACAGAATATTAAAGATGTTAGTGAAAAGAAACAAATCACCTACAAAGGAAAGCCCAACATAGTTACATCAGACTTCTCAACATAAACCCTTAAGTCAAGGAAAATATGGAGTGAATTATTCCAGGTTCTGAAAGAAAATAACTTCCAGCCCAGATAGATGTGCCCTGCAAAACTATCTTTCAATGGAGAAATAAGATACTTCTATGACAAAGAACAACTGAAGAAATTCATGACCACTAAACTAGCTCTACAAATTGCCCTGAAGGATATTTAAGGAAGAGACAATGAAGACCACAACTCCAAGGACATCAACAGAAAAAATTCACCAGGCATGGCAATTAATTAAAAAGAGGGGGAAGATAAGAAACCAACATCAGGACAATAACATTGCAAGAATAAGCCAATATGTTTCAGTTATTACCATCAATGTAAATGAGCTCATTTCACAAATCAAAAGAAAGAGACTGGAAGAATGGATCAAGAAACAAGATCTTTCGGACAAAAAAATTAACTCAAAATAAATTCATAGATTAAAAGTTAAAAGATAGAAAACAATACTCCATGTGACAAGAAGCCAGAAAAAACAGGGGTAGTGATAACTATTTGCAGACAAAGTGAGTATCAAGCCAAGACTGATTAAGAGAGACAAAGAAGATCACTACACTCTTGTAAAGGGAACAAACAATGCAAGAGGAAGAGATAACAATCATAAATATATATGCACCAAATACAAGTGTACCAAAATATGTAAAACAAATATTAATGGACATGAAAAATCAAATAAGCACTAATACGATTGTAATGGGGAACCCTCAATACCCCATTATCAAAAATAGACAGATCAATTAGACAAAAAATCAACAAAAAATATTGGAACTGAACCAAACCTGTGAATGAATGGAGTTAGTAGGTATTTGCAGCGTTTTCCAACCCACACCATTGGAATACACATTCTTCTCGGCTGCACATGGCACATTCTCCAAAATAGACCACATACTAGCCCATAGAACATGCTTATGTAAATGCAGAGAGATTGAAATTATCTCATGCATATTATCAGATCATAGGGCAGTGAAATTGGAAATCAGTGGCATAAGAAACAATAAAAACTGCATAAACACATGAAAATTAAATAACACCCTCCTGAACAACCAATGGGCCACAGATGAAATTAAAGAAGAAATTAAATAGTATATACAGTCAAATGATAATGCCAGTACAACATACCCAAACCTCTGGGATGTAAAGAAGACAGTGCTAATAGGAAAGCAATAAATTCTCACAGCAGGAAAACAGAAAGAGCTCAAATAAACAACCCAATGCTGAACCTCAAATGTCTAGAAAAAGAAGAACAAGTTGAGCCCAAATATCTTTTTTTTTTTTTGGTACCGGGGATCGAACTCAGGTACTTGCGCTTGCGCAGCAGGCAGCGAATTGCCCAAATATCTTACAAGAGAGGAAATTGTAAAGATCAGAGTAGAAATTAATACAATTGAAACTATGAAAATGATATAAAGAATCAATGAATTGAAGAGTTGGCTTTTTGAAAGATTAAATAAAATTGATAAACCCTTAGCCAATCTTATAAAAAAATGAAAGACAAGACTCAAATTAAGGTGATTAGGAATGAAAAGAGTGAAATCATACTGCATTCTATAGAAATTCAGAAGATCATTAACATTTACTTTGAGAAGTTGTAGTCTAATAAGATGGAAAACACAGAAGAAATGGACAGATTCTAGATGCTGTGATGGCCAACCTGACTCCATCTTGTCCCTCAATGCCATTTTGTACCTGTACTTGAACAAAGTGCTTGACATGAACAAAGCACCCAAAACCCCCACATCCTGCTTGGTAGTAAACTCACTGCAGTTGCAGGATGTTTTGTAGCTCACCTACTGTGTGTGAAACTTCCTTGTACCCCCCACTAACCTGGCATGATTCTGCTTCTGTGAGATTCCACTGATTCTCCCCTGAGCCCTCCCCAACTGAAAGCATGGTTTAAAAGGAGAAATCAAACTATTTCCCATTGGTGAGGAAACTTTCTTTATGCTAGGCCCCCTTGGCCACTGGCTGCAATAAATGGGCTTGAATCTGGCACAGAGTGTGCAGCATTTCTGTTGTTCAAACTTAGTCATCAACAACAATACATATGAATTACCAAAGCTGAATCATGAAGATATAAAAATTCTAACCAATCCAGTATTACTCAATGAAATTGAAAATGTAATTAAAACATAGCAAAAAAGAAAATCCCAGGTCCTGACAGATTCATTGCTGAATTCTACAAGAAATGTTGACAAGATCTAATGCCATTGCTCTTCAAATGCTTCAATGAAATAGAAAGGGATGCAATACTCTCAAAATCATTCCTGGAAGCAATTATTACCCTGATATCAAAAACAGAGGGGAAAAACAAGAAAAACAAAATAGAAAAAGATCCAATCAAAAAAGAGAACTACAGGTCAATCTCGCCAATGAACATAGATGTCAAAATTTTCAATAAGATATTGGCAAACAGAATGCAGCAAATCATCAAGATTATACAACATGACCAAGCAGAATTCATCCCAGGGATGCACAGATTGTTCAACATACACAAGTCAATAAATGTAATACTCCATGTCAACAGAACCAAAAACAAAAATCACATGATCATCTCAATAGAGGTGTAAAAAGCACTTGACATAGTCCAACATCCATTCATGATTAAAAACTCTACAGAAAATTGGAACAGATGATCTTTACTTCATTCTGATAAAAGCCATCTATGAGAAACCAACAGCCAACATCATACTAAATGGTAAAAAACTGAAAGCTTTACTCCTTAAATTGGGAATGAGACAAGAAGTCTACTGTCACAACTCCTATTTAACATAGTTCTGGAAATATTAGCTACAGCAATCAGACAAGAGAAAGAATTAAAATGAATAAAGACAGGAAAGGAAGAAGTTGAACTATTATTTACATATGACATGATACATTACATACAAGATACTAAAAATTTCACCAAAAGACTCCTAGATTTAATGATCAAATTCAGTAAGTTAGCTAAATACAAAGTCAATAACAAAAAGCAATAGCATTCCTGTATGCAAATAACAAACTCACCGAGAGAAAAATTAGTGAAATAATACCTTCACAACAGCATAAAAAAGAAAAGAAAAGAAAAGAAACACTTAGGAATGAATCTCACAGAGGAAGTAAAAGATGTTTACAATGAAAACTACAGTACTCTGTAAAAGGAGATCAAAGAGGATATCAGAAAATGGAAAGACATCCCTTGCTCATGGATAGGAAGACCCAACATAGTGAAGATCACCATACTCCCCAAATTGTTACACAGATTTAAAGCAATCCCAATTGCAATACCATTTGCATACCTCACAGAACTAGAGAAATTATTCCTAAAATTCATTTAAAATAAGAATAAACCTAGAATAGCAAAAATAATTGTGGGCAACAAAGGCTAGGCAAGGAAGCATCACAATCCCTGTTTTAAAATTATTCTACAGAGCTTCTGTAAAGAAACAACATGGTACTGGTTAAAAAAAAAAAAAAAGACCTGAAATTCAATAGAACAGACTAAAAGATGCAGAAAAAAACCTCAAACACACTCAGTCACCTTGTCTTTTACAAAGGGGCTAAACATGTTCACTGGAAGAAAGATAGCCTCTTTAATAAATGGTGTTGGAAAAACTGGCTTTCTACATACAGAATACTAAAATTAAACCCATGTATCTCACCATGCACTAAGCTGAGCTCAAAGTGGATCAAAGATATAAATATTAAAACAGAAACACTAAATCTACTGGAAGAGAGAATAGATAGAACACTTGCAAACAAATAAGTAGACAAAGACTTCATGAACAAAACCCAGACCACACAGGAAAAATTACAAAGAATAAATAACTGGGAACTCATCTTATTAAAAAAAATTTGACACAACAAAAGAAATTACAGAGTGAAGAGGCTACCCATTGAGTGGGAAAAGATTTAGCTAGCAATTCCTCAGACAAAAGACTAATATCTAGAATATATAAGGAATTGAAAAAAATCAGTCCACCCAAATTTAAAGGCCCAATTCAAAAATTGACATCTGAGTTAAATACATTTTTCTCAAATCAAGAAGTAGAAAGAGTAAATAAATACATGAAAAAATGTTCAACATCGCTGGTAATTTGAGAGATGCAAATATTTTTATATAATGGAGTACTACTCAGCCATAAAGAAGAATAATTTTGAGACATTTATTGATAAATAGATATACCTTGAGAACATACTTTTAAGTGAAATAAATTGAACACACTCGTGTAAATATCTCATTATCTCTCTGCCATGAGAAACTGATAATAAAAAATAAATACCAAAAGGAATAATAAATGCAGTGAAATAGGAAAAAAATGTTCAAAATTATACAGAATGTGAGATACTTTGCAAATACTTAAAATGCTTTAAGCAAAACAAGATAGTATTATTAGGAAATGAGCTGAGAGATTAGAAAATGAAAATATATTGTTTTAGATCATGATGCATAGTGTATTTCCTATTTTTATTCTCTAATGATTTTTGTCATGAAAAATTATTCATAGATATTCATAGATTCATAAATATTGTTCATAGAACAACTTTTATATTTTCTTTATTAATATCTGCTTATTATATCAAAATTTAAAAAATATAATTTTCCTGGCATACAGCAGTTAGACATGATTGTTATTATACTATAAAAATAACTAAAATATTTTGACAAATTATTTGTGTATTGCTTACAGTCATATAACTGGCAAATCCATGTCTGTCTTTGTCAGTTACTGACAGGTTTAGTAAAAATTGTATATTCTTAATTGGTAAAATAGATGTTAACTCTGGCACACTGTTCAAAATTTTTAGAGTTGTTTAAGAATGTACCTAAGAAATCCTAAAGTTGTTAGTAAACTAATTCTTGGTCTTGGCATTAGTAAATTATGTGCAATCTCCCAAATGGTGATGCTGTGGAGTTACAAGAAAAAAAGATTCTGTTTTTATGATATGAGGTTTTAAAAGAGAGTCTTTATGCATGATTCCCTAAGAGAAAAATGTTCTTCTAACAGGTATAGCTGTTAGGCAACTCCTGAGACTTTTGTTTTCTTTTGCATTTTACCTCACAGTCTTTAATTATAACCTTTCTAGTCTCAAGCATCTGATTTACCTTTGCTTGTACTCTAGCTACCTTTTAGGAAATCTATACTCCAATCTAACATGAAACAGCCAGATAGATAATACAGCACCTTAAGGCCCTCAAGAGTGAGGGCTGAACTAAAGTAAGCATTGAGTTGTACTTGGCACTGCAAAATGGAACTTTAAAAATTGGAGTTTTTCTTTTAGAGACAAGTGGCTTCTGAACTTCCTACAACCTAGGGCATAAATAGCTCCACCTCTCCTCAGCCCATAGGAATGCACAGAATATATGCAGATGCTCATGCCAGGACACAAATCCAACTACATTCTTTTAGGAAGAAGGAGAAAGACCCCCATCCAGGACAGGATGGAACAAGCCTCAATAAGTCTATTGTTTCAATGTTTTCCCTCTTTCATTGTTCATTTCTATAAAAAACCCTAGCATAACAGCACACAGTGACATGGTGAGTGGAGGTAAATGGGCCTATCCATCACCTGGGACCTAACTTTGGATACTTTTTTTCTTTTACCAAATAAATGGCTTCTTTTGACTGGATCAGTGGTGAGCAAATGAATGTGTGAGTTATGTGAGTCAGAGTGACCAGTAACATTAACAGTGTTCACTCTTCATGAGTATGCTATAATAAAAGAACAGTCATGCCAACCTTGGTAGCTGCAATGAGAAAAATGATTGACCTATTCTTGTTGATGAATTTATCAGGCCTTTTTGACAAGAGGCAGACATGGCAGATTCTGGGCAGGACTCCTAAGTGGATCTTTATTTTCTGATAAAAACCAAGGACTATTCTGCTCCTGCTACTGAGTTTGGGAGTATTTACTTATCTTTCTGGAGTTAGTTTCTAGATTCTTTTCCATCTCATATAAAGAATTGAACAAGACAAGCAAAACCAGTGACAAAGTTTATTTCAAAAGGTAAAACTGAAGGGGAAAGTAGAAACTGTCTGTTCAGAGTGAACTTGAGCCAAATAAAAGGGGGAAAAATCAAAGTAAAGGTAGATCCTGCAGAACCCAGCATGGGATACCATGAGAAAAGCCATAGCAGTAGACACTTCATTGTATCTGGGTTCTTTTATTCCATCCACACATTGTGAGAACCTGGGAGCTCGTATACAGGGCCTTGGGAACAATTTAGTGCATGTTCTGGGATCTGATCATGTTTCCCTTCTTAGGCAGTCTAAGCCAAACCTATCTCCTTATATCATTTCCCTCTGAGAGACACAAATTCCCATAATTCTTTATGTGCGCTAAGGGAGTGGAGGTCTCTGTCTTCCATAGTTTCTTCAAGCTGGAAGGGGCTGTAGACACTACCTGGTTGTGATTATGTGTTCTTCAAATTCCTTGGGATGCTGTGGCTCACTAGCTGGATCAAAGAAAGAAAAAACTGTCAGAAGACAGTGAGAAAAAAGTTAATGATGATCGAGCTGCCTATTTGGCAGGTGGAACACACTTCACTATCACCCAAATGTGAGGAGCAGGAAAGATTTCCACACTTCCTGTTAGAGAAATTATTAAGAGTCTGAAAGCAATGGCCTTAGCAACATCTTGTTTACTTATCTGTAGCAGCATGGGAATCTTCCTTTTTGAAGAGAAATCTCAAGTTTTTCAGAGGTTCACAGGAGTAGCTTTTTTCTTTTGCGTGATCTTTTCATTCAGACAGTTCAGGTGGGACCAGCTCTGCTCTAGAAGGATGAATCTAATTGTCTATTTATGCCAACTTTACTACAGTGGTTGTGGAAGGATCACTGATAAGGGGCCCTTCCACTTTGGCTTTAATTGGTCAGTAGGTATCCCCTCTCTCTGAGTTTTTATGAGTACTTGGTCTCTAGTTTACACAGTAGGTGGTCTCCCTGAGCCAGGAGCTAGCAGAACTCTGTTTCCAAACATTTGGATAGCCTGCTGTACTTGGCCCAGATTAATGAGCTATTGTAAGAGTTTTGTAGTTTCTTGGTGTGCTATCATATCAGCAGATAGAAATGGCCTCCCATAGAACAGGTCAAATGGGCTCAAATTTGGCCCACTTTGGGGCATGTTATGAACTCTTATGAGCACTATTGGCAGGAATTGGAGCCAGAACTCAGACTGAAGTAGGATAGAAGAAATAAAGTTAGGTAAAATAGAGAAAAGGAAATCATATTTTTATTTTTTAATTAATATTATTGATGCATTTTAGATATATACAATAATCATATTTATCATAGAGAATTTGTACCTGTACATAATTTTATTGTTTTTTTCTCCAATCCTCTCCTCTCCTTTCAAACCTTCTTCTTCTCCTTATTTATAAAAGCTTTATTTCCACTTTTTCTCTTCTATTCTCTTTTTTCTTTCCTCCTTTCTCCCTTCTCCCTCCCTTGTTCCCCTTCACTTTTGAATGTTTTTTATTTCCCAATAACTATTACACCTTTTGGTCCTCATTTACCCTTTCAGTTTATCACATCAGAAAAACAATGGAATATTTAAACATGTGTGTCTGATTTCTGTCGCTTAAGAGTATGATCTCAAGGTGGATCCATATTCCTAGAAATGTCTTGTTTATCCTTCCTTACGGCAGAGTCATACTCCATTGTATAAAGAAATCCACATTTTCTATATCTATTCATCAGTTAATAGACATTTGTTCTGTTTTAGGGACTTAGCTATTACAAATTCTGCTCCCATAAACATGAATGTGTATATATTTCTGTGCTATGATACTTCTAATTCTTTCAGGAAGATACCAAGCAGTGGAATAGCTGGGTCAACTGGAACCTCACTTTTAGTTTTTTGAGTAATCTCCATATCAGTTTTCACAGTAATTGTCTACATTCACATCAACAGTGGAGAAGGGTTCATTTTATTTCATAGCCCAGCCAGTCTTTGTTATTGGTTAATTCCTTGATAACAGCCATTCTTTCTGGAGTGAGATCCAATCTTAGTGTTGTTGGAATTTGCATCTCTCAAATGACCAGTGATGTTGAACATTTTTTAATATATTTATTTGCCATTTGTACTTCTTTATCTGAGAAGTGTAATTTCATTTCAGGTGCCCATGTGGGGATTGGGTGTTTAAATTTGGGGTGTCTAATATTTGAATTCTTTATATATTCTAGATATTAGTTCTTTGTCTGAGGAACAGCAGGTAAAATATTTTTCACTCTGTGGGTTGCCTCTTCACTCTGCTGGTGGTTTATTTTGCTGTGCAAAAGTTTATTAATAAGATGAGATACCAGTTATTGATTCTTTGTTATATTTCCTGTACAATCTGCTTTTATTCATAGTCTTTGCCTATACCTGTATCTTTAAGAATCCTATTCTCTCTTCCAGCAGCTTTAACATTTCTGTTTTAATATTTAGATGCTTGATCCATTTAAATTTTAGTTTAGTGCATGGTGAGAGACATGGGTCTAGTTTTAAACTTCGACATGTAGAAAGTCAGTTTTTTCAGCAGCATTTATAAAACAGAGTATCTTCCTTCCAGTGAAGATGTTTAGCCCCTTTGTCAAAGATGAAGTGGCTGAGTGTGTTTGGAGTTTTTTCTGCATCTAATAATCTGTTCCACTGATCCACTGGTCTATTCTTTTGCCAGTACCATGCTGTTTATAACATGGTAGATTTATAGTACAATTTTAAGTCAGGAATTGTGATGTTCTCTGCCTTGCCTTTGTTATTCTATTGCCTTGGCTATTCTAGGTCTCTTCTGGCTCCAAATAAATTTTAGGGTTATTTTTTCACTTCTGTGAGGTATGCTATTGGTATTTTGATTGGAATTACATTAAACATGCATAACAACTTTAGATGTATGACCATTTTCACTATAGTGGTTCTGCATACCTAAGAACAAGGCATATCTTTTCATTTTCTGATATCCTCTTCTATCTTCTTTTTCAGATTACTGTGGTTTTCAATGTAAAGGTATTTTATGTTTTTTGTTAGACTGATTTCTACTTATTTCATTTTGTCTAATGCTACTGTGAAAGGGGTGGTTTTCCTAATTTCTCTCCTAGCAAGTTTGTTATTTGTGTACAGGGATGTTATTGATTTTTTAATGTTGACTTTGTATCTAATTATGTTCCTGAATTTGATTATTAATTCTAAATGTCTTTTGGTAAAGTTTTTGAGATCTTCCATGTAGAGTCTCATGTCATCCTCAATAATGATAATTTAACTTCTCCCTTTTATATCCTTATTTCTTTTATATTTTCTTCTTCTCTCATTGCTCTGGCTAATGTTTCCAGAACTATATTGAATAGGAGTGGTGATAGTGGACATCCTTGCCTTGTTCCTGATTTTAGAGAGAAAGGTTTCAGTTTTTAACCATTTAGTAAGATTTTATCTTTTTATTTGTCATAGATGGCTTTTATCAAATTGAGATAAAGACTATCTGTTCCAATTATACTGTGGTATTTTTATTATGTGTAGGTGTTGAACTCTATCAAATGCTTTAGCTTGAATTCAGCTCCCTGACCCAGGGTGTCTCCCGCAGCTGTGCTTCACCTTAACACTGGGAGTCCCAAGATAAAGCCAACACACAGCTGCTCTCAGTCCTGAGTTCAGTTGGTCTCTTTCCAAAATGATGACTAGCCAATTGGCCTTTCCTGTTGACATTTGAATTGAAATCACTCACCAGCCATTGCAGCCCACAGCATTCATTGCTCCATTCCACTGATGTACTTCTCTGTGGAAGCATCCGAAGTCACCCATAGTCACCATGCCTCTGTTGATTTAAGACACCTCTCACCTGCCACAATCTGTGTTTATGGTGAAAGTGACATTTGGCACCTCCTCTTATGTGTTGAGGTCCCTCTCTTCTCTCTCCTCACTCTCCCCAGTGGCTCCAATTCTTACCTCAAATCTGTGCTGGGTCTTGGGGACCCACTTCCCTCTTTCTTCTCTTCTCTATGTTGCTATATTCCAATGTCTGGACTCCAAATCTTGAAGAGATTGATTTTCTGCTGTTCACCACTCTACCATTTGCCAAGATGTCTGAAATTTTAAAAATTGAATTTTAAAGAAAAGCTGCAGCTTCAGAATAAGAGCCTGGTGTTTTGTTTTGTTTTGTTTTGTTTTTCCTTTTCCCAAAAGAGCAAACCTGAGCAACTCCCTTTCAGCTGCAAAGGGATCTGCCCATTCACTTTTATTTACAAATGGTCCTCTTTCACTAAGGAAAGTACCACCCTTCTGGCATTTCCCCTAGGAATAAACCATTATCACATTAGGAGTGGGCCATCCTCTCCCACCCACTAAGATTAAGACTATGGATTATTGAATTCTACAGATTTTGATCTCCCAAAATACATAAAAGAACACTAATTCCTAAATGTCTTGTGCTTCATTTCTTTGAGGACCTACACTCCACTCTGAGTGCAGCCTATATCTACCTCTAATAAATCCTCATACCTCTTTACTGGTGCACTGTGAAAATTCTTTTTTAGTGGTGGGAGTCAGTCAACCTGCATACTTAGTTTAAAAGGGTTGGATAAATTCCTTATTTCAGCCTTGGGGGCCCTAAAACCCAGACTGTGATAAGACATTTATTGGAAAAGTTTTATCAGAGTGCACTTTAGGGTCTGGTTGGTTCTCTGTACCTTTCCAGAAGATTGAGGCTGCCAGGTGCCTTTGCCACCACCTGAATTATTTGGGAGGGAAAAGAAGGCCCATTGTTACTCTGGAGAGGCTAGGGTAGTTCAAATCTGGGGATGATTACTTTAAGAAGAACCTTTACTACTTCCATAGACTTTTCTGAACAGGTGGGAAAGGCTTCAATCTAGTCTATAAAGGGGTCAATTAGAACTAATACCTGTTTAAATCCCCTACATGGTGGCACGTGGGTAAAGTCTAATTGCTGGTCCTCCTCAGGGTATGTCCTTCTCCTCTGTACAGGAGAATAAAGGAGGTGGTTTGGGTTTGCCTAGTTATTGTAGGCACAGAGTGGCAAGTTTTGCAGACCTGTCAGGTGGTTGCCACTTGTCTTGGTCCTGTGAAACCTTCAGTCATCATCTGCATTGTAACATCTCCTCCTATATGGAAAGAATCATGAAGTGTTTGTATAGCCTTCCACTGTGTTCCTTGAAGGAGGACCAGTTTATTTTCTAAATAGCTCCAGAGTTTCTTTGTAATTTCCCCTCATGCTGAGCCCCATTTATCTTCCTGGGGAGTATAGATGGGTTTTAATGGTTCCTCTGGAACTGAGAATAATGATAGACACTTAAGAGGCTATAGGATTTTTCTTTTTGCTTCCCTATCAGCCTTTTGATTTCTCAAGGAGACTTCAGACATGTCTCTTTGGTACCCTTTACAGTGCATAAGTTCAAACTGCTTGGGAAGATGACCTGTCTCTAGAAGTTGTATAATTTCCTGTGGTGCTTTACAGATGATTTGTCTTTAGTAAGCCTCTTTTCTTTTCAGATTGCTGCTTGGGCATGTAGCAACAGAGGATAAGTAAGACCTTGTTTTATTTAGTCTCCAATTAGGGGACCACTTGATGGAAATATAGGTATAGACTTACTGGAAAGTTTTCCAGAGAAGGAAATCAAAACAGCATGAGCCACCTCTGTATCAATAAGGAATTGAATTGACTCACTTATGACATTTAAGACTTTCCAAGGTTCCTCAGAGGAGACAGCGATGTCCATGGTCAGAGACATTGCAGGTTTCCCTGTGATTTTTTTCAGTTATTGGAGAAGAAAATGGAGGTTCTGGCCAGCCTAGCCCCTCTCTGGGAGTGGGAACAGTTAGACCTCCAATGCAACTAGTCAGGCACTTTAGCTGCCCCACATTTGAAGGGCCCAGGCAGTGGGCAATCTCAGGCCCAGTGTCCAGTCCTCTTGCATTTGAAATAGGAACTGTTTCCCAGGTTGTCCCTGAGATTTTCCTTAGATGTACTGGGAGGATTTAAATCACTGCCAGTTGCAGTAGCTATAATCTTAGCCTTTCTATTTTGTCTTTCGTCTGGATCCTAATTGTTGAACAAAGAAAAGGATATGTCCCGCAATTGAACCAGAGTTGTTTTTGGCCCCACTTGTAGTTTTTGTAGTTATGTTGAATATCTAGGGCTGACTGACAGATGAAATGATGGCCCAGTAGTGCTTCTCTCTCCCAGGAAGATGGTTCTACATTATTTTATTTATTAAAGACTTCTACTAATTGGTTATGGAAAACAGCTGGATTTTCCTCTGCATCCTGTATGATCTGACTCAATTTATTATAATTAACAGACTTTTTGATGCACATTTTTTATTCCCATGGTAAGAGCAGCTAGCATTTTAGTTATCATTTCTAGTCTATGACTAGTATTATAGCACCAATTTGGTTCTGTGGAAGGGAGAATAGTATCTCCAGGTTGGTTTTCTTCCCTTTAAAAAGCATTTTGCTCATCTGCATAGTTTCTAGCCCCTTGTAGAATACTTTGTCTCTCACTGGGCCTACAGCAAGTGGCCAAGATGAATTGAACATCACACCATGATAAATCAAAATCAAGGGTAAATTTTGAAACTCACCTGAAAACTTACTAAGGTCCTCTGACAGTTGGCCTAGTCATTCTTTGCACTCGTGGACATCTGTAACTGAAAAAGGGACTTGCACTGGAGTACTCATTTCCACCTGTGGGACCTCCCTTAAGTGCAGGATAAATTGTGAATTAGAATAGTAAGAAGGACCACTTTGGGTTCAGCTGAGGAACACCGGGTTTCTCTTGGGCACTAGTCTCTAATGGAGGTCCAGAGTCATTTGGAGGGGGTGGACCTGATTCATTAGCCTGGGGAATATAAGGGGTAGGTTGAGGAGAGCTCAAAGTATCATCAAATAGGTCAGAGAGACCCACATCCCCCTGAGAGACAAATGAAGCTCTCAGGATTGAGTCTTCCAGGATAGCTGTCCCCTCTTCAGGGGCCACTTTAAACACCATAAATTCTGATCATTCCCTTTTATAAAGAGTCACAAAAACCTGAACATAAGGCACTCCACATCATCTCTTTATGTTTTAAGCAGAAATGCCATTACTGGAGAATAGTCTCATAATTTAAAGTACCATCCTATATGAATTTTTCACCATTTCCCAGTTCATACTGAATTCAAATCACATCGCAATAGTAGATGGCTGTTTCTGTTTTAAATTGTCAGGATCAAACCTTTCCCACCCATCAAGGGTATGGCCTAGTGGTGAAGTCAGTGAAATCTGTGTGGTGGTGAAGTCCAATAGGTTTCCCACTGGCTCATCTTGGGGCTTATAGAGAAGGAGACAACTAGGTCTTAGCTCTTTAACATGCATCCCATGCAGAAAAAGGAGACCTGAGGGCCCCATAGAGTCCCTTATGAGACCCTAACACTGGCTGCCTAGATAGGCTTCTCTGTCTGAACCTTAGAGTGATTTTGGTGTTGTTCACAGAGGCACAGAAGAAAATCCACTGAGGGCTTTTGCCTCCATATTGGGGTTCATTAACTCCTTAGGGAGAAGAAGGTAAAGTCATTTCTTGGCCTTACCTAGTTCTTGATTCTTGTGAGATAAGGATGATGTCCCTTCCCACTGGGACTTCCTTAGCCACTTGAGCCACTTGATGGCTGTACTGAAGCAGAATGAGGCAAACTGGGAAATTTATCTAGTGCATTTATTCTGATAGTAAACAGAATTTAGTACTTTGTTTAAAGCAAAATAAATGGAAGCCATTTTTTTCCTAAGTACGGGGATGGCCCTGCTTTTGTACACTCACAATTATCTTAGCCAAGCTTCAAATGCTGTTCATTTGTTCTGCACAGATTGTCGGACATGTGTTGTAGGTTTAGGAGGGCTTTAAAACTCTGAGGGAGTCGAGTCAGCTAAAATCGGCTTGGCTGATGTGGGCTCCCATGGCTGATGTTAGTCTGCTGTGAACAGGGGCTCCCCTGGGATCTGCATGGGGTGGGGTGTGGCACTGACACAGATCATTCTCATGTGGGTGCCTCAGCTATCCTCGCCTTAGGCCTCTGAGTGTGCATGTATCAGCACTGTGACTGTGCTTCCAGTCCAGGCATTTTGTGTGCCCATCACCCCATGGTCACTTAGGCCAAGGAGAACAAGGGAAAGTGGGGTGCACACATCTGTAAGATGGTCATGCACCCCCCCCCCAGCAAAAGTCTCACCCTTGCAAAAGCATGAGAGTTTAAGGCAGACACTTTTTTTATTTTCCCTGTGGAAAGACAGTGCAGGTTAAAATAATTCAGAAGAAAAGAGTTTGCTCTTTCTTGTTCTCCAAAATCATAAACTTAGTTTGTATCTGCAAGGGTGAGGTTTCATAAGGCAGTTAGTAGGAAATAAAAGAAAAACAGAAAAACATGGCAGCAGTTGGCACAAGCCCATGTCTAGCTGTGTGAGTAGACATGAGGGGCCCTGGCAAAATGACAAGGTAATGTGGCAATGCTTCAGACCAAAGAAGACAAATCTGAGAGAAAGAAACACCATCAATAAACTGGAGTAATCAGAGAGTAGGGTAATTTCCAAAAAGACTAACAAAGCACAACAAACAGTCATGTAGATAAGAAGGCATACCAAATTCTAGGTCGTACACACAGTGCTGCAAGCTTTCTGGCTACTTAACTTGTACCTAGGGAGTGAGCAAGAGAAAAAAAAAAAAACCTGAAAAACAAAAAACATCTATTGCGGGTGGAAGAAAAACAAAAGCCATATGTGCTCTTCTCCTGTCCCCCACCTGATAGGAAGAACAGCAAACAATTCTCTGTAGGCCTTGAGAAGTGCCCTTGAATTTGTGTCCTGCTTGAGAAAGCAAAGAGGAAAAATACCTTGTGGTGAGAAAAAACAACAAAATTGTGGTCAGAGGGTGTTACCCTCCTGGTACTTGAGTCTCCTGGCTAGTTATGCCAAATAATGATACTGGGTGTGGGAGTGCTTGCCTACCCTCCCTGAGTTGGTTTCCAGGTTCTTTTCCATCTTGAACAAAGAATTGAACAAAGCAAGGAAAAATGGTGATAATGTTTACTTGAAGAAGTAAAAGTAAAGGGTAATGAATAAACTGGCTCTGCTGTGTGAACTTGGTCTGAATAAAAGAAGGAAAAAAATTGAAAGAAAAGTACACCTTGGGGAACACAGGGCAGGCTACCATGAGGACAGCCACAGTAGTGAGCGCTTCATAGCATCTGTGTCCTTTTGTTCCATCCACGCATTGGAGGAGCCTGACAAAAGTCCATATGTGGGGCCCTGGGGATTACTTGGTGTATGCCCTGGTATCTGACTGTGATCACGCCTCGCTTCTCAGCCTAAACCATGCCAATCTCCCTATCTCATTCCCACATATCCTGTAATGACACTCTGATGTGGATTGTTTTTACTAATATAAAACTTCCTTTTATCCATGTCTTTTTGTTGCATCATTTTAAGATTAATTTTGTATTGTTATATATTCATTAAATTGTATTGAATGCCTACTGTACTATGCACTAGTTACTGTGTTTTCTTAAAAATAGATTCACTAAGATAAATCCTGATATTTAAAAATTATTTTACAGTAACTGTACAGTATGCTAAGCATCAACAAGACAAAGTGCTACAGAAAACTATTATTCAGCAAAGAGCATTATAACTTTCTTGTACAGTAAATATAATGACCCTGGGGTCCTACTTCATTCTTTAAGAAAATTGTATATGTCTGGGTAGAGCTATTAACTGTAGCCCATTTAAATCTTTGAATGAGTGGGAAGTAGAAATGGCAGAAAAAATGACTCTTAGTACCCATTTAGAGTGAATGAGAGCCAAGAAGCAAGACCTAGGTGCCTGTCAAGGAAGGTTACATTTTATTGTGTGACAGCAAACTCCTCAAAATGATTGTTAGTAGCTTTAAGTCTCTAAATTTTGGTACACACACACACAAACTCAAAAATTGATATTATTCCATGGAATAATTATTCAGTTTGAAATTATTCTGTTTCAAAAGTTGCCATTTAAATTATATATAGTTTTATTTGCCATATTGCAGTTCAAATTACATCTTAAAAGTATAAGCATAATTCTGTGCTGAATGATTTAACTTTAGTGATAAATTATAGACACCTACATATATATTTATCTCTTTATGTGTATGTGTGAGGCTATAAACATGATTTGTGATGTGATTACATCTTTAGATTGGTGTATGACTAGTTATGGCATTTTATGTTTGTATCAATTTCGTTGTGTTATTTGAATTCTGAATGACTCACTTTTTGCATTTATAAAAATAGCTGTCTCAGAGTTAGTAAGTAGTTAAGCCTTAAGTACATTACCAGTCTATGATAAGCCTCATATGAGCATTGGCTATTATTATGCCAATGAGAAGTATTTTAATACAGGTATAATTTTTTTTAAAGTATGCTAACTCATGCAAATCTTGGGTCATAAGTATCTTTGTCTGAATGAAAACAACAGGATAATCCTAGGGAATAATAAAACAAGACGATTTTCAATACAATGATAGTAAGTTTCTCAGCTTCCTGAAAAAAATATCCTTCACATATCTCAGATCATAAAACTTAAAATATTTGAATTGTGCATTATATATTGTGTATTATATATTAGATATTATATATCTAATATATATATTAAAATACCATTGCTGATTTTTATCTCTGATATTCATTTTCTGTTTATTTATTAGTAGATGTTGGCAGTACACGCATTTTACAATTATCCTGGGGAGTTGGTACATGTGCACAATACAGGTTGTTTCTTTTTTTATCTCCTCCTTCCCTCTTCATTTCCTCCTCGGCTAATTACCTTTTCTCACTTTTCATTCCTGTTGATATTATTAATTTTAGTGCATGTTTATGACATATAATGTCCACATACATTGAGACATATCTTCACTCTACTTATTTTCCCATCACCTCACCAATTTTTAAATTATGAGGATAGACAATTAATTTCCTTACTGTGTACTATATTTATCTTTTTGATGCATTTTAAATTTTTATGAAGATCTATTTACTAGCCTTAATCTCCACACCCCAGTGAACAAAGGAGATGAATATAATAAAAACTAAACTGAGTTCTTGGTTTTCAAGTTAAACATTTCCTTTTTATTTGATCATGATTCTTGCACAATTTAGCAAATTATTTAGAAATAAAGTTGCAAAGGAAGTATTTAATTTTGTTTCTAAATATGTAGGCATGAGTGTTGATTTTTTTTTCCCGGTTCTTTTAGTGTTGATGAAGGAGTTACAGAGTCTACATCAATCATGGCAAGAAAATCCTGAAAGGAGAAGACACAGACCTGGCTCAGTTCCTCAAATCAAAGGCAGCATGTGCAAGAAGAAAACAGAGACTCCAGGGAAGGGTAAACCTGAGTGCCAGAGAAACCTCTGGGATGGGGCTGAGAACAGGAGAGGGGAAATCACTACCCTCAGAAAAAAACCACTGGTAGCTGATGAAAATGTTGCAGACAGTACTGAGTCAAAGCCTGAGATTGAAAGGTTTGTACTGAGTTAGTAAAAATTGTTTAAGAAAAAAATTTTACTAAATAGAATTATAAAATATTAAAGGATAATTGAGATAAGCGTATATGAATGGTGGGGTCAAAGTGACTAGGAACTAAATTCTGTCCCCAAATTCTTTGCCTCTTCTCTTTCCTAAATATTTTAATTTCACAAGAAATTCAAATCCTACACATAAGAAATTAGCCCCCCCATTTTTTTATAAAAGACTAAATCTCCATCCAATTTATTTGCTCTTTGGGGAACTATTTAATTTATGGTAAGGTTGGTGAAATTGTATCTTCTTCTGCAGTCTGATTTACCAATTAATAATAAATTCATAGGATTTCATAGTACATTTTTATATACTTTAACTATATAATAACCACCTCCGCGAATGGATATACAGATTTCATTTTTACTTTTTCATTATTATTGATTTTTAAGACAGTACAAACATTGAAATATTTTTTGCAAAACACAGAAGAAAAACTGGAGATAATGCTAATAATAACCTCATTTCATGGTGAGAGTAATTACTAGCTCATCTAATATCACACAGCACACAGTACCAGAGTTGGAACTATGTCTCCACCTCTCACTTTGGATTTCAGAGCATTTCTCTCTGTATAAGAGTGACACTGACTTTTCTAATAAGGCAAATATCATTTTTCTACTATCTGAACTCATTTACTGATCATTATTTCTTAGTAATAATTCTAGACTATCAATTCTAATCTTCAAAAGTATAAAACTGACATTTTTTATATTAACAATGACTATTCATTTCTTTCTTTTTCCAGCTGTTTTATGTGATATACTTTATATAACCAAAACATTTTCCAATTATTACCTATTAGCTGAAATATTACTAGTTTAAAATTTACTGGTTGAAAAATTAATAATTTCAGGAACTTATAGAACAGATGAAGATATAAAATATTCCTTCAGGAATAAGCATATCCTTTTGAGATTGAGAAAATGATTTATTTTTGTATTTAAAGCCCTTTCTGCATTTAACCTGATGACTCAGAACCCATTTCACAGTTCACTGGTATTGCCACAAATGGGAGAATTGCAGAAAAATAAGGCTATATAAACTTTATGATGTAAGAAAATAATATATTTGCAGGTATTTGGGGAAATCGATGGATCTGGACTAGTGTCCTCTTTTCCTGTTCATGTGCTTATTATGAGTAAAGTTCAATTTTTTGAACTATTATTAATTCATTTAAGTGTGTAAAGGTAGAGAACAGTAATAATTTGAATAAGATAATGAAGTAAATAAAGACATAGATCTGAAGTTTTGGCCAACTCTGAACAATCACATTGTAGTATTGAATGCCCTATTTTCTGAAATTTCTGTTTACTTTTTATGAATTACCATATTACATTTCATAAAAATTTATGAAATTCATATTATACAAGTGTGACAGATAATGGAAAGTGTGAGATTACCTATAAATTAGAATAAGAAATTTTTGAACCTATGTAATTTTCACAGAACAGTGCTATTTTCTAGATGGATATTGCTTATATACATATTACCCCAATTCAAGAGAAACATAGTTTGATAAATGTTCTGATGTTCTACTCATGTCTTGCCTTCTAAACTCCATTTTTAAAAACTAGTGTAATTTTCTCAAGATCATTGAGACAATAAATATGCAAGTGATTTATTTTAAAAGTCACAGTTTTTTCTCTTTCATCTACCCATCCCTAGGTTCAGTGTCTTTCCACATTTATTTGGGTAATGTTAAACACAGATTAAAAGGGTAGTTTTTATTATGAAGTCCTTTCCACTACTAAAAATGCTCTTAAGGTTCAGTAGTTATCTATTTGTGATACCAACAATAGATATATTTCATTAGAGAAGAAAATGTATCTGTGTGATGGTATATTCATGGAACAAATAATGCTGAGTAGTTATTATAAGCCATGAATTTTTCTATAGCTTGAAGACAAAGTGATGGAAAAAATTAGCATAGATCATATGGTCTAGTGGGTGATTTGGTCATTGTCTAAATATTACAAACACTTATGGACAATCATAAAATCCTTTATTTATTTATTCTGTTTTTTTTGAGACAGGGTCTCTCTTTATACTGCAGGCTGTCCTTATATTCATGCCAGTCCTCCTGCCTCACCTCCCAGGTGCAATAGTTGGGTTTACAAAATCCATTATTTGACAAGACTGTTGACCAGCTGTTAAGGATAACTAATCTAGAGAATTGAATTATTATCTCTAGAGAGAACTAATAACCAGTTCAGGAAAGATATATAAATACATACAGATATTCAAACTTGAGACACTATGAATTAAAAATGTATAATGTAATTATAGAAATAAATGTAATATGTACACTTGACCTTAGCCCAAAAGTAGAGACAGGATAACAAAGGCACTACCTGTGATAGAATCTAAATTAATAAGCCAAAAAATCAGAATAGTCCATATAATGTTACAAGTCTGTTTTCAGTCGGTAATAGACACTAACCAATACTAAGACTTACTATCAAGCTGTAGTAATAAAGCCAGTGCCGTGTGTGTAAAAAGTAATGGGTGATACAGTTAGAAATAAGCTCACATAAACATTATCAGCTGATCCTTGACAAAGGATTGCAGCCAATTCAATGTAGAAATGATAGTGTTTTCAAAAAACGACACTAGAATGACTGGATGATCTTATATCTTTCACAAAAATAACACAGCACCAATTATAGGCATAAATGTAAATATAAAACCATATGATTTTTACAATACAGTATAGGAAAATCTACATAATTATATATTTGATAATTACATTTTCGATATAGCATCAAAAACACAATACACATATATTATATTATATGCACATTTTATATTTTAGTTTATATTATAAACCATTAAAATACAAAATAACCTGCTAAAATATTGTAAAAAAATGAACCATAAACCTGAAAGAATATATTTATAAGACATATTTCTGGAAAAGATACACAAAATATATCCAAACTATAAAGTCTCTTAAAACTCAAATGTAGAAAACAAACAATTGTGAAATAGACAAAAGCCCTGAAGATACACTATACCAAGGAATACATGCAAACTGGAAGCAAGAATAAGAAAATTATTTAACATCATATGACATTAATGAGTCACATATTAAAACGATGAGATAACATGCTATGACACTTCCAGTACAATGCCTAAAATCCAAAGCACAGACAACACCAAAAGCTGGTGAGGATTTGGAATGACAGGAACTTCCCTACATTGTTAGTGGGAATACAAAATGGTACAGCCAATTTGGAAGATACTTTGCAGATTCTTACAAAGCTAAACAGAAGTCTACAATTCAACCTGGAATCATATTACTAGGCATTTACCCAAATAAATTTAAAATTATATCCACACAAAGACTTGTGTATGGATTGTTATAGCAGCAGCTAAACTACACTTCAATAAGTGACCATACAAGTAAAATAAGGTTCCCTCATGTGACAGGGTATTATTCAACAATTTAAAAAAATAATGAACTCTCAATATTTGAAAAAATCATGGAGAAGACTTAAATGCATACTGAAGTGAAAGAAGCCAGTCTAAAAATACTAAATTTATTCCAACTAATGACATGCTGGAAAAAGTACAGCTATGAAAATGACTAGACATCTTCAAGGGTGAAGGTGATGAGAAGTGATGAACAGATAGAACACAGTACATTTTAAGGTGAGTACAACTATTCTGTTTTCATATTGTCATAGTGGACATATAATTTTATCTGTTTGTAAAAATGCGTAGAAGTGGAAAACACAAAGTCTGCATGATAAGACAATTCATGGATGTCTTAATAATATCCTCTCAATATTCATTCTTCAGTTGTGAATAAAAGTATTACACTATGTAAGTTGTTACTAGGAGGAATTGTGCATTGGAATGAAGTAAAGGGACATATGAAAACAATTTTTATATTTATGTTTTGTGTAAATTCAAACCAGCTTTAAAGTGTCTTAATTTTTAAAATGGACTGAAAGCACCTCAAATAGACAATAAGTTGAAATGAAATGTTTTGGTTAAAAAAAAGAAAGCTATGAAGATAAGAGTACAATATCCAAACCTTTTCTATTTAGTCACAATTTAAAATAATTAATGCAATTAAAATTAAAATTCCAGCTTTTCACTAAATCTTTTTATATGATATCTTATTCTTTTAAATCATGTTTTAAATTTTTGTATAGTTTACAAATTGTTCAGTATCATCTGGAATTATTCAAAAATTAATTCAGAGTGTTTTCATTATGATTTATTTCATTATCATATTTCATTATGATTCATTATATGTTATATAACACTTTGCCAAATAGATAGCATTTCATTTTTAAAATTACTGCATATCTACACAGAGAAACAATAAGAACATAATTTCTTCTTTCTGATTTTTTTCAGTGATTAACATAGACATGTATACATGATTTTATTCCTTTGAATTGTGCCTTTTTCCTCCATTTTCTCTTTCTACAATCATTTTCCTATTATTATTTTAGTGGATGAGTGTTTATTTTATATTTTTTTAATTTTAGAATTATTTTACAAAAAATTTTGAAATGAAAGTAAAATGACTTTATGTGGGTGTTTTTTCTTTTTAGTCAACTTCCGTTAACTGAATCCAAGTACTAAAACTCATAATTATTAGTGATAAAGTGCTGTTAAATTAACCATAGATGGTATCTATTTCACCAGGTTTCCTGTCATATTCTTTTGTTGTTATTGTTGTTGTTGTTGTTGTTGTTGTTCTAGGAACCAACTTAGAAAACACATTATGTTTTTCTGTTATACATTTATATGGGGTTTTCTGATTTGGCTCAGTCTCCCAGTTATTCTTTAACTTTCATATTCTTGGCACTTTTGAAGAATACTCTTCAGGTCCTTTGCGGTATGTCCCTCAATTTATCCCTCATGTTTTACCATGGCTGATCTAGAAAATAAGTTTTATGGATGACCGAGGGGTGAGGCAACTTTCTTATCTCTCTGATATAATGGGTAAAGTATAGTAAAATGTTTTCTCATGATGACATTAGGCTTAGTCACATAGGTAAGATACTGTCAGTCTGCTATTTTTCTCCCATATGGAATTTTTTCTCTTTAATTACTTCCCATTTATTATTTATTGTAAACCTGTGACTAAATGAACCTACTCTTGAGATTATGTTCATATATTACTTGGAATTATTACATAAGAAAAACTTTTCCCTTCATTTATAAAGAAATATCTTTTACATAATCTTATCACTCAGGTGTTCAGGACTTCAAGCCTGGGGTCACATTAACATACATCTCATATTTCAGTCATCAGAAATCCAGATGCAACCCATGCACCAGCCAAGTAGCTACCATTTAAGCATCAATCTCACCTTTATTACCACTGAAAACTGGTCTTCCTACTTCAAGATTAGCCTGTCTTTAGTGTATTTGAAATGCAGTAACTTCAGTGGTATTGCTCTGTATTCAGGAAGACAGTTTAATAATCTGTTCAGCAGACTACAGAGGTTTCTTATTTTCCACAAAGTTCTTCCCAAAGATCTGCCAGGCTTTATGTCATCCTGTACCATTACCTCTCTGATCTCATCCTCTATATTAAGTACATGTATGGTTTTAAATTGACACACACTGAAGCACACATATCTCTTTTTTGTTTTGAATATGCTTAATATTGGGTGTAGAGCATGAAATGATAATGGAATAACATGTGTCTCTGGTGATTAATGTGTAATAAAAATAAAAACTACAGTATATTTATTTATAAAAGACTAGCCTCACACAAATAACAGAAAGTCTACCTCCCTGAATTTAGCTTTTTCTATCAACACTTTATAGTAATATACTAGAATATTTTCATTAATATCTTTCCAAATTACAGCAATATATTTTTCAATTGTTTATTCTGCAGATATACATACCTGAGATTACATCCGATCTCTTCTAAAATCTCCATTTCCAAATTGTTTTATATTTCATTTTCATTCAGAGACTATTTGTATTTGCCATAATTTAGTGTTATGACAAATAAGATGTTTCGTACTGATTTTTTTTTTTTTTTGGTACCGGGGATCGAACTCGGATCCTTGAGCTTGAGCAGCAGGAGGCGAACCACTGATCTAAATCCCCGGCCCCTCGTACTGATTTTATACTGTGTATCAATTCAATGATTTTACAAAGACATAAATGTGTATAAATGTTAATATACTATTTCCCATTTTCTTAGTTGTAGCATTGTTCTGTGCATATGATAATATCACAGTTTGCCATCTTTGTATGAAGAACTTATTATTTCGTGTTGTGTAAGCTGCCTTATTAAACTATTTTAAATGTACAATTAGTACTGAATAAAACAATTTCTTATTCTGAAGCTTTAATTAGATGTTTATGTATAACAAATATGTATGAATAATACATTCCATTTATTTTTAATTTGCACTTATTTTTATAATGTGAAGTATATACTCTGATAAAGTTAAAAACATTTAAATGTGAATGTGCATGTAATAGTATGCTTATATTTGAAGATTCATGCATCCAGAATTTAGAGATATCAAGAACATCTATTATATTCTTGTTTTGGAATTTCAAATAAGAGTGGTTATATTAAGAAGCAGAGATAAAAGGAGAAAGCAAGAAATAATTCAGGTGCTGGTAAAATAATACACCACACCACAGAATTCTCAACAGTGTGCTATATATAGAAATAAGATCAGCCATTGTTTTCAAGCCTGCTAAATAAAACTGGACAGTGGAATGGCATGCCACTTGACCTCTCAGCTTTCCCCAGCAGTATTTAACTGGTGCACAGGGCACACACCAGCAAGTCTGCTGTTTACATGACGGATTCTCCAGCTAGTTTACACAATGTTCAAAAGCCACAAATCCCTTGCCTCAGAACGTAAAAAAGAATTAGTCTTTAAAGGAGTTTCAAGGTCCACAGTGAGGAATGATCTGAGAAGTTTCCACACTTTGTCGCATTTTGTACTCTCAGCAGGCCCTCTAAAATCAGCTCCAGCCCTCAAACATTCAAAAACTGCTTACTTTGAGATTGAAATACTTGATGCTCAAACCAGAAAACAGATATGTATTGTGGATAAGGTGAGTTTTGTTTATTTATTTATGTAAAGTTTTCTTGACTCCAAGATTGTTGATCACTTGACTAAATGCTGACAGCACGGTACTAAAATAAATTCTTGGTTTTTAATCTTAATTTCAGGATGAACAGGAGAGATACTTTATTCATAGTTTTGGGAGAAAGTATTCACTACAACTTTTATGCTCAATTTAAATTAATTACATGATAATTAATAGCCAGTTTCTGGTTTTCTTGAACTTGTTGACTATTATCCAGAAATGAGATTTCTATTGATCAATCTCTTAGTCTATATAAAAATTATCTTTAGATCTTCTCTTAAAGCACTTCAATAAATCTGAATATTATCATAGGGTTTTAATAGTGTTTATAGAAAAGTGGAAGCAAAAGTCACCGAAATCACTAAATAGCATTATGTAGTATATATCATAAAATCTAGTCATATTTTTGGGTTGTCCAATTATATGCTACCCATCTATAGTCATATTAACAAATATGCCACTAAGGAATAAAAAATTTACACATTTTAAGTTAGAAAATTGAAGTGTGAACATGAGTAGTGTGTGTGTGTATATATATATATATATATATATATGCATGCATGGGCAATATTCCAAACATTCTTTCTTACAAATATGAAAAGAAATTAGTAGTTTAACTTATGAGAAAGATTAATATTTTTAATTTAAAAGAATAAATTGTTTTAACATATGGAAATATTAAAGATATCTTTGCTGTTATCTTAAATGTAAAATTTAATCATTTATTCCATGTAGCCATTCTCTAGCTGAGCTTCTAGAGAAGATGTAAAGAAATTATTCACTGCTTTTATTTGAAAAGAAGATTATATATAGTTTTATCTTTATTAATTATAACAAAATTGACAATTGTATAATTTTATTTTCAGATAGAAAATGAAGTTTAAGACATCTTATAAGTTTATGTGTATCATAAGTATATTTTATGAGATTCAAAAGCACTTCCTCATATATAATTATAGAGTACACTTTTTCTATAATTCTACTGGGGCCAAATGTAAAATATAATTTTGATCTATGAATTTTATTCATAATATAATTTATTTGTTTATTATGTCAGTACATCATTTGGATTTTTAAAAAGTATTCAAAGATTATTTAAATCTAAAAACTAAATTCTCATCCAGAAATTGCTGATGTTTAAAGCATCTTACTATCAGATCGCAAAACTTAGAGGAGAGGAGCATAATTAAATCAGGAGAAAAACATAATGGATTGAATGGAAAGAAAATGTCACAGATTTTCACTTGAGAGTAATAAAATACTAATCAGCTTTTAATGATTTCTCATCTACATGTAAATTTTTCTGCTTTTGAGAATTTTTTTGAAGATAAGACAGGAAATTTACAAGTCTGGTATTGATTGAGTTGCAAAAATTATGCATTCAGAAAGCTATCATTCCTTAGAGCTGAGAATTTTTCTCGGGAATCTCACATTTGAACATGAGCCTTTGTATCTGCAACTCAACAGCAAAACCTGACAGAAGCTCAACAGGCTAAACAAGGGATTAACTGGATTCCTCCCCTTGCACAGCCACCTACATGGCGTCCAAGTCACTGCATTCACTTAGACCAAGTTCTTTTGTCATATTATTTTATATTTTGGTATATGTTTCATGTATAATGGCACAGTTAAGAAAAAATGGATCAATTTACACATTTTTGCTTCAAGATTTGTAGTGGTTTGATGTATAAACATAAGAAATTTTAATTTTTTAAAAACAGCTTAATAGGTAAAAATGTCGGGTAAAATGCATTTTTTGCACTTGGATGAACCCAGTATACAGAAAATGTTGCTTAAAACTTAGTCCCAGTCTTTCAGTACTTTTTGTGTTATGAAGTAGCATATGTTAAATAAATATGATGAACTTTGGAAATAAGCACACTTGGACCTAATCCCTGCTGAGTCGCTCCTATGCATCAACCCTTAGGAAAGACACTCAATTGCTTATCCCTGCACTTTAACATATATTAATTTAGTATATATGTTAATAAAAACTTGTTCTTTTAAAATCTTACAACAAAGAGCAGCAATAATAATGAGAAAAGCTCAGAATAATGCCTGATCATAACTGGAATAATATTTTTGTAATATTTGATAACCATTTGAAAAGATGCTGTTAGTATATATATAAAAACCTAAGAAAAAATAAGTGATGAGTCTTATATAGAGGCATAGACTTTAAATTTTATTACTTGATAATTGATTATCAATTGGTATGATTTATTATAATATTTAATTTAGGTATAATATTTTCAAATATCTTGAATAGACTATATGTATTTAGTTAAATATGCTGATGCAGTATGTGTCCTTTGTGTCCAAAGGACAAAGACTCAAAATATTTCTAAAACTATTGTGATAATTCCTGAGATTAAAGAAAATACATAGATCACATTCTGTTAATGAAACACATACTCATACATACAAAATACACATCAAAACAAACAATGAAAATCCTATGCTATCACCTCCCACTTCCCCCTGTTTGTACCACTACTTTCCTAGATGTTCCTGCTGTCTGCCTTCATCCTGTCTTTTCATTCCATCCAGATCCCATTCTCCATCACTGCTCTGAGCTGGAACTCACTGGAGTCCAAGTAAAGCAGAGGTCAAATATGGCTAAATCCGAAGGTCCATTCTCATTTTCATCAAATCTTCCTGTCTAAAACTCATTTGAAATTCAGAACAATATATCTATGTAGCTCATATATATGTGTGTACATACCTATGAATATGTGTGCTTGAGTGTATATTTTTAACCTACAGAGAACTTCATTTCACTTTCTTCTCTAGTGATTCTTCATCATTTTATTTACTAGAGACTGTCAATTTTAACTTCAGATTTTTTCCTTCTGTAGTACTTTGCCATATTGAATCAGAGTTGTAAATATCATCTACTTATTGATGACTTATAAACATCCGACTGCAGCCTATTATTTTTTCCCTGAACTCTGAAAGTACTGTCCCTATCTGCCTATCTTTCACCTATCTATCTATCTATCCATTATCATCTGTCATTTATCAGATCTTTCCTAAATATCTCAAAGTCCACACATCTAAAACTGAGCACTTAAGTCCTCCTCCAGTAATTTTACACAGAAATCTCCAAGTAAATAAGTGACAATTGACTACATCCTTAAAATTGCTCAGGCCAAAGACGGGGGAGGCAAAGTTCATCACCTAATCTCACACCCGATATGTAATCCATCTCCTTGATAATACCTTCAAATGTCTCCAATATGACAAATTCCCATGACCTCTCCTGCCAGCACTCCCAACACTTCATCTTGCTTTTGTCCTTGGCATCTTCAGTATGTTCTCCACGTAGCAGCCGACATTAGCTTGTTAGAGCATGTCAGATAATAACATTCACTTGTCAAAACTAGCCTGTACCTGCCTCTACATGATGACTGTTACATTTTCCTGGAAGCTTTTCCTAACTATGTAAAACTGCAAAACCTGCCAAGTTTCTGTATTATCTCTTCTTTTCAAATCCTCTATGAAACTTATTACCATCTAACAAGTATTTTTCTTTGTTTTTCACTCCATTATCTTCTGCATTTAAAATAGTCCTTAGTAGAAAAGGCTTAACCAGTGTACATCAAATAAAAGGACACTTGCTTAAGTAATGAGTAGAACTTACATTGCATTCATTTTTAATAGAGATGGCTTTAAGGTATAGGGCTGTAATATTTTAAAATACATTTTATATTCTAAATTATTATTAGGATAAATGTAGGTATGTTTATAGAAGAAATATTTCCACAAACCATTCCACCTTACAGCAAATGCACTCTAGCTTGTTTTGAACATGGATGCACATAATTTAACTTTGCACTTGTATATAATTTATTAGCAGATAATTATGTTCTGATGATTAAAGGTAACACGCTTTTTATCAAGCATATAGAGGATATTTATTTAACTAATTCAGTTATTTCCATGCATGATTAAAGCAAGTAATCAAAGATAATACATTGGAAACTCCAAGAAAAAACTTTAAACATTTATCAATGAATTATTTCCATTTGTTGTCATTCCTTGTCTCACTGTTATTTTGGAAAATGTCAGAAGTTTATCTGCTGATAAGTCCCTGATTCAAGAGCATGACCATGCCATTAAAAACAGGACTGATAAATGTTTCCAGCGTCTTCCTATTCTCTTTTCCTTGATCTTTTTTTCCAGGAAACTAACCTCAAGAGCCCTCTTAATTCTAGTGTTTTGTTTTCTCTATATCACAACTCAAAAACTTTACTAAAGAGTTCATACAAATAAAAGTATTCAATAATTCTCAGTCTTGATAGTTGTAAAGACACCAGTCATCAGCAGAGAATAATAGAGAAAATTATGGAATAATAAGACTGCATACAAATTTTACCTTTAATATTTTACTTAGAAATTTTGAGAATACTTAACTTTTGACATGATTCCTTTTATGTTTCATGTGTCACATGGCACTTATCATATTCATTCCTTAATTTCTTCACCTGCAAAGTTGAAAAGGAATTTGCCTTTGACCTCTGACAATGTTCAGAAACCATGTGTATGCGAATGACTAATGTTTCCTCTCTTTCCTCTTCTTTCTTCTACTTTTCCTCCCTGCAATCTTTTCCCTCCCATTCTTGTCCCTTTCTGCCCTCCTCCTTGATCCTCTTCTTCTTACTTCTTATGAGGTAGCATAACAATGAATTCTGAGATTTGTGTTCAGATAGACTTCGATTTTAATATAAATCAAAGTGTATGTTGTCTTTCTCCCTGGGCATACTACAATATGTCTGGCCTTTAGGATACTTTCCTGCAAAGAAGTTAGGATACCTCCTCTTATAGATGAAGAAACTGTGGCACAGAGAATTGAAATGAAATAAGTGTGTGGCATTAAATCTATATAGCAGTTTTGGAAGTATGGCCATTTTCACTATATTAATCCTTCCTACCCAGGAGCAGGGGATG
>NW_004624761.1:4909218-4924157 GCF_000247695.1 Heterocephalus glaber
GTGGCAGATCCAAGCTTCGAACTCAGGCAACATATAATATATGCTTAGCTCTTTTGATTCAGTAATTTTTATTTTTTTAGCAAGTGCTTCTAACACACATGAGAGATCTTAGTGATTTCCAGTAGCCCAAATTCTCAGGTTCTGTCTAATTTCATCACTGACTGCTCTGAGTTCTGATTTACGTAGAGTTTTTAAGGATAAAGTAGTAATTTCAAAAGATATCTATTAGGGGCTGGGGATTTAGTTGTACTGTGCCTGCCTCACAAGAGCAAGGTCCTGAGTTGGATCCCTGATATAAAAAAAATCAAACAAAAGATATGTATTAGCATTTCCAATAGACACAAAGATGGGCTCTTAAGTACTGTATTCTATCTTTTAGATATAAGAAGTAAAAATATATCATGCATGTTCAGTTAAACAGGAATTAAACATGTGTTTAAATTTTTTTTAATATTAAATTAAGGACAAAATACAGAACCATAATTTTATTTTATAAAAAATTACAAGAAATTGAAATTAGTCTTATCTCCTGAGAAACGGAATGAACATAATTATTTTCTGGCAGTGTAGAGGAGACCCATTCCCCACCACAACTTTTCAAACGTACTTGTGAATTCTACAGCATAGCATACAGTTCTAGTTCCCAAAGATTCAATGTGTGTGGATTAATATTATCTACTTTGAATTATATTTCTCCTAAAAAAGGGCAGATTTATTATATTGCAACAATTTATAATGTAGTGAGAGACAGAGTGAGGCAATGCTTTATGCCTACAAGTAAGATGCATTTGTGTTTGCATTTAAGCTTTACAAATTTTTGTTTTATCATCTTAATGTGTTACTTAGCAATCTGATTCTTGGTTTTCCTTTAACCAAGATTATTTAAACATTACATTGTATATGAAAAGTAGGACCATGTTTGTTTTATGATTAGTTTCCTGTAAATGAAAGTTATATTTTAGATCATGGTAATATTTTAGAAGTATTAATCTGGAAAGGTTTATTATATTGAGGTAGAAAACAAGTAATACATTTTTATTATGTCTTTCAAAATTTAAATTTTGTATGACACCAGTTATTATCTGAAATGATCAAAAGAGCTGTTAGCATTTTTTTCAAAGAGATTACCTTTAAAGGGTTTAAAATAGTTTTGAGTTTTGTTTTATTATTGACAATAATTGTACATATTTCTAGGTATAATATTATGTTGTGATAGACATGTAGATTGTAGAGTTATCAAATTAGGCTATTTAGCACATATATCAGTACAAATATTTATCTTTTTATAGTGAAAACTTTTCAAGTTTTCTGTTCTAACTATTTTCAAATATACAATATCCATTATTAGCTATAGTCATCTTCCTGTATGACAGAACACCAGAATTGTTCTTCTTTACTATTATCTAATTGTAATTTTGTACTCATTCACTAATGTCTCCTTTATCTTCATCCATGGCTACCTCACAGGGACCATGTGTGTAGCATTAGTTCTTGCATTTCAAATCCAGCTCTCAAATTCAAAAACACATGCCCCTGTTGCATATACAATGACATGCTGTGCATATGGTGATATAAACATTACACATCAATTGAATAGTAGACATAAAATGGTATGGTCTAGAAAACCACACATCAACAACATTACAAAATAAATATAGACCATTATGTGTATTCCCTGAAATGATAGCTACAATTTATATTTATCTATCATGTAAGCACACTGTTTATGGTTAAGCTGTAAAGAACATATTATTACTGTTTCCTGATATACAAGTTGAATTAATTCTCTATTTAGAAGTAGCTTATAGATAAATAAGTTTTAGACAATACATTTAGGGGTACAGTTGAAATATCCCAGATTCTATGATTTTCCAAATTTCTATATTGACACTTTAGAATGTTATAATCAATGATTTATTAATTACAAATTTATTAGTGAAGATATCTGTTCAAGAGCTCTATTAAGTTTTTGAAATTATGCCTCAGAAATAATTTCTATTCTCATATATTTTATCCTTTTTTGAGAAAGACAAATACTATAAAGTAATTTCAGGTTCAAAGATACCTAAATATTTGGGGAGAAGAAAGGTAATTTGAATGGTAAAGAAAGGGAGATAATTTAGTCTATGGAACAGAAAAAAACACCTTAGAGAAGTGATGTTTATGCTCGTCCTGGGCAGTGACTGAATGAATAGAATAGGGGGACATGATAGATACTTCAGAGCTAGAAAGAAAAGATATGTTTGGTTGTCAAGGGCGAGGTCGGGAAAGATGCATGTATGATGATGAATTGTTGTCTTGAGTAACTGCAGCCCCTTAGACTGGTATAATTTACTGTCCATTTTATAGTATTTCATTTCTTATTTTCTCATGCAGACAAGTAGAAATGCCAGTAGGAAGCACTGTGTTACTTTTAAGTTGGAGATCTTTGTGAGTTAGTCAAGAAGGGAAAACCCGTCATCATCTGTTGGACCCACGTGTTCAATATGCTGTAGTATGTACCATTCCAGGAACACATTTTGTAATTTCCATTCTGTGAGTTTGGGTCAAATTTCATCGCTTTATCTAGTGTCTTCTGTTATAGTTTGTTCAATTCTCATTCATTCCATATGGCACAACTGAGGTGACAAGTTCTTTGTGTTCTACTTGTAATCTCATAAACAGATGTGTTCTTCATCTTAGGAATGATTGTTTCAAGTATCCATTGTATCATACTCTAGTTGTTGGTAAGGCTTATTTGTAAACTATTATAGAAATTTGAAATAACAAATTTGTGTTTGTTCAATCTCATAATGCTAATAGTAAAACGAGGCTTGTATTTAATATCAGTAATTAGCTTTCAATTTTTTTCATTTTCTTTAAAAATATATCAGTCTATGAGAAAACTGAAATAAAAATTCTACTTTTTCCCATATAATTTGTTAAACACTGAAATAGATGATGCAGAAATGACTTTTTCACATTATCATTATTGCAACAGATTAAGTGAATTTAAAGTTGCACAATAAATATATCTTGGATGTAACATTAAAACATGTCATATCCAGGATTCTCTTTCATCTTCTTCCAAAGATCCTATACCCTTGATAGGCAAGGTAAGCTAATAACTGAATGATTTGTGTTTTAAATGTAGAAAACATCTTATAGCTAAAAACAAATTGAATTTTGGACCAGTGAAAAATGAAAAGTAACTTGCTTTTTAAAAAACATTCTACTCAAATAAAGTAAACCAAGAAACATGGTATGAAAACATAAATGTAAACCTTTCATAAATAAAATTAGGATAAGCATATTATGCAATTAAAGGAAAGTTAAATCAAGATTGAATGAAGACAGTCAATTGTTGAAAATACGTGATTTAAGTTCATAAGGTTTAGGTCACATTTCTGTGTGGCAAAGCTAGAGGTGAAGTAGTGAGTATATCCAAGATAGATATAAAGATGTGAGTGTTATTCTTATTCTGTTATTCAATTTGGATAAGCAACTGCTCTATGACTAGCTACTATATATTAGGTCACATGCCATTAAAAATCAAATATATTTCCTTACCATAAAATGCATGAATCTACTTGGAAAGAAAGATTATAAATTTTAAAAAATTGTTATTATGATATATAACAAGTTTAAATTAATTCATACTAAGGAAACAGGAAATAGTTTGTCTAATAAAATTTCAATATGATGATGAGAATTAAAAAATCATTCAGCTATAAGAGACACTTAAAAATCATAAAAACATATAGTGCAATACAGTAGATTGGGTGGTGTAGAAAGACCAAGTCAGAAAGAAGTAGCATATTAAAGGCAAAGATGTGGGAAAGTCATAACAAGGCTTCTGGCCTGAGGGAATCAACTGTGGTGTTGTGTTGTGGAATGGTGCACACAGAATACAATCGCATGCCTGGGCTGATGAGGGAGAGTCCTGATGCACTGTTGAGGCACTCAGAGTCTTTTCTTGTAGATCATCAGAATAATTTCTCAGCTCTGCCTTTCACAAAATTAAATTTGACAACCACAAGGAAGATAGAATAGGTAAGAGCAAGTCTGAAGACAACTCAGTACAGTTGAGAGGTAAACCTCTGGAAGCCTGTTCAGAATTGCCACATTTGGGAGGGAACATGATACTATGGGACCTGCTTAGGCATTGTGAGTACTCAGGACTTCTCACACTTAACTAGCTTTGGCATCAGGCAAAAGGATGTAAATTATCATACTGAAGGAAAACCAAAATACCACCTATGTCACAGAGCCTTGAGTAAGTTAGAATATAGCTAACAAATTGAAATTTACAAATTAAATAATGCAAAGTTCTCAAAGCTATTTAATATATTAGACAACTATAACTTTAATGGAATTTTTGATAGAATTTTCACATTATAATGAAAGCACTAAAGATCAATTTTTTTCTGAGTATATGTATAATCTGTGTTTGATAATAAATATAGAGCAGTTCAAAGTAAATATAAATCTTTGAGCACATCCTTAGGATGCCCTTAATACTTAAGAAATATATATATATATATATATACACACACACACACACACAATAATTACATATACACACATACATACACACATATTCACATGCACAAGATTTTTTCTAATTCAATATTTACTGTCTACCAACCATGTGTTACTTTAGTCAGTTCAGGTTTCTATAATAAAATTACCGCAGACAGAATAGCTTTTTAAGAAAACAGAAATGTATTTCTTACAGCACTGGATGGTGGGAAGTCCAAGATCAAGACACCAGCTGATTCAGCTTCAAAGTTGGGTGAATGCCCTGCTTCTGTTGTAAACTAAGGTGGGTCATTGCTTTATTAGAAAAGAAAATTAAAATTGAAATACAAATTTACAGATATAAGGGCTTCCATTGGAAAGTCTGAGTGAAGAAAGGTCTCCAGCTTAGGTTGCTGAAAGGGCCATGCGCAGGGATCCAGGTTGGCTAGAGTGCAAAGCTAGAGGGCCAATTTTCACCGAAAACTGTGCTGCTTCCCGGCAGTCAGGTTGGTCACTATCTCAGAACTAGTGTAGCTCTGGAATCCTCATGAGTGAGCGGTGGTTTCCTTTCCAGCAAAGCATTGTCTCTTATTGTGTGGTCTGCCCATTTGGAGCTCTGCCTTTCCTGGAATCTAGGGGATCACAGGTTTAGGATAATGGCTGGAGACTTCTGGGTAGAGCTCTGTGTCCCTATATGTCTCTTATTTTCCTGTCCTTAAACCTGAAGGGGAATGAGATCCTGTAAACTCAGGGCTGAACAACCCTGTCCAAATAGCTCCTAGACAGATACCCTCTAAATGATCAACATATCATTTCACAGAACTGAGAAGGGATCTGACCCAAGATTTATAGTAACAAAGGATGCAAAATGAAGATTAAGCTGTGTTTTACTTTTAGTTAATTATTGAGCACCTAGAGACCCATGTAAGAGTCCTGGTTCATAAGAAAAATGGCTTATAAATCCCCACTGTTCCAAAAGAATATGCAAATCATGCTCTCAATGAGTAGCACATAAAGGCTCAGGATTCTGCCTGTTTACCATCCCTACAGTGGTCCTTAACAAAGTCGCGACTCTGTCACTCCTTATATGAATGGATAGCCCTTTCCTCATGTGCTCACAAAGAAGAGGCTGACGAATTCTGTCCACACTTGTATAGGGAGCTAATGTAATTCATGTGACCTCTATTAATCTGTGTAATTAAAAAAAATCTTTCTTTTTACTAACTTTTTTGCTCAACGTCGTGAAACATTCTTTTCCTCTACCTACTCTTCATAAACTGAGATTTTAGAAAATTAGCAGAGATTTAATCAACATCAGGAAGTAAATATTCCATTACTTCATATTTTAAATTATCTAAAGCCTTTGAGAGGTCTGAAACTGTAAACATGCAACAAGTGGACACTGATATTTACAGTACATTATGACTCTAAATTCTCTCACAACAGGATTCTGGACCAAAGTCTGTGCTTTCTGAAGTCTTACATTATTATTATTAGAAGCATAAAGATATGTAATTAATTAATTTAATCATTTTGCTGGAAATCATGCAATGAAATCATCTAAACTCTGTGTAGTCTTAAATTATACAAAATAGGGAGTAATCTCAAATTTACATGTATTTATGTAGCATCTTTTTTGTTGTGGAAATTATGCTATTTTCATAGTTTCATGATAAGTGCTCAAAGGTTAGGAGGGAAAGCATTGACTGAAGATCCTATCACCCCTAACATATGTCCAAATATTATTATCAAGGATTATTATCATAATTCTAGAATATTTCCTTCCTTGTTTCTTCCTTTCCTTTTTCCTCCCTCTTCCCCTTCCTTTCTTTCCTCCATCATATTTATACTGTCTGCATTCTGCATCCACAGGTTTACTGGATCACTGATTTAAAATTATTTTTAAATGTTATCTGTACAGAACATCCATAGACACTTTATTCTCGTCACTATTCCTTAAATACAATGCTGTAACAACTATTTATACAGCATTCACATTGATTATATACAAGCATTCTAGAGATGTTAAAGTGTAGACCAAGATGGGCATATGTTAAGAGTATGCGCAAATACTAAGCCATTTATATAAGGAATTCTGATTTTGTTGTGAGTGGGAGTGTGTGTTTGTGTGTGGGGGGGGGCTAGAATCAAGGACTCATAGATACCAAAGGAAGACTACAGTAAAGATTTACAGCTGCTTAGCATTATAAGAGACACTGGCAACACCAGCACGAAAACCAAACCAAATCAAAGATCTTTCCTGCTCTTTAGATATTTATATCCTTTTAATGAATAATCACATATAAATAGTCAAATATACATTGTGTAACAGAATCTAAAGGAGAAATCTAATCAATGTGCCGACTGAGTCCACCTAATAGTTTTCTTTTCTACTGAAGATTTTGAGAGTATCTTTAAAAATCTCTTCCAGTTATAAATAGTTCCAATACAGTAGAATTATCATAGGGTCATCACTAACAGTAAAGGGCAATCTCCTAAAGTAGAAATTATCTTCCCTAAGTGCCTTACCTCCTTGGCCTTTTGGGCTTTTGCAGAAGGCAAAATTCTACAAGGACACCTTTGCAAAGTTTAGAAATTAATGTCAAGTTGAATTCCTTACTCATTTTAAGAGTTTCAAACCTGTGATCCTCCCAGCCTCCATAACATTAGTATATTATATTTTATTAGTGGACTTTTAAAATGTCAGTCATCCAGTAATTTTTAGTCCCTGTTGATCTACTGGAATTCAAGTGAGTAATATGGGATCACAGTCTCTTGCCACATAAAGCTTATGAAAGTCATACTCACTTATTTCCTAATCAGAAGTTAGTGGTTGTTTAGACAGATACATTTTGAACTTTCTACTTTATCTAGATAACAGATATGATATTGAGAATTGATATTAATTTTGAATGAGTCCTTTTCTTCTGTCTACTTACAAACTTATCATTTCAGTATCATTTTGGAAAAAAATGAATTAATTACTACCTGTACTTTTTTCTTGTTGCTTTCTAATTTATCCCATTGTATATATTTTAAAGCTCCTCGAATAAACATTTAATATTGCTTCATGTTTGGACTTGGAAATTATTGGTTATTTCAGTTTAAAAATCATAAAGTAATGTAATTAATAATTTACTTTATAAAAACAGTTGAATTGCTGGCTGTCTAAATGAGTCTATTATTTGTCAATATTGGTCTATTTACTGTTGAATGCACATTTATTATTTCCTTCTCATAAACTTCATTTAATAAGTAATGGTTATAATCAGAATTTAATTTAATCAAGGATTTGACAGAATCCCATGGTAATCATTCAGGTAATATGCTACTTCTCCTTTGCTGTAGATGGGAAGATTTCAAAAATCTCTCACTCCAATATTTTTCTTAGTATCTTTATCATAAGAGCTATTTTATGTAGAATTTTTTTAAATCTTCAGATGTTAAGGATATAAACTATGAGAACATCAAAAGTCTTAGTTGTTGATTATAAAATAAAATGTACTTCATATCAAAGTAAAAAGAAACAATAATTTAAAAAAATATAAACAATAAAGATAAATATTTTCTTTTATGTTTCAGTGAATATTTCTTGCATTGTATAAACATAATCTCTTCTTAAAACCATTATGATAAAAACATTGCTTTAAATTAAGTCAATGTCCCATGTGTGATAGCTTAAACATGTAATTACAAGGTATAATTTAAAATATGATAAATTCTCAAAGTAAATTGATTCAAAGTGTTCACCTTTCATTGTCATTTTGACTTTGTAGAAGACCCAGAACTGCATGGTGCCCGATCCTGTGAATAAGTTGGGTGAGGTGCACCATATTTTTCTGAGCCACCCTTTCTGTCAGATGGGTCTCAGCAGCAGCATTCATAGAGTTTTGATCACAGCTCCTAATGACATGCACTAAAATGGACTTCCAGAACTGCTTCAGAATGGCAAGAATGATTGAATAAGTCTGCATGCATGATTTTAATCCATAGTAAATCAACTGCCTAAATTTAGGTAGATATTTCATGTCCTCATATCTTTAAAGACTTTTCAGTGTCACATGCTTTACAAAATTGTTTCTAAAGTGTCTGTGTCCAGTCTAAAATAATACCATTTAAATGACCATTTAATTTTCATATACCTTTTATTCCATTTTTCTCCCCCCACAAGGTAATGTAGGGGTGAAAACCCAGATTGCAAAACAGCTATTTGTGTCAATTTTTGTATTTTCATAGCTGTGCTACCTTTATACATTATTCAACCATTTTGAGTCAGTTTTCTCATCCATAAAATGGAAAAATAATGTATCTTAAAATACTGAGATAGTCCGTTCATTATTTATTAAAGGTAAAGTTCTGAGTAACCTACTGGATTCATTAATTCCTTAATGTGAGTTATTACAGAAAGTACTGTTATTTATTTTCTCCATTGTTATTTCTCTATCACAAAGTAATTTTTTTAAATGGAACAAAATAAAAAAAAATTAATTAAAACAAAAATACCCAGCTACTTCTGTACTTTTTATCTACTTCTGTAGATAAAAATTCAAATCTATTGAGATAGTAGCAAAGAGCATATATTATAAAGCAAGCATTAAAATGGACCTAAGTTATAGGATTGATTAAAAGTCTATAGTTGTTCTATTAGGAAACTTTATGTTCAGGGGAGCAGAAGCAAATTACTACTTAGGATAGTTCTTTTTATTCTCATTTCCTGGCATATTTATTCATATAACTTCTTTTGTATTTACCATTGTCTTTGTTTGAATTATAAATTCTAAAGATACCTTTTTTGTGTTTAACCCTGTGGAAGGAATGCACTATTGAAGGCCATGTACTACACAAATTCTGAAAGCTAATTTTGTTATTTTCAAAATAGATTCTTAAAAGTTATCAAAGCAAAAAAAAAGATCAATGATAAAATTTTTGTTATCATGATAGTTGCTATTTCTTTTATGAAGATCAGAGGGTGTTTCCAGACATACTGGAGAGGAATTTTTATTATTATTAGCAATAGTAATTTTTTTATTCATTAAGTTTATTGGTACATTTTAGCTATACAATATCACGACATTTATCATTGAGAATTTGTACCTTTACATGATATATCTCGATTCTTATTTTTTTTCCATTCCCCTGCCCTACTGTCAAACCCTCCACCCCTCCCTATTGACAAAAACTTTGTTTCCATTTGTTTCTTTTCTCATATTTATTCCTTTCCCTTCTTTCATTTCCCCTACACCTCCCACTTCCTCGTCTCCTTTGGACCCTATAGGACACACATGTGTAAATACCAAATAGTTTCTCTGGTGTGAGAAACCAAAAGTGTAAATGAAGACAAAATGTATAATAGCAATAATAATTTTATGAAAATTATCTATGGTCATTTTAAGAGTGAAAGTAAATTATAATTTGCAGATTAATTGTGGATTTTAAACAGCAGATGAGTTGACCACTTTTTCCTCTTTTTTTGTCCAAAAAAACCCTATTTTGGTCAAGGATGCAATGTTTCTATTTATTGAAGGTTGAGAAACTGAATTATATTCAATATTTTATCCTCCTTTTCAAAAGGAATCTAAATAATCCACTATAGCTCTATACATAAACATGTGTGTATATATATATATATATATATGTTTTGACATATATAGTTTTCCTAGTCTCTTCTTTCCTTATGACAAAAATTATTGAGACATGACATTTTCTTACTGAAGTAATATATTGAAATTCTCCTTAAGAATGAGATAAGTTTGCAAATACTTCCCAGAAGACCTTCATGACTTTATCCACAGATCTTGTAGATTTAGCCAAATAATAGAATATAATTGGTTGGATATTTTATAGACAATAGAAATTTTTTTCTCAGTTCTAGGGTCTTTGCGATCTAGGCATTGACAGGACAGATATCTGTAAAAGATTCAGATGGCACTTTCTCTGGAAAGAGGGAACATAAGCAGAAGGGTTGAACAGCCAGTTGATAAGCCACTGCTGAAAGTCACTTTGATTAATACAATGAACCCACCAAGGAGAGTAAACCACTGATGGAACAAACAGATCTAATAGTTTTTATCAATCTTTTTATCAATGAAATTAGTAAAAAAATCTATAAATGGACCAGTTTTAGTTAGTTGCTTGAATGTGAATAATGACTGCTCAAATATAAGTATTAATTAGTATTAACTATACCAATTAAAATTACTAGTCATCCCTAATTTTATTTTATTAAATTAATATATATATATTCATAAATAATTTATAAATAATTAGTTCTCTAAATTTTAACATGGGAATCTTACAAGTACCTGATTGTAGGTGTATATAATATGCATTTACAACTGCTCTTCCTTAAATTAGCCCTTAGACAGGTCTTAACTTGAGGGTCCACTGTACTAAGGAATTAACCTAACCAAGTAAATGAAAGACCTACCTAATGAAAACTGCTGTACTCTGAAAAAGAAATCAAACAGAATATAACAAAAATGGAAAGATATTCCTTGTTCTGGGAGAGCCAGAACCAATATAGTCAAAATAGCCATATTTTCCAAGCTATTATACAGATTTATTTATCCCAATAAAAATACCAATACCTTCCTAACAGAACTAGAAAAAACAACCATAAAATCCAGAAGAGACCTAGTATAGCAGAAGCAATTGTGAGAAATAAGGGCAAAGCAGGCGGCATCAAGCTGCAGTGATTAAAAACAGAATGGTATTAGCAAAAATACATAAATGTGTATCAATGGAACAAAATCAAGGATGCAAAAAAAACTACAGGCACACCTTGTCTTTGACAAAGGAATCAAACATTTTTGCCTCTTTAATAAATGTTCCTGGTAAACCTGGTTATCCACATGTTGAAGATTGAACATGCACTAAACTAAAATAAAAATGGACCAAAGCTCTAAATATTAAAACCAAAATAGTTGATCTACTTTAAGACAAACTAGATAAAACTCTTGAAGAGACAAGCATAGGCAAAGACTTTCTGAACAGAATCCCAGTTGCACAAGACATAATACCAAGAATGAACAAACAGAGTCACAACAAATGAAAAACTTTCTTCCTAGCAAAGGAAATTATCAACAGAGTGAAGAGACAACTAATAGAATGGATATATAATATATATACATTATACATATATATTTCCAGCTGTGCTTCAAAGGACTCATATCTAGAAGATATAAATAACTCAAAATAGTAGAACTCCCAAATTTAAAAATCCAATAGAAATGGCCATCTGAAATGAATACTGTCTCAGATGAAAAAGTACAGATAACTGAGAAATACTTGACAAAATATTCAATATCACTGGCCATTAAAGAAATGCAAATAAAAACAACACTAAAATTCTATTTCACTCCAGAAAGAATGGCTATCATAAAAAAATCAAATAATAACAAATTCTGGCAAGTCTGCAAGGATTACAGAATATTTCTTCATTGTTAGTGGGAGTACAGACTGTACAACTGCTTTGGAAATCAGTATAGAGATTCTTCATAGACCTAAAAATAGAAATTCTATTTGACCCAGCCATCATTTCCCCCCTAAGTATCTTCCCAAAGGATTTAAAGACATCATATTACACACACACACACACACACACACACACACGCATACATGTTCATACCAACACAATTTATAATAGCTAAATCTTGATACCAGCCTATATGTTCATCAACATATGAATAGATACTACAAACAATAAAAAGACAGCCTACAATGTGGGAAAAAATGTCACTAATTTTAATCTTTGGCAAGATGAGACTCAGTTTTTCAGCACCATTTATTAATTAACCAATAACAAATGCTGGCAGGGCTGTGGGAAGAAAGGAACACTTCTCTACAGGTGGGAGAATAGACTGGTACAACCATTATGGGACTCAGTGTGGAGACTCCTCAAACAACTATGATTAGAGGTCCCATTTGACCCAGCTATTTCCCTGCTGTGTATCTTCCCAAAAGATTTAAAAGCATGATACCACAGTGATATATGTGCACCCATGTTCATAGCAGCACAGTTTGTAATAGCTAAATCTTGGAAACAGCCCAAATGCCCATCAACTGGAGACTGGATTAAGAAAATGTGGTTTTTCTATAAAATGGAGTACTACTCATCTATAAAGAATGATAAATGAGAGGCATTTATAATTAAATGGATGCACATTGAGGCCATACTCTTAAGTGAAATAAATAGGACACACGTGTAAGTACCAAATAGTTTCTCTGGTGTGAGAAACTGCACGAGTAAATGAGGACCAAAATGCATAATAGAGAATGTGAAATAGGAAGAAAAGGACCAAAGGGGAAAGGAAACTAGGGAGAGGGGTGGGGGAAAAGAAGAAAGGAAAGAAAAAATATGAAAAGAGAAGGAAAAAAAACAGAAACAAAGATTTTGTAAATAGGAAGGGGTGAAAGAGTGGAAGGAAAGGGAGGAGAATGGGGAAAAAACAAGAACTTAGATATTTCATATACAGCTTCAAATTCCCAATGATGACTGCGATCATAATGTATACCTAAAATGTACCAATAAGTTTAATGGAATAAAAATAATAAAATAGTGAAATTTAAGTAATAGTCTTAAATTGGAAATGATTGACATGTCCATCAACTCTTGAATATATAAACAAAATTTAGTATATTCATAAAATCAAATACTATGCAGCAATCAAAATGAACAACCCACTGATACATATAACAACATAGATGAACCTCAACAATGTTGTAATAAGTAATTAAATAACAAAAATAATAGAAGATTTGCATCTGCTCAGGGCCAAAGATGAGGGCATGGATTGTTTAATACACATATCAATGAGGAAATTTTGTGGTTGTTAGAAGTGTTTTTTACAACACTATTAAATTTACTAAAATTTGTTGAACTCTACACTTAAAATGGGTGAATTATATGGTTATGATTATATGGTGTATATATTAAACCTGTATAAAACTGTTATTAAAAAATTCCATGATCAGCTTGTTAGACATTGTAAATACTAGCAAGATATTTAAACTGGTTGTCACAAAAGAACATGGTAGGATTAATCTTGCCTCCCTCCTGAAGTAACTATTCTGTGCTGTGAATTGTGCAATGTGAAAGATGGGCAATAACTAGAAGTTTTAGGGTAAAATAATCTCACTACTTTGTTTTTTTTAACATCGTTCCTGGAGGTAGGCAATGCTGCAAAAAGTATCTCCTTTTATAGAGTGAGAAAAATGTAGAATAAGTCCACCAGCCAGTGTGGAGTAGACAGAAGTTGTTTTAAACTGGTGAGTTTTAAAGGACATTCTAGACTTACTCTAACAGGTATATTCAATTAGATTTGCATTAAAGACTTCCTTATTTTTGTCAGTTCATTATTAAATATCTCTTACAGAAAAGTCTATAACAAAGAGAAAGAGATGGAGAGATATTTTCTACATCAAGTTAGTTCAAATGTCACTTCTTAAATATTTGTACAAATATCAATGCCATAATTCTTTTGCTTAAATTTGTAAGGTATAGGGCCAGGGATTTAGCTCAGTGGTTCCGTCGCTTGTCTCGCAAGCACAAGGACCTGAGTTCGATCTCTGGTACCAAATAAAAAAAATTTATAAGGTACATATATAAATATTTTATTCACATGAGGCAACTGCCATTAATTACTCAGTCTATCTATCATATCTTAGTCTCAGCAACTAATATATAGTGAATGCCTAATATATACTAGGGATATAAAAGGCAGCAGAAATGGATGGATTCTAAATACAGGAGATTGGATCAGTGGAACTATGAGATCCTTCAGATAATGAAGTTGGATTAAAATGGCTTGTATAAAGATTCTGGATTGAAAATATTTTTGAATTCATGTCCTTCTTGGAGTAGAAGTTGTCATTGGTTTAATATAGAAAACATTTAATTCTGACTATTTAAATTTGAGAATACTGTGGAGGCATCCAAGAAGACATTTTAAATGTGATTGTACATATAAGTTAGTAGCTATGCCAATTACATTGAGATATACATTTAGAAGTTTGGAAATGTGTGGCTTTCAAAGTCACGGATGAATATGATCAGATTTCTAAGTAAAGAATAATTTATTCTTCAGGATCACCCAAATCGTGTAAGGAATGAGTTGAAATTTCATAGTCCATTTCATCATCATATAGTTTTCAAAATTTGAAGCATGTTCAATGATAAAATTTTCATTATTCTTCAACATAAAAAATATCCCACTTCCAAATCTTAGCTATTACAAACTGTGCCGCTATAAACATAGGTGCACATACATCACTGTGGTATGATTCTTTTAATTCTTTGGGGAAGATACTCAGTAGAGGAGTAGCTGGGTCAAATGGGACCTGTAGTCCTAGTTCTTTGAGGTATCTCCACACTGATTTCCACAGTGGTTGCACCAGTCTGCCCTCCCACCAACAATGGAGAAGGGTTCCTTTCTCTCCAC
>NW_004624761.1:4924567-4954313 GCF_000247695.1 Heterocephalus glaber
AGGAAACAAAGTCTATGTAAATAGGGAAGGGTGGTGGGGGTGAAGGGCGCACAGGTAATGGGGAAAAAAATAAGAACTAAGATACATCATGTTCAGGTACAAACACCCAATGATAAATGTAAATGTATTTTATACCTAAAATGTACCAATTAATATATAAATAAAAAAACACCCCACTTATGTTTAATAGTTGACAATGAGTTATTTTGTGAACAGGTACAGTTGAATATGGAAAATAACGCAGTCACTTTCAGTGGCTGGTGATATGAAACATTGCTGAGAGCATCCAGCCAATGATGCAAAAATCATTGTGTCTTTTATATGAGACATGATGTTAAACATCCATTAATAACATGAACTTTTAAAGTTTCTTTTCCTCTCTACTATATTTACTTGAAATTCCTCTTGAAAGCTGCAACATTAATCTTTATTTTTTTATGTTTTGAGACAAGGGCTTCCTATATTACCCAGGCTAGCCTCCAGTTCCTGAGCTTAGGCAAAGCTCCTGCTTCAGCCTTCCAAACCTGGTGCTACAGGTATATGCTACAACGTCAGACCATAAATCTAAAAGTAGGTAAAAAAATGTGTAAATATCACTTCAAAATTTGTAAGATTAGAGTGAGATTATTGGCTATGACGTTCCTTTACATTGATATTTAGTCCAGTTACCTAAAAAATACTAGCAGTTTTACTATACCATTTATACAATAAATATGAGTATATTTCAGCTTATACTATGTAATGAGTCCAAAGAGTCAATAATGTTCTACAGCAAAAGTTTAATGTGAATGAAGTATGATTTACCCTGAGGACAATATTTAGGAACCATATTGACTAAGTTCTTGCTTTATCACTGTCAGTTTTCAAGTTGAATGAACAGAGAGGTGGTAAACCACATGCTGCCTCTAAACATTTCTGCTTTGATGATGTGGATAAATTCTTGTGACATTTCCAAAAACTAGAAGTCACATGATTATGCCTGAACTCAATACAGTGAAATTCCAAAGTGTTCCCTCTGGGAGGCATGCCCAAGCAGGGACAATAAATATTAGGAGTATTATAAAGCTATGAGAATAAGCAAAGACAGTTTGAAAACAAAATATTTACTTCACCATTCATGTGCTAAATATCATGCCTTTTAACCACATAAGGAACTCCAATTCCTAATCCAATTTTTACTAGTTTATTTGATTAGATTTAACAAACTTATCTGCCTGGTTTCTAAGCCAGAAAGACAAGTTAGGGTTGGACAGGCAAGTTCTGACATGTCTTCTGCAAAGAATAAGAACCAGAGGCTTTGAGAACATGTGCTCATCTGGGTAAGCTAGCAGCTCCCAAATGGGTCCACTGTTAAAGGGTCAGTCTTTCAAGGCCTACGCTTGAAAGGGAGACCCTGTCTCTCCTGTTCCCATCCTACTGTCCAGTGTAAGTCAAAATGTCAATTCCAGTATGTCCAGCATCACCTCCATAGAAGTGATGATGGGGTTTACAGCAAGTGCTTGCTAGAATATACTAATTTTCCACAAATATTCAATTTTCAAGAACAATTTAAATTATCTTCATGCTTCAAGACAAGAAATACAGTATATTTTAAAAAGAGTAGTTAAAAAAGATGGATTGAAAACATTTAATTCTTAGTCAACTAGGTAAAGCCTATGTTTTAGATATATAATGCATAAAAATGTATATGTATAGATACAAAAATACACGTTTAAATATATGTAATGTGTTGTGTTTGCTCTTTTGCTTTAATGTAGTTTAGCTGCACTGTTTATCTCTTAAAAGCAAATAGCATCTTAAACATTAAATATCCATATGAGACAAAAATAATTTCAGACATATTACAAATGCAGGACTTTTTCACAGTGATAACATAAAATTTTATTTTTGTATACAAAGTTTAAAACAATGTATTTTTAAAAGTCAATCCACATTATCCTTATATTTTATCAGTAAAAAGGGTAAATACATTAATTATACCACAGAATTAACTTTCCAACTTATTCATAAACACAATGTAAAATTTTAAAAGTAAGCATCATGTGGATCATAAAATATATCCTAACACACATAAAGAAATAGAAATCATAAATATCTTTTCTTAGACTGATATGTTTAAAGTAGTAATTAATAGAGAATTAAAAATCAAAAAATATTTGTGGAATAAGTCACGTACTTCTAAATAACACATAAACCAAGAGAAGTTAAAAATGTTCGAACTAAATGAAAATGAAAATATAACCTCTCAAAATATGTGGGATGGAACAAAATAAAGCAGAGAAAAATTTTGTACATTAACTATGTTTAGAAGAAAGATCTAAAATAATTCATCTAAGTTTCTACCTGAGAAAATGAGAAAAAGAAGAGCAATTTGATTATAAAATAAGGAGAAGAAAACAGTAAAATTAGGACTACACATCAATGAAATTAAAATAAGGAATAAATTAAAAAATCAGGGGTTGATTTTTAAAAAGATCAATAAAATTGATAAGCCAATAACCAGGGAGAAGAAAAAATGAGAGGACACAAATTTCTAATACCAGAAATGAAAGAAAAAACATAATTACAGATATCATAGATATTTAAAGAATGAGAAAGAAATGCCATGAACTTTATGCCCATTAATTTGATAACCTAGGTGGAACAGAACAACCCCTGGAAGAATATAACTTGCCAACACACACACACACACACACACACACAGACACACAGACACACTCACTCACACACATCCCACACACAATTATATGACCCGAGTGGGCCCATAGGTGTTAAACAAATTGAACCATAACTAACAATGTGTTGAAACATTAGCACCAGATTCAGAGGAGTTTATTGATCAATTATTTTGGTCATTTAAGAAAGAAGGTATATAAAATCTCTACAGTCTCTTTCAGAGTATAGTAACTTAAAGAATACTTCTTCACTTATTTTATGAAGACAGCATTACCTTATTATCAAAAATAGAGACATTGCAAGAAAAGCAACAAACCAATATTGTTCCTAAATATAGTTGTAGAAACTTAAAATGTTAGCATGTGAATTTCAACACTGTAAAACAAGAATTATATATTGTAACCATTTAGGATTATATCAGGTATACGAAACTGTTCATCATTTTGAAATTTAAATGATTTGGTGCAACACAGTAACAGGCTAATGAAGATAAATTATATTATTATATCAACTAATATAAAAACAATTATTTGGCAGAATCCAGTACCCATTTATGATAATAACTCTCAGTAAAGTAGGAATAGAGGGGGAACTTCCTCAAGTTGAGACATGAAATGTACAAAAACATCCACAGCTCCTGGGCATGGTAGTGCATGATTGTATTCATAGCTTGAGCCCAGGATTTTGAGAACAACCTGAGTAGCATGGCAGGAATGTCTGGTAATAGAACAAAACAAAGGAATCTGTAGGCAACATCCTAGTTAAAGGTGAAAAATTCAAATGTTACTGTTTAAAATGAAGAACAAATAAAGTAGTCCACTCCCACCACAGCAATTCAAAATCTTGCTGGAAATCTTGATGCAAGAAAACAAAAAAAAAAGTATATAGATTCAAACAGAAAGAAGAAAAAGAACTGTATTTATTTTCAGAGGACACGTTTGTCACTTTAGAATACTAAAAATTTGACCAAACCAAGTGAAACAAAAAGGCAAGGATTTGGGATATTAAGTTCATATGCATTTGTCAATCATACATCCTTGCAACAGTAATGTATAATTGTAATTTGAAATGAAAACAGTAAATATTATCTACATTAACTCTTAAAGTACAATGTTAGAAATCTAACAAAATATTTATAATATCTATCAGAAGAAAAGTGAAAAGCACTGATACAATTTAAAAACTAAGTAGAGATATAATTGTGGATAAGAAAACTCAACACCATGTAGATAAAGAAATTCAACTCAATCTCAAAATCTCAGCAAGTTATTTTCTCTACATACATAAAGGCAAAAGACTCAGAAATTGAGAACGAATTCTACTTACTATAAAATATAATAATCAAGATTATGTGACAATAACAAAAAGGTAGACAAATAGATCAATAGAGTAGATTAAAGACCAGAAATAGATTCATAGGAATATATTTAACCTATCTTGTGCAAGGGCACAAAGGCTATAGAATGCAGATGGAACAGTCTTCAATAAATGTTGCTGAACAACTATACTTTCATGTACAAGAAACAAAATCTAGGGACAATTTACCCTTGTATTCAACATCTGTACATTTCTTGGAAAAATATCTGACATACAAAACTTAAGGGAAAGCAGATTTAGTTCAGCTCACAGGTTCTGTTCTTGGCAGGCTGGCTTCAAGGCAGATGCATCCTACTGGAAGGGCATGGTAGAGGAAATGTGCTCAAACCATGGCAGAAAGGAAACAGAGAAATTACAAACAAGATAGAGAAGCACCTACTAGAAACTTCTGGAAAGTACCATCAAGGTACTTAATAAGCATTTATGGAATGAAAGAATCATTACATTAAAATGAAATTCTGTATACAGTGAAATGGGAAAGCTTATGAAAAATTATGGAATAAAAGAAAATTCAGAATAGTGTTAAATGTAAAAAAGAGTTTCCATATGTTTATAAGTGCCTTTCAAGGATCTGGAAAGATTCATGACTAACTGATAATTACCTAGGAGCACAAGACAAGGTCATAAGTTTTGACTAAATAAACTGTCCGCTTATTAGCATGGTTTGAATTTTTATGTCTGTGTATACATTCCATAATTCTTGTGTGATTAAATAAATAGAATGTTATTAAAATTATTCTGTGTATACATTCCATAATTCTTATATAATTTTATAAATAAAATGTTTTTAATATTATGCAAATTACAGAAAAATTTTAAGATAGAATATTTGAAATTTCTATAGTCCATATATGCACAGAAAAAGCTGTCATTAGTTTTTAGTACACATTCTCCTGTTTTTTTCCTACACACAACAATGTACATGTGATTATGACTGAGTGTATATATTTAAGAAAATTCTTGTAATTTGGGGGGAAAAGAATAGAATAAAAGCTCCCTAACCAGAAAAAAAAGTAGAGAAAGAGCCTGTAAAAAGGAGGGCAATGAACACAAGAATTCGAACTTCTAAATCATACCCCCAGCAACTCCCCTCTTCCAACCAGTCCCTACCTCCTAATAGCACATTAAATGTGAATCGATCAATGAATTAATTCACTGGTGAACGCAGAGCCCTGGTTATCCAATTACAGTCCAAAAGCATCACATCTGAATACATGACCCTTTTGCAGGATATTTTAGATCAAATTATAATAACTTTCTTTATAAAAATTAAATCAAAGTGCATCCTAAACTTAAATGTGAAACACAGAAGAATATGACATGTAAAATCTAGATGAATTTAAATTTGTTGATGGAGTTTTATATACAGCGCTAAAAATATAATTTAAGACAGAGAGGGGCCGGGGATTTAGCTCAGTAGTTTCACCACCTGCTGCTCAAGCACAAGAACCTGAGTTTGATCCCTGGTACCAAAAAAAAAAAGAACCTCTAAGGTAGTTTTTTTAAGGTTAAAAATATCTGCCTTTAAAATATATTCTCAAGAGAATGAAAAGGAAAGCCACAGGCAGAAAGAAAATATTTGTAAGAGATAAATCTGATAGAAGATATATGGGAGAAATAAACCAAGAAATCTTAAAAGTTAACAATGAGTAAGCAAATAACTAGATCAGAAAATGAGTCAAACATCCTGAAAGAAACTCTAGTAAAGGTGAAACACAGATGGCCAATAAATATGAAACGATGTTTCACATCCCATGTTATTGTGGAAATGTGAATTAAAAATAACAATGAGATAACACTGTACACCTTCTAAAATACCCTCAAATTCACAGTATTGACAACACCAGATGCAGGAAGGATGTTGATTCTAGTTACTTGCTTGATGGAAATGCAAAATGTTACAGCCACTGGGAGACAATTTGGAAGTTTTTTACAAAACTAAATAAAATCTTGCCATGAATCTATAAATCATGCTCTTTTGTATTTTCTCAGAGAAATTTAAAACTATTTCCACACAAACACCTCCACAAAGATGTATATAGTGGCTCTATTCACAACTGTCAAAACTTGCAAATAACCAAGATGCCAGTTAGTAAATGGGGGATAAATAAAGGGTAGTGTAACTGGATAATGGAATAGTATCCAGCTCTAAAATGAATATTATTAATCCATAAAAATGAAAAAACTTAAATTCACAATACTAAATAGAAAATCCAATATAAAAAGCTATATACCTTAAGATTCTATGATGTGACATTCTTGAAGAAGCAACACTAGCTGAGCTGGTTGATTAGTGGTTGCTAAAAGGTGTGTGTGGGAGAACATGATAATTGGGTAAAACACAGAGGAATCTGAGGACAGCAGAAATACATCCCATAATACTACACTGTTAGATACATTTTATAAATTTGTCTAAATACATAAGATTCACAATACCAAGAATGAACCCTTATGTAAACTATGGACTCGGTATGACTACTGTATGTCAGTGTGGTTCATCAAGTATAAAAATTCCAATGTTCTGGTATGGGATGTTTATCATGGAAAAGGCTACATATGTGCTGGGGTGGAGGCACAGAAGAAATTTTTGTACCTTCTGTTCAATGTTGCTGTGAAATTAAAACTTCCCTAGAAAATAAAGTATATTAAAAACTAAAGCCAAACTATACAAAAGCATTTCAATCATTTATGTCTGATCCATAGACTCTACTTACCCGTTGACTAACAATGATAATACTCAATTTAATACAAATTTTGAAATCAGCATAAGTATTAACATCTGACAGAAATACACTGCTTCTCAAAAAACCAAAAGAGAAATTACAAAAGGCAAAATTACATATTTATTACCTCTATCCCCTTTTACATGGATATATTATACATCCATGTGTGTGCTCTTTTGTTTATTTACTAATGTGTGGGCTGTTATTCTACATAAAATTTTAAGATAATTTACTGATAATAATATTTGTATTTATTGGTAAGCATTTTGAATGTTGGAATTCATATTTTGGTAATCAAATTCAGTAGTGTAGCTGGATACAAAGTCAACACTCAAAAATCAATAGCCTCTCTGTACAGAATAACAAACTTCACTGAGAGAGAAATTAGAGAAACAACCCCTCTCACAACAGCATCCAAACAATGAAATACCTAAGAATCAATCTAATGAAGAAAGTAAAATAACTCTACATTGAAACTACAGTACTCTGAAAAAGGAGATTGTAGAAGACAACAGAAAATGAAAAGAAAGAACCAATATAGTAGAAATGGCCATACTTTCAAAATTGTTATACAGATTTAATACAATCCTCATCAAAATTGCAACAGCATATCTCACAGAAGTAGAAAAAAACAATCCTAAAATTCATTTGGAACCAGAGAGCTATAATAGCAAAGGCAATTCTGGGCAATAAAGGCAAGGCAGGGAGTATCACAGTCCCTGATCTGAAATTATACTACAAAGCTACTGTGAGAAAAACAGCATGATACTGGCAAAAGAATGGACCTGAGGATCAATGGAACAGACTGGAAGATACAGAAACAACTCCAGACATTCTCAGCCACATCATCTTTGACAAAAAACCCCAACACCTTCACTGGAAGAAAGATAGCCTCTTTAATAAATGGTGCTGGAAAAATTGGCTTTCCACATGCTGAAGATTGAAACTAGACACATATCTTTCATCGTCACTAACCTAAAATCTAAATGAATCAAATATCTAAATATTAAAAAAGAAACACTAAATGTGCTGGAAGAGAGAATAGAAAGAACACTTGAGGACATAGGAGCATGCAAAGACTTCATGAACAAAATCCAGACTACATAAGAGATACTACAAAGAATCAACAACTCAGTCCTCATCTTATTAAAAAGCTTTTGCACAGCAAGAGAAGCCACCACACTAGTGAAAAGTCAACCAACAATGTGAGAAAAAGATTTTACCAGTTACTCATCACATAAAAGATGAAAATCTAGAATATACAAAGAAATTTTAAAAATCAGACCCCTCAAATTTAAAGATCCAATCCAAACATGGGCATCTGAAATGAAAAGACATTTCTCAGATAAAGAAATAGGAACAGTAAATAAATACATGAAAAAATGTTCAACATCACTGGTAATTCAGGAAATGCAAATTAAAACAACGCGGAGATTCCATCTCACTCTAGAAAGAATGGCTGCTATCAAAAAATCAACCAATAACAAATGTTGCCTGGGATGTGAGGAAAACGGAACCCTTTTCCACTGTTGGTGAGAATGTAGACTGGTGCAACCAATGTGGAAATCCGTGTGGAGGTTTCTCCAAAAACTGAAACTAGAGATTCCATTTCACCCAGCTATACCTCTTCTTTATATCTTCACAAAAGAATTAAAAGTATCATATCACAAAGATATATGGACACCCATGTGTATAGCACCACAGTTTGTAATAGCTAAATCTTGGAAACAGCTCAAATGTACATCAACTGATGAGTGGCTAAAGAAGATGTGTTTTTTTTTTTTTTTTCAATATATGATGGAATACTACTCTGCATTAAGAAGAACGAGTTTCAGACATTTATAGTTAAATGGATGGACCATGAGACCATACTCTTAAGTGAAATAAATAGGACACACATGTTTAAATATTACCTTTTTTCCCTCTGGTGTGAGAAACCAGAAGTCGAAATAAGGACTAAAATGTATTATAGCTACCGGGAAATGGGAAGAAAATGTTCAAATGGGAAGAAGAACAAGGGAAGAGAGAGGGAGAAAGGAAGGAAGGGAGATTAAAAATGTGAAAATAGAAGGAAAAAATGGAAACAAAGCTTTAGTCCCTAGGGGAGAGAGGGGATTTGAGGGGAGGGGGAGAATGGGGAAAAAAGGGGCGGGATGTACCATGTACAGATGCAAATTCCTTATGATGAGTGTTATGATTTATGTATGCCTAAAATGTACCAATAAATGTTGTATTATAAAAACATGTACCGTTATGTAGATATATTATTTTAACCTTAAAATCTCTAAATGAGTCATTTTAATATATAAAGAAATAAAATTAATATAATACAAAAATTTGTAATTTCTTGAATAAGAAAATACAGTCAAACTTTAAAATTAAACCTTTTAAAACATTAATCTGTAGGGGTCAATTTTATTCATAATAAAAATTCTTGCTATTCTATCATATACCCAAACATGTTCTAAATTTATAAAAATCATTTCACATAGGTTGCTTTTTTAATATTTTAGTTACAATTAGAAAGATTTCCTAGTACTGAAATATGATTTGCTTACTCAGGAAACTCCTGTGCAGTCTAAAAGAAATTTCAACTTTATATCTTGTTGGCTAACATAAAACCTTTCAATGGAATTTCTCAAATGTAATTTTTCCACTTTTCTCACTAATCGACTTTAAAGCATTATTTCCTAGGTTAGTGCTTGTTGTATCCTTAAAAAGTGCAAGTACTTTTTCAGTCAGGATTTCCAAAGAAATGCCTAAGATATACTTCTGCAAAGTAGTGATGGTATAAAAATAAGTTTTATATAAAACAGACCTCATAAGGACAAGCATAATGTATTTAACCTTAACTGCATGTTAAAATATAGAGATAAAATTTTACTTCAGCTAAAAAATGTCATTTACCTTGCCTACTTACTATTTCAAAATCAATTTCCTCTGATGAAAAATAAACAATAATGAAGAGAATTTTGTGGTTTCCACAAAATAGAAATACTCATTTCTCCCACTTCTAAAAATTAATTGTGATTATGAAAATGAATAAATTACTCTGATGATAGTTTGTCTTTTTTTTTTTTTTTTTTTTTGGTACCGGGGATCGAACTCAGATCCTTGTGCTTGTGCATAGTTTGTCTTTATTAAAATGCTGAAAAAGTGGCAAAAAAGTAGAATTTATTCTAAATAAACTTCCTGAAGAACCCAGTATGACCTCAATTTAGCAACCAGAAAGTAGTATATACTCTGTTAATTACCACATTTTCCACTCTGTATGCTTTGAGCACAGCCAAAGCACTGAATGAACAGATAAGCACAGTTTTGTGGCTAACTGAGCAAATGTTTGTATCACTGTGGTTAATTTTTTTTATCTGAAAAAGCCATTGAAGGGACAGTTGTCAAAGATTTCTTCAAATCATCATTTTTCTAATGTGACAGTCAAATGGAATTTTAAAATTTCTTTATTATGAGTTTGTAGTACAATCCTATCAATGTATAAATTTCAGGAAAATATCTTAATATTAAAGCTATACAAATTTGAGAAAAAATACATATGTTAGATTGTGATTAAAATTATTGTGCTTTAAGGAAAAGCCCATAGCTTTTCCATAGTGAAGTGTTTGTGAGAGTTGACCTATCTTATTAAAGAATTTCAATCTTGTACTCTTAAACTTACTATACACACAGCTATATGTTGGACTTCCACAAAAGTTATTTAATATTTTCTTATACGTATGCACTATATTACCTGTTGAAACAGAATCAACCATTGCAATAGGTCATTGTCTTCAAGGCCCTTATAGATTGAGTTAACAATATCTAAACACCAGAGAATGTGGTTTCATAATGTGCTAGGTGGACATAAATCAAACTGTAATTGAAAGATTATTGATCATGTAAATTATTTATGTTCAAACTACGTGTCCCTTGAAATGACTGATCGACAAATATTTGTTACCATAGAAAACAAATAGTGGATGTTTGGCTACCCTGTCAGAGGAAGCAGAAAGCAACATATAAAAGGGCTAAATGAATACATAATATTGAGATAAAACAATGGACAACATTGAAACAAATCACACTTCGGTAATGGATATGTGTCCAAGGTCAATAATCAAAATTCAAATGAAATATAATATGTGCAAGTTTAAACATACATCACCTTCTCTACAAATTGCTTTTTCAAATATTAACTAACATCTAATTTACCCAAAATTTATAAATATTTCAAAGATTTAAACTTTTCATACTCACATAATGATTTAAAGTCAAATTATTTACTTATAGCATAACACAAACAAGAATGAATATCATTTTCCAAGGCTTACATCTTACAATTTTCACATGAATAATCATAACATATGATAAATAAACATATAATATGTAAATTCACTATTATTTATAGTCTCATTAAAGAGACTATAAATTTATTCATTTTTAGATTTTTAGGATATATAAAACATTGGATATAATATGATATTTTGAAAATAACTTCCTGGACAGTTATTATGTGCTAAGCATTTTTTTTTCAACTTTTCCTTCTAAAGTAGTCATATGAAGATTTTTGTTTAACAAAATTATAGATCAATAAAACATATACATATATGTTCATCATATATTTCACCAATAATCTATGCATATTCAGTGAAAGGAAATTTATTTTCTTAACTGCTTGTTATTGGCTGGGTTTTTCATAAGCAAAGGAGAGGGATCAGAAGTGAAGAAAATTTTCAATTTGCAAATTTTGTGAAAAGTCAAAAAGTATTACAAAGGTTTAGGGTGATTTCTTGGAACCATCATCCTCAATAATTTTATAATGTATATCATTAACATTCTTTTAACTATTTTAATCTAATTTAGAAGCAGCAGTTTTAGCAGCTGAGAACCAAGTTTGGAAAAAATTTCATGTGTACATAAAGAATACAATAAATAATACATTTTATATGTAATTTAATGGAACTTTAGAATATTTAGATGGTGTATTAATAACATAGCTGTGTGGTTTGTGTAAGTGATTTTAATATCGTGACATTCTTTTTTTCCCATTTGATCAGATTTATTATTTAGCAACTGATGCGTATTTTAAATGCTTAATAATAATTGTATTCATTATATTTGTGATTGTTTAACTTTCTCATGGAGAAAGAGAAACCTAGGCATAAAAATACCTGCTGGGCCTTCCACATAGTTTTGGCTTTTACAGATACTTGGAGGCCACGTCTACAAGGTGGCCCAAGAGGCACCACCAGGTGACCAGGCACGGGTTGTGACCTTTGACCCACTTCTCAGTCCATCTCAAAATCTGGTTTATGTTGTCCTCTAGCTTTTCAGGCGTATTGCTGTGCAGTTGGTGCACAATATCTTCCTTATATGATAACATAGCCTCTTCAAAAGAACTTGAAAAATCTCACATTCGATATTGTCTCCTAGGTTCTTCTCAGTATAACCCCTTGTTTCAAGTCTTTGGTACAATATACTGTTATCTGTTCTCAGCACAATAACTGCATGAAACCATCGTTCAGGAAAGAAATCACAACCATGGTAGTCAGCAATAACTCCACCTTCTGCCATTCGGTTCTCTAACTCATCAACCACTTTTTCTTCATCTAAAGTGGGGCACTCATACTCTTCATCATGGCCATTATATAATGCCCTTTCTCGAGCTACATCACCCACATTAATGTACTTTAGTCCTGATCTGGATGCAAGTTCTTTGCCTAGTGTGGTTTTTCCAACTCCTGGTGTACCAGTGATCAGGATGTTCGGAAGGACCATACCCTCGACCCGGCGGGCCCGTGTGTCAGCTCACTCTCCTAGCACACTGCAGGGCCATATCAGGATATTTTGAAGCATTTCCTTGCAATACCTGTAGAGATCAATTTTTCACCCTCAGGCACTTTGGCATACATCTTTTTACTTTGCTGTGCATTGAGTCATATTTTTAATTAATTGTCTAATGAATTTTGATAAATGAAGCTGAATATTTGGACTGAAAAAATCCAGTATATGTTTTAAAATTAAAAATTTGAACTTAAATAATAGCATTGTTTTTGTTATCTATAAAATATATATCTTTAAATTTTGTTTTAATAATTATACATGTCAAATTCATGAAAACAGTATTAACTAAAAGCTAACAAAACAATTATGCCTATTTGGTAATATTTATATGCTTTATATATATATTATAATGTTTTATTCATTAACAAAATAGAATTATTAACATTTTACTTATAGTTCCTTCTATTTTTCTTATCTTTTTTCAGGTGAGACAAACATCTACCATTCATGATGTTAAACAAAAATTTCACAAAGCATGTAAGTTTTATATATAATTTAGAGTTTTATCTCTATCTTTTTTCATTAGTTCAAATATATCTATAAGAATATGATGGGAAATATATTAAATATGATTGGAAAATACAATGCATAGAAAACACCTTTTCAGGAACCTCATAAATGGTTTTATACCTAATTCTTCTTCACTGTAAAGATTCTATTGTCTAAACTAATTGTTGCTTTACCCTTTAATGTTTTACATTTTTATAAAATTGCTTCCAATTCATATTTCAATTTTCTTTTATTGTAAGAGAAAATTTCTTATGTATCAAAAGTATTAATTAATACAAGGTGTTTCTTTAAATTTAAGCATATTAAACAAAAATTGTATTGCATTTATTTATAGTGGTTAGATTTACTAAATGTAGAAATTCAAACAACAAATAAAAATTGTATTGTTTAATTTTATAAATAGTTAAGTTTACCTCGTGAACAGAGCTCTTACGATTTATTTGAAAGTGTTTATATCTAGTATGATTTACTTATTTTTTACACTCTTCCAGGAAGTATATAGCGATAGTTGAACATAGCAAAAATATTGGACAATATGGATATTCCCCATGTACTCAGGGCCCAAGACATAGGTCGATTTTCTATTGAACACATTCCTCACCAGTGGCATGTTTGATGAATGGATATAACTACACCATCACATCATAAAGACCCAAACCACTGGAGTTCATTCTTCCTGTTGACCCTCTGTGAATTTCTCTAGGCAGCATTTTTAACAAGTTTGGATTTATTTGAACACTATTTCTTTTGTGAACCTACAACTTAATTCATTAAGTATTTTAATTATACTTGAAAGTAAAATAGGTAGACTAATTCCATTATTTTGTTTTTGGAAAAATACTCAATGTTCATTGAATATTTTCTATATACAATAGTATGTAATATATAATAAATAATTCAGTAAATGTAGATGTAATATAAGGAATCAAAATGTTATTAATGAATATAAAAATAAATTCAAAAAATTGATATACATACAAGAAAAGAAAAGAAATTTCAAATAATTAGCAAAATAACATTTTTACCCATTTGGGGGAAATCTATTTAGGATTAATAATTATAACAAAAACATATACAGAAGAGAACAGTATTGTTAAAATTATTATTACCCAGACCAAAATTTTTGAGAAAGGTCAGTTCAGATATTTTATATTAAAGATAGGTAGAATTTGAATACGGTAAAAAAAGAAAAGAGCAAGCAAAGTATCATACTAAGGGAAAAAGAGAAAGAGAGGAAAAAAAGGGAAATAATAAGTGAGAAGGGAATTGAAAATTACTTTTTTATTATAGAATAAAATGTAACAAAATATTTGCACTTTAAAGATAATACTCTAGAATAAATATATTATTTCTGTCTGAAAATGATGAATCAAAGTGTAACCTGTGTGCAAAAAATGTGTCATCTTGTAAGAAAATTATGACAATTTTTACAATGGTTTTCACACAGAACAGTTATATAAATTCTTAAAATTTTAGAGCCACCTTTTGATATTTACGTGATCCAGAATCTATTCTAGTAATTATGAAAGTACAGTTTAGTGACATGTAGAAATTATAGAAATATTAAGTTGCATAACCAGATAATTTAAAATTGGACAATAATACAGTTAATTTTAATAGCTATATTAAGATTTGAGGATTTATTTACCACTGTTATTTTATTCTCTTTTATAAGCACAGTGTTAACCTTTAAAAAGCTTCAACTGTGACTGACTTTTTAAACTCCTTAAAAATTACTTCTACTTCAACACTTTATCAACTGCTAGAAAGGTAGAAATAATATTCCTGCATATGTATAAATGTTTCAAAATCTTATTTGTCTTAGGTTTATAAGTTCAAGAAACACGAAAACATTTCTGGCTATCCTACATTATAGAATATATTAAAAAGTTAATTCAGTTGTACACATGTTTAATTTATTTAATGTAAAAGACATATTGCAAGCAGTGGGAATCTGTGATCATTTGGATGATGGGAATTTTTTAAAGCCAGGTGTTGGTTAGCATAAGATCTTAACTTTAACATAACATATTTTAAAGTGGATAACATTGAATTCTTTTTCCAATAAATAAAGAGAATAATCATATACATATAAAACACCACAGTCAGGTTTTATAAAGTTACTTATTTTCTGAGGTCGACTGACTTTTAATTTGACAATTCTAACATTTTTTTCAGGCTCTAGAGTTAGAATAGACACTGTTAATTTTAGAAGTAGGTATATAAATAAATCATTCAGCAGAAAACTGTGTTTCCTAAAGGCAGAATTCTCCTTACATGTCTTTTATCTCCAACCTTTGTTCTCCTATGTTTTCTAATTTTTTTTTTTTTTTTTTTGTACCTGGGATGAAACTAGGGACCTTGAGCTTGTCAGAGCAGGCGGCGGAACCACTGAGCTAAATTACTGGCCCTTCTAAATGGTTTCGATATTTTGTCTCTCTACCTTTTCTTTGACTTATATTAGCTTTATATTTCTCTTAGTTTCCATGTTGTACCTACTTTGCTATGATTTTTGTAGTTATTTACAATGATCATGTTAATAGTCTTCCAAGGTTGACAACATTTTTTAGTTCTGTTTTGTTGTAAAAGCCATCTTTTTAATTATCCTCGTGACAAAACAGCAATTAGAAATAAAAAGAGTATGGAACTACAATTAAAGCATCACCTTCTAAAACAAGGAAGCCCCAAAATAGTTCAACAATTGACATAAGTTATTGGGTAGAATTTTAGAATACTAAACAAGAAATTCTGGAGGAAAAGTTTTCATAATCTACAAATTTCAAGAAAATTAATGCTCTGTTTACTCCCAAAGTGTCAAGTTGAGATAAAAAAACCCTAAAGTTTGCATCATCCACCAGCATTACCTAAAATGCTACAAAACATATTGAGAGAGATAATAATGTTTTGAAAAAAATAATGATTTGAGAAGATATTACATTTCAAATCCATTTGACTTTGCTATGTAATGTAGCTTGCTAATCAGGAATCATAATAATATATTGATCAAATATGTTTTTTAGGATACTTCACTAAGATTTTCTATTTTCAGAAGAGCTAATAAACTGGGAGTGTTGGAACAGGCCTGTAATATCAGTACTTTGGGAGAATTGCATGTTCAAATCTAGCCTGGGAAATTTAGCAGTTTAGCAAGTCATTGTCTCAAAACTTGGAAGAGAAAAAGGCATTGGGTGTAGCTCAGTGAAAGGCTTTGGGTTCAATCCACAGTATAAAAGTCAAACAAACAAAAATTCAATCAGTTAATGACATCCAGTATAGTTCTAATGATGTTGTCGAAATATTCTTGACTTTCATTTAAAGGTTCTTTCTACAAGTGTATCTCTTACACTCATTTTTTAATATTTGTATTTATTAGTACATGTTAGAAGTACATAATTATTACTTTTAGTATGGGGAGTTGGTACATGTACATAACACATCTTAATTCTTTTTACATCTTCCACCTCTCCTCTCCCTCCACGGTTCTTCTATTTCTTGATCTCTTTCCTATTTTGAAAAGATCTCCCTCCTTCCTAGTGTGCATAATTAGTTTTGTTTTATTTTTATTTTTTAATTCTTATATAAAAATCATACAATATTTAAGATTGTGTGTCTTATTTATTTCACTTAATATTATGGTTTCAAAGTGTATCCATTTAGCTACCAATGACTCAAGTTTTTCCTTTTTTATGGTAGAGTACTTGCAAGTATAAACCTGCATTTTCTTTGTACCTTAAATATGAACTATGATATAAACCAGTGGCACATATTACTGTTCCTGGCTACATATGGCATTGAAAATAATCTCTTCTCACTGCTGCTATTTTAAAATACTGGTAAAGTTTATATTGCCATATACTTAATATCATTGGATGCTCATATAAGTGTTGAGAATTGTATTTACCTGCATGAGATATGATTATTTGCAGAATGTTAAGAGAAGAAATGGTTTAGAAGAGATGGCCATTTTCTCTGTCAAGTTTCATGTAATAAAACTGTCATAAGTGATAATAATTCTTGGACTTCTTGAAGTGTGGTCCTGTCTATAAATGATTTTCTTTCTCTTATGGCACAGCATTAAAACTGCGAGTTGCTGTACAATGTCAGACTCATTTTGAGTCACCTTTTATAACATCTTAATGTCTCCTAAGCCTGATATTATGGAGTCATGTTTTATAATCTCCAAGACTCTGGATGGTTGAGTTAGCAATATTTGAAATTGAGTATGTATTGGCATTACAGATGCATCAAATATCAAAAGATAGTCTATACCAAAGTCATTTACTTTTTATCTGTTTTATGTAACAAAAGTATGAGACAAAATAATGGCACTTAAATTTAAGGGGGATAGATATCTTGGTAAGGAGAAAACTTGGTAATCGTATTCTCAGTAAAAATCTTTTCACTAATAAGAATTCACAAACATATGGAGCACTAAAATTGTTGGTACAAAAATCAAAAGCAGTGCTTCAAGTTTTAATAAAATTATTTGTTTTTTTGGCTACAGCTTTTTCCCATTTAATTACATTCAGTAGCAAGATCACATATATAATGTGTAATGAGTAATATTATAAAAGTAAGGAAGTACAGAAGCATTCCTTGAAACAGCAGAAATCTGCCCTTCTTTTCCTCAATATTTCTCTCCTTGAGAAAAATTTCAAAATGACATGGAATGTACTACAGATTTCCATGTAAATAATCTAAATATAATGTTTATATGCTCTTGAAATAATTCCTTAATGATACTTCATTGTTATAAAAAAATTCATAATTTGTTATTTTTATACAAATTAAGACCATCGCTCAGTTCTCACATTTCCTAAATCTAGTCATCATCAAAGTTAAGTAGGTTCTAATGTTTTAAACTTCTTTAAAATATCACTAATCTCACTACTAAATTGAGATGTGCTAATCTGTACCATAGCATTTTCTATTATCTGAAAAGTGGCAGTGTGTCAATATCTCATTTTCATGGAGGATTTAATTTAATACAATTTGTATACAGTACGATTGGCAAAGCATCAGATGAAAGGCAATAACATTATTTTTGCAAGATAATAATAGCTTCAATTTTTCCTACAATGCAATGATGGACATAGAAGACATACTTAAAAAAAAAAGAACATGAAGAAAAAAGTATTTTACACCTGCTATTAATCTTTTCATTAATGTGATACAGGTAATTTTTATTCTAATGCAAAACATTTTATATTTTACATACTGTATTTCAATAACTTTCCTATTAAGATATTCCCTACATACATTTCTATAAAATACACATTTCTGTAAATGGTAAATATTATTGGAAATACAATTTTACCTGGATGTGTTATACACATCCTGTAAACCACACTTTGTTTTTATAATAAAACAACAATAATTCATTTACTTATTGAATGACATTTGTTGAACTCTGAGTAATATTCATGGAACATCAACCATTCCACACAAAGTTTTCACCAGCCTAATTCATCTTTGTGAACTATTTTAATTAATTGTATTTGAAAAGTCACGCAAAAAATTCTGTTATAAAGAATATAAGTTTATCTGAAATCTTAGCATAGGTTGCCTAATTTTCTCTTCTAATTTACGGATACAAAGCAGGTTCAGAATATCTTTTCCCATTTTCCTAATAATGCCGAATATTAATAAAATCAATATTTTAAAACATAATTGGTGATTAAAATGCATATTCATTATTTAATTTAGCATTAAAAATTGTATCATTACTAAGTTGTTCTTCATTTTTTAATTTATTATTCAATTTTTTAATTGAAATTTTCTGTTTAAGGTCTTCACCCACATTTTGTCTATTTTGATTCTCTTTTATTTCTTATATATATATCCTTTATAAACTAGTGCATAGGTCACAGAGTTTTTCCCTCGTTTTTTCTCTGAAAATGTGAATTTTATAGATTTAAATTGATCAAGTATTTTTCTCATCCTCTAAACTTTAAAATGGTTGATTTATGTTTTTCTCAAATGTAACTTGTTATTCTATTTTCTCCATAAAGTTTTAAATATGTGGAATTTACATTGATGCAAGAAGTGATTCTTAGGAATTTAACTATTATTTATAATTTTAACTTTAATTTTATTGTATCATAATAAATATTATAACTTTCAGATGTATTTATATTATTTTGTTAAATATGTAACTTTTAAGAAGCTCATTCTACTTTAAAAATCTTTCCATAGCCATTTGTTCTGTGATATGATTTCTCCATTCTTTAGCTGCTAATTTAGTTTTGATCATTTAACTTCCTGACATGTTTTCATTTATTTTTAAGGGTTCATAAACTTGAGGACCAAAAATTTTCAGAAATATAATGTTTTTACAAATACTTTAATGAAAATATTTATGTATAACAGTTGTACAGTTGTCCCTTAGTATACACATGGATTTAATCTTGGGTGCCCCATAATTAACAAAAAATCAAAGGATTGTTAAATCCCATGTTATAGCTTGTGTCTACATGTCCCACTATAGCCTCATAGTCACAGGTGGAGCTTTCCAGAGATGGCTAGATCTAGGGTGTGTGACTCTGGGATTAAGGGTGTAAGTTTACTAAATTAGTCCGCTGATTGGCTTGACACAGTTCTTGGTGTGGAAGCCCCACCTTGGATGTGAGTGGGACCACTCAAAGGGCAGGGAGCCTGGAAGGGATAAAAGGAAAAAAGCAGGATGTTGCTGCTACTGGTTCCTCACTAGTTTGCTGCTTTGCTGTCTCCTGCTTCTGCCCTCCATGAACTAGTTTCTCCTCTGTGTTTTCCCTCTGCAATGCCACTCTGTCTTTGAGTCAGCCAACTATGAACTGAAAACTCTAGAAACTGTGAGCCAAAATAAACTTTTCCTCTTTTAACTTTAGGTGTTGGGTATTTTGCCTCTGCAATGAGAAACGTAACTAAGATATTCTGTGTATAAAATGGCACTATTTTTATTACAATGTACAAAGGAATCATGTAGTATTCTTTAAGGTAATAATGACAGTAAAAATTATGTAAAATTTCACTACAGACACAGTTTGCATTTAATGTTTTTGACATGTAGTTAGTTTGAAACTATGAATAAAGACCCCTTAGAAACAAAGTGATGACTCATTTTTACAAACAAGTTGTTTGTGGAATATATTCAAACTGCTGAAGCTTTTAATCATAGAATTACCAAACTCCTAACAGGTTTATATTATCTGGTATTATATATGCACTATGTACATTACATAGATGTAAGATAGATGTGTTTGTGTGTGTATGTAATCATCCAGCAGTCTATAAAATGAATATGTAATTAAAATACAGTTTCTTACACAGGAAGTATAGAGATGATCTATTTACATGAATGAAGTGAATTTATGTATGTAAATTAAGAAATGTCCAAATGAAATGATGTAAAGCTGTAAAAATGAAGGAATTTATTTCATTTGACTAAGAATAATTTTTCTCAGATGTATGAAGTTCATAAAAGGCAAGGAAAACCTAGAAAACTATGAGTCTGGAAGAGGCTGAAAGGCATGATTATTACATGTATTGTTGTAACTTGAATCCAATTATTGGATAGAAAAAAAGGAAGATAAAAACAAAGGAGCTCTGAATATGCTGTGTATAGATTTTAATTCTTGATAATATATCAATATTTATTCATGAGGTGTGACAAATATATCAATGACTTAACAATATGAAAAGTTTGGTACAGGATATATAGTACAGCAACTAAAATATTCTAGCAACTTTTGTATAAAGTAAAAGGTATTCTAAAATAAAACCTTATTTAAATACTTAACAAACGTATATATCTTACAAATATGTTATGATTAATATTTTCTAACATATTTATAATTGTGGAACTTTTAAATTCTCTCTTAGAATATATTTTGAGTTTAAAATTGTAAGTCACCCATTTACAAAGTAAATAATATTTTAAAACAAGTTGGAGAGCAGATTTAATATAAAATCAATTTTAGTTGTAAATTTTTATTGTGACTTCTTGAAGTTAACAATGCTTTTCAAATGAAATCTATGTATTTTCTGACATTTCACCATTTTTTTATTTTTCAATTTTGTTTTAAAATTTGTCATTAACTTTTACTTTCATATAAACTCAATTTACTGTTAGACTCATACTATTCTCTTTGTTTTATCATTTTTCTTTGTTTTGTGCTAGCTTAAAGATTTTTCCATCATTCTAAGACTCAAAATTACATTGAAGAATTGCTTCTAAGCTGATAGTCTATCCAATATGCTAATCTCAAAACTACTTATTTTTCTGGAATTTTCATTTCCTCTCTAATACAGTACCCACTAACTTATTCAAACTATGAATCTTATCATTAGTTACAACTGAATTTCATTATTTGAAACTCAAATGAGAACTACTTGACCATCTCTCATTCTAAATGACTCACTGTGACTTTGGATCTTACAGTTTCTGAAACTCATAGAGATAGGCATGCTTTCCAACTGCTACTTCTTTCTGCTTTATTATTTAACTTGTTGATTTTATGCTTTATCAACTGTTCTTTCACTACTTGATCGAAATCAAACTCAGCTCTGCCATGCAATCATCAACCTTCATTCTAATTCTGCATCATAAAAACTCCCTTACTACTGAGTAATCACAAATAATTATTTCCCCATAATGAATATGCTCATGCTTTGCTCTAATATGTATAGCTCCTCATTGTATCTTTAGTGATCATCTGCCTGTCTTATTTAGGACATTTCTTCTAACAATTCATCATTTTATTTAAATTATTTCTCCTATTCATTTTAAGAAATAGAATTATTTTTATTTCATTTAGAAAATTAATTACCTTCACTCTATGACTTATTAATCTTTGTTTCTCCTAAACTAAGATACACACTTCCTTCTGCACATGATTAAAGTATTTGTGCTATGGATATGCTTTTCTCCACATCCTTAGAAGATCTACTTCAAGTCTAAATTTTTCTATATCTTCAAATGCTTCTTTTTTTAACTCTCAAGAATTTTCACACTTAAAACCCACTTTTATTAATAACATTATTTCTTCCTCTATTCATTTATTACTCATTTATTTTTTTACTTATATTAGTACATGTTTTCAGTACATAATGATGGCATTCATTATAGTAAATAGGTACATGTATGTAACAATTGCAATTATTTTATCTCCTCACTCACGTTTATTTTTCTAGTTATCAGATTTATTTATCTCATAAAACCTTATAAAGTTAATTATCATATATACAGATTGAAAACCAGGCAAAAAATGTATAAAATGTATAAGAAAATTGTACTCTGTCAACATACCTTTTTAGCTACATTACCTGCTCTGGATTACAATACTCTCTCTCTCTCTCTCTCTCTCTCTCTCTCTCTCTCTCTCTCTCACTTCATACTTAGTTTTTCATATAAGAGAAATCGTGATAGTTTTTCCTTTGTCAGCATACCAATGGCATTTCTAAGGATCCTTTTTTGTTTTATTAACTTAAAAATGATATTAGTCACTCATGCATTAGACTCTGAAAGATTAAAATGAGCTGCTATTTTTGTCTAGGTTCTAAAGAAAAAAATGCTTTCAATCTCTCATTCCGCACTTTTCTGGAAAATGCTCACAGCTAGTGTTGAGGTGTTGCTGTCTTTGTCGGGCTTTCCCCATCTTCAAATGAATGACCTTGCATCCAGTCTTTCTTACACTTTGAATCTAACTTCTGTACATCTCTTGTGTCTACATAGATAAGGCAGAATCGTCTATGTTTGAATTTTATTTTCAAAATACTTTTACCATGTAATATGCCATAATTATTAATCTGATCTGGAAAGTGGACACCTTACAAGGGCCATTATTCTTTTTACTATAGATACATAATTTGTCTCTTTTTAATAAACAATCATTCAGTTAAGCACACTATCATATTTCTACATGTCTATATCAGTTTTTGGAAGACAGCACAATAGTATGAAAATTCACTCTTTTGTCTTTAGAGTCAACTAGAATCCACTGTGCATTTAATATCAAATGCAAAATAAATAACATTTTACATTTTTTCATTGCTATTTTAAAACAAAATTGCACAACTTATTTTCAGTTTTTATTTTTTATTAATACAGTACATAGTGCAGTACATAATGATTATATTCCTTGTGGGAAATAAGAAGTAACTATGTACAATATTTTCTAAGCAGCTTTAATTTTATTGTGAGAAGATTTGTTTTGTCAAATATAGCTGTTTAGTGAACAGAGAGATTTATTTCAATTTACACAAAACATTCAGTAACAGTGAAATTTCTTGTCTTTTAATGTTTTTTGTCTTGATGGCTGGAAAACCATCTTCATTGGAGAAGGGTGTGTTATCACAGCTACAGGAATCATGTAAAATTTGGATACTATTTTTGTCTGTCTATACATCTCTCCCTCTGGTGGTACAGAATTTGCAATCTATAGTTAGTTTTGGATGATGATTCAAGACTTTTTGAGAATAGATCCTTCTCTTGACTTGTCCAGTAGCCATTATTTGGTGTGCTTGAACTCCTTTTTAGCAGATTTTATCAATGCACTGGCTCAATATTTGAATTGTTGATATCTTTGTTGGTAGATTGTGAGCATCTTGAAGTAATGTACTGTGTTCCACTTCATATTCTAGGCATCACCTCATAATAGCCATTCATTATATGGCTTATAATAGCCATTCATTATATATGTATATGTGGTATTTATATATGTATATATTGAATATAATATCTATATATATATTAAACCTAGAACAAAAAGAGTCTTAATTTAAGAATTAAAAAATAATAATCATGTCACTAATGTTGGTTTAATTTACCTTTTCAGGTCACATTGCAATTTGATTCCGCCACTTTGCACAAATCTTCATTTTAAACAGGATATGATATCAAAGCCTTATGTAGATTAATAAAATTGAGTGTATTCAGTGGAGTGATGTTTCATATAATACTTTTCCCTAGAATAAAGTTCTGCATTCAAATAACTTGTAAAGTAGTTACAGATATCTTCCACAAAATAAAAAGAACATTTATTATATATTCAGATTCTTACCCTTTTCACTAAACAGTGTTGTAAAATCTCCGGTAGTTATTTAGTTATTTGGTAATAATTAAATGAGCTATTAGCTAACAATTATTAAAAATTAAAACTGATTTTAAAAGTCACAATTCCTAGGAGTTTTTGCAAACAACTTGACTACACATACCACAGTTGTTAGGGTTCTCAAGAGAAAGAGAACCAAATGTGTGTGTGTGTGTGTGTGTGTGTGTGTGTGTAAAGAGACAGAGATTGGTTCATGTGATTGTGGAGACTTAGCAAAGTCAGATTAAGATGGAATAGACCAGAGAACTCAGGAAAATGCATTGATTTGGTACAAAGAAGGCAGCCTCATGGGAAAATTCCTTCTTTCTAAGAGGCCATCTGACTTTATCAGTAAAGACCATCAGTTAATCAGATAAAGTACACTCACATTTTAGAGGCCCATATTCCTGACTCAACATCCATGCATTTATACGTTGGCCTCATCTAAAAGTATCTTCACAGATACATCCAAAGCAATATTGAACCAAGCAGCTGGCCATGCAATCCAGACAAGCTGACACATAAAAGAAACCTCGCGTTCACCTCACTTACCTAAATTGAGGTCATATTAAAGCAAATAAGATTGCTTATTCTATACACCTCATTCAGAAAAGTAAGATTCCTGAAAGTATTACAATGAAGGATGAGATGGTAAGCTAAATCAAATATAACAACACTACATTTCTGTCAATTATTCTTTTTATCGAGGAAATAAAATTATAGTAATATTTTATACAGTAAAGTAAAACAAAGCTTATGTTCTGATCTAATTTGTCCCTTTATTAATGTATAATTTTGTGAAACATAAGTGATATTTAATAACTCAATTGAAATCTTGTTTCTAAATTACATGCTTCTTAATTCATTATATCAAAATGCAAAACGACACACTCCATATCCTTTAGAATGAAAGATTAGGCAATGCTAAAAATTGTATAGTTTCTCATTAACAGTGCCTTCGTTTTCTGAGAAATCATAACTGAAAGAAAAGGATAGCATTATTTTCAGAATTGAATCTCCAGGTGCTTAATTTAGGAATTAGTTGTTTTCCTCTTGACTGCACTGCTATTCTCCACTTGTAAATGTCACTACTCATCTCCGCATATCTTCATTAGAGGGGTTTATTTTCGTCATGGCACTGTCAGAAACGTTAGCATTCTGCCTATAGGGCCCACTCTTGTAAATCAATTCAGACTTCCTCCGTGCACCTCAAGGCAGTGTGAGACGTCCCTTAAGACCTATGATGGTTTCCCCTACTGTGCTTGTGATTTCACTCTCTGTGGTTTGTTATCTCCCTTCAGTAAATATTATAGAAAACTCCAGAAATGAACAACTCATACACTTTAAATTGTATGACATTCTGAATGATATAATGAAATCTCAAGTCTTTCCTTTCTGCTTGGGACAGTGAGGAACTTATAGACCAATGCTTCAATACCAAGCCACTCGGGATGAGAAAAGCCACCCAGAAATATCCAGTGTACAGAGGCCTTTTGCAGTGGCCAAAGTTGTTGCAGGCATAGTGAACATGGATAAAATACAAATTTAACTGCTGCAAACACACAGTTGTTCTGCACTTGTGACTCCACAATGCAGAAATGTACACCCAATGCTAAAGATACTTGTGTTGTGTTTCTAGTCTCATAGAGCACTAGAAATTCACACAGGATAAAACTATTAGACAGGCAGGAATGTACTGTCTTCTCATTCGACATAATGGCTCAAATGAGAGAGAAAGCCATCAGAAGAAGCTGAAATGTATCTGCACTAAGCAGTGCTGGGCTTGTGAGCAACTTCCCCTTTCTCATCCTCTCAGGGCCTTGGTAGGATTACACCATTACCTGTCCTAATAGAAAAAGTCATCTCAGTTCCCCCACACACACAGCTCACAGACTTACAGAGCATGTGCATTAATTATGATTTTTCCAGAGAAATAGCACTAATAGGATCTATAAAGATAAATGAATACAGAAGATTTGTCTTCATTGATAATCTCATCTCATTCTGTAACTTGAGAAGTCTCAAAATGTGTACTCTTCATTCAGCAAATTGGACACCCAGCAATCCCCGACCACAGGTCTTAGAACCAGCAAAGCCAGGTGTATAAGTCATACACCAAGTCTACATGTCCAAGAATTTGAGGTACCTCCTTCAGAAGCTGGAGAAGATGGATGGCTTCATTCAAGCAGAGTGAAATTTCCCCTTCCTGACCTTTATTTTGTGTAGAGCCTTAATATATCAGGTAATGCTTATCCATACTGGTAAGTGATACCTTCTTTACTCAGTAGGCTGATTCAAATGCTAATGTCTTCCAGCAACATCTCTACAGACACCACACCCAGAAATAATGTTTTAGGAACCAGTTGGGCATCCTTCAACAGAAACTAATATGAGCCAGAAGTTGTCATCTGCCACCCCAAGATGTTGGGAAGAAGATTTTTGTTTCACTGCAGGGATTCAGCAGCAGCCTGGGATCATGTTGGGTCTTATTTCCTTTGCTCTGACTGTTACAGCATGGACACTACTGTCCTCTTCAAGAGGGGTCTGCTTGCTACCCAGAAAGCCATGGACAATGTGAATCTAACTTAATTCATCATGAATTTGCCCAGGCTCCAAGTTGCCCAATCAAGAACTCTCTCACATTGCTCTGATGTTGGAATAATTAATATAATTTTTAAGTTAATAAAATAAAGATACATCCTTGTCTTGTTCCTGATTTTAGAAGGAAAGCTTTCAGCCTCTACCATTTAATGTTTGGGGCCATTAGTTTGTCATAAATGGCTTTTATCAGATTGAGATAAGATCTTTTCATACCTATCTTCCTCAGAATTTTTATCACTAATACATAGCTCTATTTACATTTTATATAGTGTTTATCTCTTGGAAATGCTTTTAACTCCATTGGTATTAAATATGATTATTACTTTTTTCTTAGTGATTATAATGTAGAAGCAAAAAGTTCTCAAATAATTTTCTTTCATCTCTATACTTTCATTTTCAGATCATAATTTTTTAAAGAAATATAATTCAGAGAAGCACACACATCATGTATTAGTAGGAATAAGAGTAGCCATATAAATTTTTTATTGTTGTTTTAAAGATAAACATGCTATCTCTAATGACAATATTTTTTGACAATTATATGTTTTGCCTTATTTAATGTCATAGTGTCTCTTTGCCAATCAGTAAGATGGAGGGAGGATAAGGAAAGCAATCCTAATTGTCAATGTTTGATTTCAGGGAGGGATCCTAGAATTCAGCCTATATAATGGAGAATTAGGAAAAATGATGAATTTATCATAGTAAATATAGTAGGATAATTTTTGAGAAACCCTTGTCAATCTGAAGAATATGTCCTTTCTTTTTAATTTTTAGCACATATTCATTACATAGAAAATTGTTTTTATTGTGACATTTTAATTAAAATATTTGAGAGGAAGCATTAGCATACAGAAACAAAGGAAAGGTAGCGTTTATGAGAAGGAAGATATTGAAGCTTCTATTTGGAGGTGGTATAATTGTTGGCTAGTATAAGGCGCTGGGAAAGAGGGACAGAGCAGGGACCAGACTTGAGTGGATCTAGACTCTAAAGGACAAAAAGTTTAAATGACATTAAGTCTTAAACACTGATATGGAAGTTTAAAAGCAAAGATGTCCTGAGATAAAATCATCAGGGATTAAGGTGAAAAGGCAAGAGCATAAGAGATGGCAAGAAGACAAGTTAATATTAGTAAATTTCTCTGATAGGCATTTTCCAGGGAAAAAGGAGAACAAACATTTTGGAGCAGTATTTCAGAGCAATGAGGGCTCCTGATGCACTGTATGGCACACAGTTGAATTGGTTTCTGATGACAGATAAAAATGAGTTGAAGTTGATGAAAAGAAAGTAAAGAAAACGAAGATACTTTTAAAGTCAAATTTGATGATTTAGTATGACATGCAAATGGCAAACCATGAGTATCTGGAAAGGTCAAAGAAGCCCTGGAGAAGTGGACAGTGAGATTTGATTAGTGGTTTTAAAAAGTAAATTGGGAAAGTGCCATTGCGCCAATGAATGCTCAGGGACCATTTAGGTAGTCATGTCTACTGTAAATGGGATGCAGGCATGTTGGTCGGTGCTGGTGCTTCCTTAGACACTGGGGAGTAATAGGTTGAATGGAACAGTTTTGATTTTAACTACTAAAGATCATCTGCTTACGCTCTGCATATTTTTTCTCTCCCACACAATTCTTATTTTGTGCCTTTGCATATCACCATACTGTGGTTTTGTTGTTTTGTATCTCTTCATTTCATCTTCTTCATAATTTTGAGGTTTTGTTTATACAGCTTTGAAATTTTTTTTAGAGATATATCTTCATTTTCTCACAGAAACCTTGTTCTGCGATTGCTGATTATACAGTGTTATAGCACCCTGCCTCTCTGATGTGAGCACTTTGCAACAGCACACTTTTTGGCAGATGCATTTTCTTCTCAAGGTCAACAAAATTATACATTTTATTCATGCTCCTCTGCATTAAACTTTTTAAGTTGTTTATGAGTGTGGAAAATAAATTTTTCTGATTTTTTTTTAGGATACATATACACTATCACACATCTCATAGTAAAACAGTAAATGTCTTATTGGTATCCTTTTTTTGAGAAGTTGATAATTATGTGTGTGGCATTTACAAGACTGCAAAGAAACAGTTTGCTTACAGGGAATAAAAGGTTGGTTTAGTTCTAGTAAAGTACTATATTGAATGAGTTATTTCTAGCAAAATAACTCACCAATATTTTATCAACAAAAAGTATTTTTACATATCAAAAAAGAGTTTAGGTCATATTTTATTAATTAGGAAAAATGACAAGAATTCATGTTCTTTTGCTTGACCTTAGGAGCCCACTGCTTATAAGAGGTATAATTACTAATAAAACCATATATTGAAATTGACAAGGCTGAATACACAAGACTGTCTGTCATGCCACTGGACTTTCTACACAGCATCCCAATCTTTTGGTAACTTCTCCTACCACTTACTACATTTTGTACCAGTATGAACTTTCCATTGGAATGGGGTTTTTATGAGGCAGAAAAGGAGAGTTATGCACAGTTTAAAAAAAATAATTTCATTAAGTTTATTGGTACATTTTAGGTATAAAATATAGTTACATTCCTTGTTGGGATTTTGTACCTTTACATGGTATATCTTAGTTCTTATTTATTCCTCATTTCTCTGCCCTCTCATCACCGTGTCCACCCTTTACTATTTACAGAAACTTTGTTTCCATTTTTTCCTTTTCTCATATTTTTTCTTTTCCCTTCTTTCCTTTCCCCTACCCTTTCCACTTCCTCTACTCTTTTAGGCCTTTACTTCCTATTTCACATTATCAGTTAAACCATTTGAACTTTATTTAAACTTTTAGTTTTTCATACCAGAGAAACCATTCGGCATTTACACATGTGTGTCCTATTTATTTCACTTAAGAGTATGGCCTCAATGTGCATCCATTTAGCTATAAATGCATCTAAATACTCATTCTTTCTCATACCAGAGAAACTATTCAGTATTTACA
>NW_004624761.1:4958196-4979378 GCF_000247695.1 Heterocephalus glaber
AGTTTTTTATGTCATCTGCACTCTCTCCTGTTTCTTCATTGACTCCAGTCAGTCTTGTATTATTCCTCTTTGCATCATCTAGCAGCTGCTGGATCAATTTCGCATGGTCCCTTAAAATTTTAAAGAATTTTTTCTTTTCCTGGTCACTAATTGCAATCTTATCTTCTATATCTGAAATTATGTGTTCATATTGGCTCATTCTGCTGCATAGACTTTCAATGGATTTTTTAATCTCCTGGAAATCTGTTTGCATCTTTTTTATGGATTCAATTTGTTTCCTGTGTTGGTATTCCATCATGTTCCTCAGATCCTCTATTTTTTTTTATCTGTATCCTCTCTAGATTTATTAATCATGCCTTGCACTATGGGCACAATCTTTGCTGTTATCTGAGAAACTATTTCTGATTTCATTTTTTCCAGATCCTCTTTCATTGCTAGTTCAGGTAGTCCAGGTGGTTGAGTATCAGAGTGTTCCATCTCGTTTCCCTTGGGAGTTGCTGTAGCTGATCTGGAAGTCTGCTTCTGTGGCTTGTTTACCTGTCTTCTCATTAGGACATGGGAGGTTTGGGGGTGTGCCTGGCACCCTTGTGGCTTACCTCCTCTGTGCTGGGAGCTGTGGCATACCTACCTGGAAGGCTCCTCCTGCCTGAGAGCTGTGGTGCACTGATCTGGAGGTCTTCTCTGGGCTGCAAGCTGTGGCACTCCTACCTGGAAGCCTCCTCCAACCAGTAATCTTGGTGGTAGACAGTCTGTAGAGGTTTCAGTCCACAATCAGTTGGCTCTGAGGGTGGGATGGCAAACAAACATCTCAGAACAGAAACAACATGGTGCACACAAGGCAGCAACAGTAACCAGACCCCCCAAATATAAAGACCTGATTCAAAAATGGGCATCTGAAATGAATAGACATTTCTCATACAAACAAGTATACACAATTTTGAGCAAGAAAAAAAGAAAACTGAAGAAGGTATCAAAAAAATTTTTAAGAAAAGTGTTAACTTGGTAAAATATGAAATTTTATTGTAAAACTGTTCACTTAAAATGGTAAATATTTTTATTAAAATATAAGCTTAATCAATATTTTACTAGTATGAATGAAACAAGCATGTATTTTAAACATTTAATACAATAAAATATATTAGATATATATTAAATATTAAAACATTTAAAAATACATGCTAATATGTTTCATTTATACTACTGTTTCTCTTAGTTCAATGCAAAGAAAGTTTCATGCTAATATCTGTTTCTTATTTGTAAGAGAGAATCATTTTATCAGAATCATTGTAGTCAGTATTTTGAAGATAATGAAAAATAGTACAAAACTATTGTTCTTTTCTCATTATTTTCTTATGAAATTTTATTTTTAGTTTCAGAAACAAAATATGAACAGATAAAATGTGAAATATTTAAAAAACACAATTGGAAAAGAAAAATATTTTTACATTTCTACTAAATATTTTAAGTGTTCAAAATGGCTTAATCCAAAGAATATTTCCCATTTTGTATGCTATGATTTTGTAGTGTTTTTAGAAGTGTTTTTACTATTATCACTATTACCATTTAATCAAATTAGACAGATATGCTGTAATTTTATATAGGATTATTCACACTTACGACAGTTTTCATAATATGATTTAGTTTCTCATTCCTTCCTTTCACAATAATTTTTTTAAGATGATCCTCTAGAGCTTCATTTAATGATAGAAATTCTTAATTGACAAAAAGACTCATCATTATAACATTGTCCTTTTTAAATTGACAGTAGTTTACTTGAAAGCTTATTGTCAAATATGTGTATAGCAGCTACTTAAAACTCTTCTGTTACTAAAACTACCATCCTTATATTTGATAATATTTCTTGTTACTAGTTATGACACATTTTTCTGGTTTTTTTCTAGTTTCAAACTATTGGAAAATGTACCTGTACATGCTTATATGGAGATATATATATATATATATATATATATATATATAATATATATACCCTGACATGTTTTAGAAAACTATTGGGAATTATATATTTCAAAAGAGCTTTTGATTTTTTTTCACATTTTGGTTATAGAATTTCAGTTTTATATATATCAGAATTTTTTCAATATGTTATATATATGGCCTATAGCCTTTTATATATTTTCATAGACTTATCTCTCTATTTTTATTGAGATTTTTTTCAAATTTACAGTTTGCTAATTTTCTTTCAATATTAAAATTATCCTCTCAATCTTATGCACAGTTCTTAATTTCACTTTTTTAATTTATAATTACAGAACTTGTTTGCATTTCTTCCTGTAGTTCCTAGATTTCTTGAAAAACAATTGCCAATTTTGTCTCATTTCTTCTTTTTCTTTCTGCTTTTAATGTAATACAAGTAGATATTAATAAAGAAGATATAAAAACACTTCTATGAAAAATAAAATTTCATAACAAAGTAATTAGAGAATAACAATCATAAATATACTGTATATCATGATCTTAAAAGGATATATTTTCAATTGCGAATTTGTCTCTCATCTCCTAAGAAAACTATACTTCTTTTGTAGAAAACACTTTAATTTTAAAGTATCAGACACTCAGTATTATTTTGAATATTTTCTTCTTAACTCACAATAACATAACTTTTGGGTCCTATTTATACTTTCAGTTTCTCACACCAGAGAAACTATTCGGTATTTACACATGTGTGTCCTATTTATTTCACTTAGGAGTATCCTCTCAAATTGCATCCATTTACAGTGGACCCTTGATTTACAAACTCAATTATTTTCCAAGGGCTGGTTGCAACTCAAGTTGGTTAATTGAAGGCTTGGGCTCTTCTATGCAGTCTTCAAAGTGTCCCTCCAATATATAGGCAGATCTCAGCATCCTTAGAGAGACATTGGTCCAGGATTTCTCAACTGACCCCACACAGGAAAGGAGGTTATAATGGTTCTTCCAGAACTCTTTAAGGGTTAAATCTGTACCTGAGACCATCTGGAAGCACAAGAAACCAGCATTTAGGTCATAACTCAAGACTTTGGCCATAAGTTAAAACTGAAATTCCAGTTGTAACCCAAGTTGTTAGTATGTTAGGGCAGTCATAACTCGAAGGTATACTGTACCTAAAAATGCCTCAACTTTATCCTTCTTTATGGCAGAGTAGTACTCAGTTTATTAAAAAATCACATTTTCTTTATCCATTCATCAGATGATGAGCATTTGGGTTGTTTCCAAGATTTAGTTATTTTAAACTGTGCTGCTATAAACATGGATGTGCATATATCACTGTGATATGATGCTTTTAATTCTTTTGGGAAGATTCCCAAGAGGAGAATAGCTGGGTGAAATTGGACCTCTAATCCTTGCTTTTTGAGGAATCTCCATGTATATTAATCACAGCTATTTTAAGTATGTGTTCAACATAGCAGTTTTCTGGTAATAATACTAAACTTGGAAGACTAGAGGTCATTTTAATGCAAATAGGGATTAGGATGACTCAAAATTGGGCTTCATTCCCTCGAAGAAACAATGTATTTCGCTTCACACTTACTTTAAGGTATTAAGTGAAAACCTGGGTCTTTACTGGGTCCTCACTTGATGGGAAACAAAGTAGGACTTAGTCCCATTGGTCTGTGAGTTGGTGCGATGCTCTCCCCAGCTCATCAGTTTCTCAGTGACCTCGTTGAGTAAAAGCAGCGATCCCAGGACAGAGTTGCCCCAGGTTTTCTAATTAGAACTCTTGGATTCCCCTCCCTCCCTAATCTTGGTTTAATAATCTAAATTTTAATCACTCTGTGGAGAATTTGATAAAATATTTGTTTCATTTTTGTACTTTTTGTCATTGGGAAGAATGAAACATGCAGGTTTTCTCTAGCATGAGGTGTCTCAGAAATATTACAGCTTTAGACAATCTTTTGTTAGCATTTCAGTTAAAGGATTCCTAAAGCATAAAAGTAATATTATACACTTGAACATCAAAACCAAACATTGCAATCAGCTAAGGGTTCTGTCACTCAATTTGGATTGAAATCATAAGTAGACTAAGTACAGCTACTTTAGTGTGCAGAGCTCTGATATTTGAATGACCTGTATGAGAAGGCCCTCTTGGAGAGCATTGGTCCTTACAGTCCTCTTCCACTATCATAGCACAACCTAGTGGCTACAAATTATCAAGGAAGATGAATTTTTTATCTATGATTAGGGGGAGAGGAGTGTTTTTTAACCTGTGCCAAGGTGCAATTTATTCCCAATTTTGTATTTTAAAAAAGATATATTCGGTCGAGAGAATTAGTACCACCTCTAGTGCTCTGCTCACAAGGCTTTATACCATTTCACCATGTTGCATAGGAATTAAAGAAATGGTATGAACTCCAAAAATAACACTCAGTTTTTATTTTCTACATTATTGAAAGCTGGTTATTTCCTCTTCTAGCTTATTATCTTTATTAGTAAATTTTGCATTTTATCTAAGAGTAGTAGCAATGTGTGTTCTCTGTATTCCAAACAAAATATATTCCATCATTCTCAAGGGGTGTGGTCATATTTTGTTCATAACAGAATTTCTTTCCTTTCCTTTCTATAGACTACATGCTTCACATCCAGTCATTTTCTTTTGACTAGAATATTTTCTCCCATTAACTGTCTTATTTTTTGTTTCAGAATCAGGGTGGCAGTCAGGATGGAGTGTAGACTTGGTTGGTTTTAGAATCTGCATGGGGATTGGTGGGACAAATTCCTGAGTGTTTTGTGGGTCACAGAAGCAGGGCTGTGTCCATTCCCTCACCCTTCCTCTCTGTTCCCCTGAACTGCTTCCCTGCTGCAATGACATTCGCTTTGTTATTGTTAAAATATACAATGATAGTAGAAAGATTTTAAGCTTATCTATTTTGTATTCTACATGAATATTCTGTGATATCTTTTTTATTATGATAAACATGTTTGAAATTAACCTTAATCAATTTTTAAGTTGACTGAAAGGAGATAATGAAAAGTTTCCTGGCATTATTTTTTAAACAATACAGGATGGAATTGGGGGGTAGGGGTTTAATTGAGACAAGGTCTGACTGTGTAGTTCGGTCAGGCCTTGAACTCACAGAAATCCTCTTGCCTCAGCCTCCAGAGTCTGGGTATAACAGGCATGTGTCACCACACCCCACTGCATGGAATGCAATTTAAAAAGAGAGCAATGTATATCTTAAGATTTTTTAAGTCACTTTTTCATGTCATCTTCCCACCTCTGTAGGTACGTATTATAGCTATACATAATATAGCCACATATATGAATACATATATAGGGATTTATAAGCATATGTATGATAACCAATTATTACTTTAAAAAACTCAACTTTGCACTAAAATTAATCTTAAGGTTATCTTTCAGAGCAACCCTATTTTTATTCCATTTAGTAATGTTTTGGCTTCTAAAAGTAGCTTCCATAATGCCCTAAACATTTTCTTCTTTAGAAAAAACAAGCAATGTTCAGAATCATTGTGTGAAAAGCCACACCATGGCTGTGTGTCATGTATGATATTTTCTACCAGTGGTCTCTTGCTCATTGCCTGTTCCTTAAATAGTTGAGTCTACAAGTTGGTGCAGAACTCACATTTAAGCATAAAAGGTCCTTACCATTTACTATTCAGAAAATCTATTCATTTACCTGGTGCTCAATGTTACCTAATTTCTTTAATTCACTCTTGTTGTGCTCTTAGTTTATTTGTTACCTTATAAGATTATTCTGACATAAGGTGTTGTTTGAAGTTCATCTGATAACTGTCAGGCTCATAATTGTGTTTCAATTATACTTTTAATTATTTGGTGTCAATTTGGGATATTACTTACAAATGGATCACTAGTGATAACCTTATTAAAATGTATTTTTATTTATAGCAAGATATTACTTATTTATAGTTTTATTACATGGTTACATGAGTAGTTCCAATTATCAAGGAATGAATTCTAAGGCATGGTTGGAATATGATAGCAACCACACAAATTAAGTTGAGTATCTTCAGTGATATGAGACACTGCCAGTATGCTAGGAGTTAGTTCATGTAGTCCCAATGCAGCTGCGAGCCAGTTGTCCAACCTTAATGTATTCAGCATTAAAAATAACCTAATTTATTCAGGCATGCTATGAGTCCTTTTATGTTTTCTAAACTCTTGATTTTCTGCTTTTTCTTCCAGTCTAATCCACTTCATGTGAACATGCCAGTTTTCACTCACCTACTTCTTAGACAGTTTGATCCACCTTGAATGGTAGTTTTATGTTGATATTTATGTCATAAAAAGCAAAATAGTTATGAAAAATATGTCTTAAATGAATATTATTAAAATGTACAAAATATGACAGCTTTGTACACCCTTCATAGCTATTCAATTATTATTTGTCAAATATAAATGGATTCTCACAAGGTTTGAATTTTGTTCAATATCCATAGACTGCTTACAAACTCAAAAACAAAAATAAAACTGTGTTTTCTCTTGTGCTAATTTGAATGTCTTCTTTGGCAGACTTTTGTATTAGTAAATATTTAAAAAACAGAAATAAAGTATCATGTAAAGTTTTAAAGTTTTGTGCATTATTACTTTTCATAATATTGTGACATTTTGCTCAGAAATAATTCTAAACATGTTAAATTTGTAATTATCCTTATGATCTATTTTTCAATGAGATCCTCCATCTTTTGTCTTTTTGCAGTTAATTCTGAAAAAATTGATGTGAGAATCTAAGTCTAGTAATACCATATTATCATTCTTGTTGACATGTTAAAATTTGATATTTTGAAAATAAAGGAGGCACTTGCAGAACATTTCTTTGAAGATGCATTTGTTTTCAATTTATTGTATATCAGATAAATTTGTTTAGTATTGGATCTCAAAGTTAAGTAAATTTTCAATAAAGATTTAAATTAAATGGTATGGAATTTATATTGAGTAGCTGATTATATTCCATTAATTTTGAATCAACTTTTCATTATGAAAGTGTATAACAGATATTTATGTTTTCCTGTACAGAAGCATGATTTTATTTATTCCTGATAGTTGTACAAGGGGGAACACACAAAAGCAATGTTTCTGCTCTAATCAATAGATTCATAATATTAGAAGTATGTACTTCATATGTCCTTCTGATGCTGTTCCTTACTTCTGTAGAGAAAATAACCCACTCTCAGGTGGGAAAATTAGATAAATTTCAAATGAGATCAAACATTCCTTGTTTTAAGAAGGTACAGTTATTTTGTTTTCTAATGAATAAGTTACACAGAGTACATAAGTCAAAGACGACACAGATCAGTACATGTTCAAAACCAGAACATGCCTATGTAACAGGTAGCAAAGTCAAAATGTAGAAAATCACTACCTTGAAGTCTCCCTCGTGAATTTTGCAGTCACTTCGCACCTGTGCAGGTAAGTGCTCCACCAAAAACAATCATCAGTTTCAGTTTTGACACTGTATAACTATTTTATTCTCATACCAAGATCTAATGTGTTTTCCATTGGGAGCTGTGAGATTTTTAAACTATGTTAATACTGTTGCTGATAATCAAATGTTATGTATGTTTCATTGTATAGGTCCAAATTGGTATCCTTCTCGAATTGGGCTGCAGCTAGAATGTGGTAAGAATCGATTTTCAAAGAACCATATGTTGACTTTAAAATCCCTTTTCTACCATGAAAAACTGAGTTTTATCATTTATTGCATACTGATTTGTTCCTCCCAAAAAGCTAGTGCTTCACTTTTATAGCTGATAAATTTTGGTATCAAAGGGATGGCTTTCACAAATTTGCTGTCTCTGAGTATCACAGACAGCATCTAAACAAATACCTTTCTCCAAATCTTTAATTGCTGAGCCATTGTAATTCTTCTGGTCTTTCATATGTTGTAAGGGATAACACTTGTCTTTTTAACTGCTTTTACTGTCATATTCCTGTCATAAAACAGATTAAGTGAAAAGAGGAGGGACAAAAACTAATGAACTTGGAGAAATATCATATCAACTACTAAACCCTAGGTTCCTCCAAATTTCAAATCCTATTCTTTTAGAAAATGTATCAATAAATATCCTTAAAAATGAATCCCTTTTAAGAATCACCATTATTGACATTACATCAGCTTTACCTTAAATTTGGGATTTTTCATTTTAATGGAAACTCTGGATAAAATGCATTTTTTGTTCTTTCTTTCGTTTTTTTTCCCTTTTTTTTCAGGCTGACATTGACAATTAAGTCCTTAACAACAGCCAGTCTCTAGGAGACACATTAAAAAATGCAATCTCCAAATTTTCCATTAAATCATGAATGGAATTTTATTGTATTTGCTGATATTCAGGTTGTCTATTCTCATATATGGTTGCAACTTTAAAAAATGATTTTCCTAAATTTCTTGAAAATTCTGTTTGTTTTCATTGTTTTCTTAAGCATTTAATCATTCAGTGAGACCCATATACTGAAAACTGAAAGAGGAATCCATAACATTTAAAGAGGTCACTTTTTTTTGCTAATGAGGATTGAATCCAATGCCTTTGCACTGAGATATATCCCTAGACCTTCTTTGTGTCATCCTATCTATCTGTCTATCTATCTAGCTTTTTGAGGCATGGTCTTGTTAAGTTGCTAAGTTTTCCAGGTATGAACTGACAGTCTTCCTGCCTCAGCCACTCAGAGTGCTGGGATTACAGACTTAAGCCACAACACCTAGCTAGAAGTCACACATTTGATCATTTCGAAATCTTTCTTCCTCAGATATTCAAGTCAGTTTTCCACTTGAGGAAAATTTAAGTGAGCAAAATCATTGTCTTATTGTTTCCTCCATGCATGAAATTAAATAGTTGTGAGCTTTCTGAGATTATCACAGTACAAAGAAGTCTCATCCAGAATGCAGTTGGCGTCAATGTCAAATATGACTCCAATCTGAAAACACTGTAAGGGGCTGAAGAATTTGTTGCTTCAATTTTTCTATTGAATATGACACTTTACTTTTTCCTACATTTATTTACCTGTTCAAGTTACCTGAATGTGATCAGGGCAAGGAACAAGTGTTTTCTAGATCCTTGGATAAGAGTATGATGACGTATTTAGTAAAAGAGTTAATTTAATGAAGGAAGTAGAATATGGTACAAAGAAAAGTTTATTCAGGTAAACACAGAATTTTAAATTTGATTCTTCTATTTACCTACATACAGTCTTCATTTGTAAGGTAAAGCTAGTAAAGAATCTAAATTTTTTAAAATTTTAAATTAGATTATGGTGATAAAGTATATAATGATTGGCTTTTTTTCTCATTGTTGGTTCCAAATAATACATAAAGGTTCACTCACATTCTTCATACAACAGCTTTAACAAACCCTTAGGTTTAGGGGTATTCAGGGTACAGCCTGGTCCAATTTTGGAAAAAATACACAAAGAGAAGCTTGAGTTAATTTGGGTAAGCAGTTTGAGAACCTCAACTGCTTGAACCATGACCTAAAGAGAACCAGAAGCTCTAGTTACGTATTTCTCTTGGTTTCACATATTTCTCACCATTTAGAGAAGCACATATGCTTGAAAGGTTGTGGACAAGTGTCCTGATTCCTGATTCCCTATGAGTGATATGATTTGTAATACATCTGCATTTTGTCGTGTTTTTTTCTTTCAAATTGTCATATTGAGCAGGGACCACATTTTTAAAATAATGCTAGTTCTCTCTTCTTTGAAGTAAGCAAGGATGATAAAGGAGTGAAAAGTAATTCTCTCTCTAAAGGTGCCAATAAATGTGCGTTGGAAAGGTTTTTTTCAGTGACCAGTTATACAGAGCTAGCAAAATTTTCTGTCTTGGCTAACATTATCTTACATGTGATTATAATAGTATTATGGATTATATGGATATAATATTTACATTATTTTCTTGATCCATATTTCTGCTTCAGTGTAACAAATTTTCACAGATTTATAGCAATTCCATTTATTAGATTGAATTTGCATTATGGCTGAATTCACTGCTCACAATATGAGGAGACTGGAATTAAGGTGTTGGCTGAATTGAGCTCTGATTTGCAGACCCTTCACTTGCAGACCCTTTTATGTTTTTGGAATAACTTGCATTATTTAAAAGTTTGTATTTCTGTTTGTTTCCCTTTTGCAGTTGTTTGGCAAGGTCCTTTTGTCTTGCTAGATGTCAGTTCCGTTCTGTGAGGCCACCTACGGCCCTGAAACTTGGCCTTCTCTATCTTCAAGTGAACAGTGCAGAGGCACAGTTTTTTTAATGCAATCAGTCTCTGGATTTTTCTGTTTTTGGCCTTTACTCAGAGATTTTAGAAACTCATATGATCAGGTCAGGTCACCTAGATAATCCAGAATTGTAGGGATTGTACAGAGGGCAGGAATCTTGGTGTTCTTCATAACAAATCCACAACCACATTCATCTACTTGGCCAAACCCAGGGCTACATTCATATTTTCAAGGTAATATCAAATTATCTTTATAGGAAAATGTGTGTGCTTCATAAATATCAATGCATTTAAAAGAGAGAGTGTGAAAGGAAACTACGAAATGGTCTTCATTAAGGGGCTCCCTGCCCTGTGGCTAAGATCAGGAAGGGTGGGATCTGGGTCCCTTATTTGCCTTCCCAGCATGCACAGCAAATTTTTGGCCCTGCCCCCACTGACACAGGCTTTAGTCTAGGAGGGCTCCCGCTGTATACTGATCACATGTGCTGTGGCACAGGCCTTGTTAATAAGGACTTACTTTGGACATTCTGTTAAAAAAAATAAGTACCTACAGAACTGCATACCTTGTTATGCTCATATAAATTTTCTATTAAAAGTGGATTTATCACATTTTCATCTTTAGATCTAGTAGATCATATTTATACATATATGCTTATTTATTTTACTTTAAAATATCATCAATTATAAATATAGTTTCTTATATTCTGAAAATCATGGAATAGTAGACACAAATTAACATTTTCTTTTTCTTCAGAAATTAGAAAATATAATGACACCTTTACATGACAAGGAAAATAAGTCACAAATCAAGTACCATATTATTGTTAAATAATAACAATTTTACTGTACATGAAAATGAACTTTTGTACAGCAGAAATTATCATAAAAAACAAAATAAGTGAAAAAAAATAATGACAATAACAACACCTGTGAGATTAATTTGTTTGGGTACGTGTAATTCTATTCTATGTACTTATGTTTCTTTATGCATAGCACATGTTTGTTTCAAAAAACAAAATATATTTATCTGTTATTATCATTTCACCTTTTTGCAATATATTTGCTGTTGTAAATAATGCTCAAAGTAATTTTTGTTATGAATCTTCTGGTGTACCCAGTCCAGATATGTCCTCTGTTTGTCTTTACTAATAAGATGTTAAGTCTTCCAAAACATCAATTCCTGTCATCAGGCACCTACTAAGTGAGTGGCTCCTTCTCAGTCACCTTGCTCTATCTTCTCACTTGCTGACCATTGACCTGCTGTAGAAGTAGCTATTTTCCATTCTCTTCCTTCCAAACTGAATTCCTAAACAAGCAGTCAAGCCCCAGGGTCTTGAATGTTAATGGCTCTCAGATATCTACAGATGCATCTGCCCAGTGAGCTCCATGGCAGGCCTACCTTGAATCACTAATAGATATTACACACTTAACATACCCTAACAGAGCTCTAAATTTTCACTCCCAGACACTGCTCTTTTTTCTTTCTTCATGTCAGTTAATGAAATCATAATACATTTAAGCACTCAGACCAAAAATCCAGGAACTGTTTTATGTCCCTGCAGCCTCTCTGCTCAAACAACTTTTCAGCAAGTTGAAACCATATATGTTTAAAATATATCTGGGTTTGGTAAATTACAGGCATTTCCCCCAGTCACACTGTAATCTAAATGAACACCATCTCCTGCTTGATCACTTGTTCCCGGTTCTCTCCAGCAGTCTATTCTTTATCTTCTCCTTTCTCATAAGTACCCAGAGAAATCTGTTAGAAGATAACTCATGAAACTCCCCACGTGCTTTGGAGTCACCCCTGGAATTCATCTATCCTCAAATTATTTAAACTATAATAAAACTTCTTAGAGAGAGTTGAGATTTAGGTCTACTGACTTCTAAAATAATATTATTTAAACAATCTTGTTCCTTAATTGAGTTAGACCTAAAAAGTATTTTCTCATAATAATAGAATAGTCTGTATTTTGGTTAAATAGCATTAGGAAATTTTTCCCCATTTGGAAAACTGCTATTGATATTTTCTAAAATGGATTTGTTCACATTTTATGTTAATTTAAAGAGTCATTGTTCTCTGTAATTTCTATATACAATGAATTATTAGCATTAACTGTTTACATGTTAAGGAATTCCTTATCATTTTCCCTTGAAATTATACTTTAAGATATTTTATTTTTATTTTAGGTGGACCCTTTTTGAAGGACTGCATCACTATTCAGAGTGTTGCCGCTTCCTCCATTATTACGCTCTATTTTACAGACTTAGGTCGACAAGTCAGTTGGACCACAGTAAGTGGCGATTTGAAATGCAATGCACATGTTGAATATTTTGTTTTAAGTAATGTATTGACAGACTAGTTCCAGTAAATAAATTCACAATGAAACAAAATATTATTCTGAATTGTATTTTGAATTTATGTTTTTAATATGATCAGTGGCAAAAGTAACATTCAAGAATTACAACAATAAAAATCTATGGTTGGATAAAGGAAATAAAAATTTTTTAAAATGTGAATTTAGCTTATGACTGAGGCTCCTTTTCTTGTTCCTCTGTACCTTGTCAGTGGAATGATAATCTCTTCATCTTTTCCTTCTAAAAGTCTGGGCGTAGCAAGGGATCTCTATTGGATAGAGGAAGAAAAAGGATATTCAATAAGAAGAAATTTTTAAGGCAGAGGAAGGACATTTTGGAAATGTGAGAGTGGAGAAATGGACCTTCCTCCAGTATAAGGGGTGCATTTTTGCTCTTTGGGAAGACAATAGGAGCTCTCAATGATCAGAGCCAAATGAAAAGGCACTAGAAGAAGGACTATACTAAAGGATATAAATAGCTCAAAATCATGAAAATACTTGATACTGGTTCACTCTCTAGCAATGGAATAAACAATGGAAAAGCTTTAGCCATAAGAGGAAATAGGTCTTTTAGTAACAAAAGTGGTGAAAGAGTTAACCTGAAAAATATCTTGAGAGTGCTATACAAAGAATATAGCATCCTATTTTGTTTATGAAAATTTTTCAAGGAGGAAATTCTTTTTATAGCACTTTTTTAAAGTTGGTTTTTGTTTTCTGGACATACATTCCTACATCTGTTTGTTTATTTTATATTGATCAATTTTTCATACTTCTTTATTTAGAACATTATATTCACCTTTGATATTTATTTCTAGAGAAATCTAATAATAAGTTCTGGTTATTTTCTTTTATTAATTTTTGTTTATTTTATTTGTGAACAATTACCTATAATTTTGCCTACAATTTATAAAAACTTATATCATAAGGACATTAGATATAATCTTTATACTTCTCCAGAACTCATTGATAATCTTTTATAATACACACACACACACACACACACACACAAAATGCATTTCGGGCACTGAGACAGAATAGGAAGGAATGCCAAACTATCTGCAAAAGAAGAAACTGAAAAAGGGAGAACTCAGTGCATCAGAGAGGAAAAGTCTGTGTTATGAAATGTAAAGACAAAGAGGATGTCTTTTCATTGTCAACTATTCATAATACAGAAATGATAAAACTCGAAAGAAAAAACACTAAAAAAATTCCAATAGTGCTTATTGATTAAAATAATTCTATGGGTGATATTGACAGAGTTGACCAGAGTTCAGAATTTTTTATTATTTATTCAAAACAAGGGGGTTTAAAAAGCCATTAATAATTTAGTTTGCCTTTACATAAATTGATGAGATATTGTATTTCTTTTGCTCTCATAAATCTTTCTTTTCTTAAGATATATATTATTAAAAGACAGAATTAGAACTGAGGAAAATTGCTTATGTAAGTAGTTATTTGCGTTGTGTAAAACTACATTTATACTTTTATTATATATCTGTGCAAATATATAGAAATACACATATATGCTATACATTCAAATAATATAGCTGGTAGAAATTCTCACCTGACCTCTAAATGATTGCTTATCAGTGTGCACAGATACATATTTTATCACATTGTGAAGATTCAATTTTTTCCTGAGAAAATGCTGAAAATTAGTGAAGACAGAAGAAAGTATGTAATGACAGTCAAACTTATTTTTGTTACGTCTCTATTTTTTTCTCTTCTCTTTGGCTTTTTAGGATTAAATTAGTTTTCATTCTCTGACTAAATATTCCAGGGAGTCTTTAACCTGGGATCAAACAAAAATCAAAGCAGTTATCAGATTCCAAAAAACTATCAGAAAGCTAGTCAGCTAATTAAACTCTATTCAATCTGTTTCTAGTTTTGTTTTGTTTTCTTTTTGTTGTTGTTGTTGTTTTTTGTTATTGTCCCTGTAGGTCAAGCATCTCTCTGTACTCATATGATCCCTCCAGACTCTTGCATTCAGACATCGGTCCTCTTATCTACACAGCCAGACCCATTAGAGTTAAAGCATAAGGTTTCAGGAAAAGAAGGTTGAATTAATTCAATGGGAATGAGGGCAAAAGCAATGGAGTTAAAGATGGTAGAGTCATGGGAAGAAAATAAATGTAAAGAAAAAGGAAAACTAATAGAAAAGTGCATGCTTTAGCCCATTCCAGTCAGTGACAGGGAAATACAAATGAAAGAATAGTGGGCTAAGCAAACATGAAAAATATATTTAAAAGAGTTTGTTTCATCAAATAAAGTGTCCTTTATATTTATACTATTTATTTTAAAAGTTCCAAAATTCATTTTTAAATAAAAATTTTATATTATCTATTCTCATTAACACAGCTGTTTCTTCCAAGGATGATTTATTTGCATTAGCATCTATTTTCTTTCCTTAAAACAATCACTAATCACCTGATCATGTCCCCAATTCTTGCACTAAATAAATGCTGAAGAATACAAGTTATCCTTCAAAATATTCTATAAAAATTATTGTTTAATATAAAGAACTTTCTTATTTTCAGGTGTTTCTGGCTGAATACACAGGACCTCTGCTAATATATTTCCTTTTTTACTTGAGGATTTCATATATATACGACATAAAAGAAAGTGCTAGAAGATTACGCCATCCAGTGGTACAGTAAGTAACATATTAATACATATATCATAAAAATCAGACATGAAATGAATTTAATATGTCTAATGTATGGGATATCGGAGTTTAGCAACACAGTACACTACAGAGGATCCGATTTCAGCTGATTTTCAGAACTGTGCCTTTTTATTGCCTCTCAGATTTGGAAGAGTTTCATACTACATATTCATAGCCTAGGAAAAGACAGAAATTCAGAATTGGACATAAACCTGTAGTGACAGGGAGACATTCATATCATAGTAACATCAAAAACTATGCATCCAACCATTGTAAATCAGAGATCATTTGCAATAAGCAGGTTCTATATCAATAAAGGATGGTTATAAACCTTATTAAGTAGGCTCAAATACAGGAGCATTCAACTTAGGAACTATAAATAGCATATTCAACAATCTTGCAAATTTATAAACATGGGGCTCTTAGGTATACCTCCAATAGAGGTGATTTAAGTAATAATGACCATGGTAAAGAAAATAGATTGGGAAATTGAGAGATATCATCAAAAGAAGGCTAAATCTAAAAAGCCTGAAAACCATATATTGGGCTCAAGACATGAATACTTCCTTAAAAATTCCTGGCAAAGCCCAGTGTGACTGCACCTACCTGTAGTCCTAGCGCCCAGAATAGTAAGGCAAGGGCATTGCAAGTTCAAACCCAGCCTGGACAACTTACTGAGAGCCTGTCTCAAAAGAAATTATATCAAACAGGGGTGAGGATGTAGCTCAGTGTGATGGCCTTGGTTTCAATCCCCAGTGTCTCAAACAGACAAAAAAATATTGGCAATGTCCCAGTAGAAAAAATATTGACCTCCATAATAAGTAGAAGTGAAAAGTTTTATAGGCTACCTTAGTAAGTCAAAATCTAAAATCAAATAACACTTTGAAGTATGCCATAATTAAAAATAAGAATAGAACAGTAATCAAAGAAGGCTGTGCAACTGTGATTATTTAGTGTATTGTAAGAATAACATGTAAGCAACTGCCAAATTAAACAGAAAATATGATTATTTAAAATGTCACATTAGGCTGTTGGGATATAAATTTGTTGAAAGAAAACAGAAATTGATCAAATGCCATGTATTACAAAATACTTCAGGTTAATTAAGAAACAAAGTATAAATATTAAGGTCTTATGGATACTAGATAATGGAGAACTTCATTGATCAGGATTTTTTTCAGCTGAATCAAGTGCTCTCAAGCTCTTAATCATGGACTGAAGTCCACTGAAGCCTTTCTTACTCACACAGAGGCATCGAATCAGCCCATCCCCAGCCTAAACTTTCATTGCCTATTTTTCTTCTATTATTCAAACTTCAAATAGAAGAAGGTCAATATTTCTTATTCAGATAACCATTTCTACTCCTTCCAAAACAAAGACCTTGTTAATAGGAGTTTCCTCTAAGGAACTCATTACTTGAAAAGTGTATGTTCACAGAATCATATTCTGTATTTCCCTCATTCGGGTTCAAGTTTTATAATAGATGTATTTAGATGCCCAGTCTATTTTCACTGTTCAATACCTTCCCTGATTTACAGGAAATACCCAACATAATGTTTGAATGAGTAGAGACTAAGTACACACATATATTTTACCTTGGATATCCGGAAAGAGTGAAAGGAGAAATCTTAACCTAAATGATGTTCCAAGATGGCACTTCTAAGTGACATGAAAACTTTTCCTTTGTCCTCAAGGGTTGAATCAAATTTCAACTATTGAATTTGAGAAATTTTCATATGGAATTGACCTGTGGTACAGAGTAGTTTAGTAAATTATAGAAGGAAAAAGAAGGTTTAGTGTTGCCAGGAAGAGAAGCAAGGAGATTGTGGCAATAAACAAACATCTACAGTATTAATTTCTTTCTTTTTCTTAAGTGAAAAGTTTTGTTTAATTCATTTAGAAATAGCCTGAAGTTTAGAGTTTGGAAGGAGGAGGTAATAGAACCCTTTTTATTTTTAGAGAAAGTATATAGCATGTACCAGACTTGGGGCACAGCCTGAAAAAGGAATTCTTTTTAGCAGCATCCTGACAGTGGTTATTATTCCTAACACAAACTTAGCATGCTTAGTAAAAAGTATCGGTGCAGATTTTTCCAAAAGAGCAAATATGTTATCTTTATATGAAATTATTTCAGACATATATACACAAACTACCTTTGAAATTTAGCAAAGATTTATAGAAATAATTTCAAGGCTTCTAAGGACCTCCAATTTCAGGATATCGTCATTCAAGTTAAAGATCAGGCTTCAAATGCTAAAACCTATTGCCACAAATGTTAAGATTACAAAGTTATTCTTACTCATATCACAATCAAAATAGTAGATAGATAGATAGATAGATAGATAGATAGATAGAGTTTTTTTTGAGATGGGTTTTGCTTTGTAGTGCAGGCTGGCCTTGAACTGACTATAAAGCTGGCCTTGGACTCACTGTGATCCTCCCACTGCAGCTTCCCAAGTGCTGGGATTACAGGTGTGCTTCACCATGCCAAGCTCAAAAGTATGTTTTTTGGTAAAATCATACAAAAATCTGATTTCTATATTGGACTCTAGCACCACAGATTTCTTTGATTCTTTAAGGACTTATCTACCGCAGAACCTTAAGGTGCATAAAGTATTTTTGAATATCAATTTATTACGTAAACGTTTCCTTACTCTTCTTCAACTGAAACTTGGTGCACTACTTTCCTTACAGCTGTGTAACATTGAAGCTGTGCTTTATTTCAGAATCCTTTATGTGTTGAACCTTAATCAATAAAAGATACGAAAATTTCAAATATTGTGATTGGAAAAAATAATTGAACCAAGTCATACTTATGAATTTACAGTTAGTTTAGCACTGGGAAGAGAGAAATAAATGTATTTTATAGAAAGTCACACATAATTGAATGGAATAATAGTATTTTAGAATGAAATGAAACTTTGTGAGCAACTAGTGATGTGCCCTGTGGCATTCAGCCTGTCAGCTGTAAAGCTCAAGCTGCATGTGCTACGCTGATCTCTATGTCCTTGTGGGATAATATAAAACAAGCAATCTAATTTTGAGGTACTTTAGCTTGAAAGCATTTTTTTTTTGGTACCATGGATCGAACTCGGGTCCTTGTGCTTGCAAGGCAGGTGGCGGAACCACTGAGCTAAATCCCTGGCCCGAAAGCATAATTTCTTACTCAAACTTTGGTTATATTGCTAAGCTTAAACCTAAATTTACTATTTTCTTACAAAATGTTAATTTGTATTACTCAGGGGTTTTCACAATTACTTCCACAAAAAATCAAGAAGGTATGAGATATCAATTCCTTTACCAATCCATGGAATTTACAAGACAAATGTATATATCAGGACCTTTGCTTTTCTTGTCCTATTGCCTAGAATGCTAACCACACTCCCTGACACCCATATCACTTGTTATCTTTACCTTTTTAGAATATGTTAGTTGTAAATATACACATCATATAAAACATGTATCTCACGTAATATGAACATGCTTATATTTTTATGAAAGAAAAAATGATAGATTCATTGCTGATTTACCAGGTTAGTGTTTATTTATTTTTGTTTTTACAAAAGTCACTGCTACTAAAAATCATTAATTCATTTTTGATAAACTCTCAGTCTGATAAACTCAATATCCATTTTTACAGAGTAAATTACACACTGACTTTTATGCTCAACCTGTTAAAGTATGTCTTAGATCTTACTAATTATCTTAATATTGAAAAAGTTTTTTGAGATTTTCATCTTTTCCTTATAACAAAATAGCTTCAGATCTTAATGAAAACTATATCACTGTAAATCAGAATTGACATTTATTTTTGAGTCATTATGAAAAAATGGCAAGAAATGGTGGTAGATTAAAGCACAACGAAAACCATACCAAAATAAAAAAGTACAAGATGGAATAAAGGCAAAGCACAAACTAATAAAAATTAAATGCTGCATTATGAGTGCGTAGAAAATGAAACTCAGACTTTTACAATCTTAGTAATTGATAAAGGCCAACCAGGCAATTAAGAAGTTATTCTGTATATTATAAAATGTCAAATGCATTCTAAGTAGGTTTTAGATATTTTAAAACTTGTAAATTGTGTGCTTTAATCTTGAGGCATTTTGAAATGAACACATCTGGAGTTAGTGTATTTACACTTACTCCTGGGACGAGTGTGAGCATAACAGTTTATGATTGGTATTATAAATTATTTCTGTACCATCAGAAGTAAACTTACAGTCTCATAACAGATGACATTATTAAATAAATTTTTTAAATTTCTAGAGTAAAATATTAAGTAGTTGTGCTTCATTATCAGAATATACTCTAATACAATTTTTTATCCTAATAAGATATTTAAATATTTCATCCATTAGGCAAGCCAGCAGTTGGATGGAATTAAAATTTGACATTTTATTTTCTTTTTTTCCAGTTTGGCTTGCTTCTGTCATTGCATACACTACATCCGGTATATTTTGGAAACTTTACTTGTTCACAAAGTTTCTGCAGAACATACACCTTTGAAAAATTTAATAAAGGTGGGCATTAATGGATTTTATATTTTAAATTCTTATTGATAAATTTTATATATTAGATCATTTGCAAAACATTAAATTATGTTTTTACCCCTCTACACTAGATTTTTCTGTGTAAATGTGTCAGGATATATTGAACATTCCGCTTCTCAGATGCCGTTGTGTGGGTGAACTATTTCACTTGAGCTACCCTCTGCAGAAACTGCCTAGAAAGATTGGCTGTGACGTTATGGTAGAAGGTAGATACTTCATTTGGGGAGTACTTAGCAATTAGTTCAGACTCATTCTGTGCCACTTGAAAAGGATGAACCTCACATATGAATAACCCACAAATATACATCTGTGTGATTATAATGATATTATACTCCATATTTCTATGTCATCTGTCAGTGTGGTGTTGGTGTATTTTCTCTTCCAAAAAACAGTTTTCAGCATTAAAATGCCGATGAAAAATGAGAAATTAATTAAAAATGTACTTTAGATAGTATATTTTACTTCAATTTTTCAATTAAAGTTTAAAATAATGTTCAATTTAAAGTTTATTTTACAAAAATGTGTATCATTACAAAAATTATCTGGTTTTTTGGTAAATATCTATTTTTTTAAACTTTTCAACAAAGCAGCCATTCTATTGTTGTTTTGATAAAATAAACTCCAGAATGCTAGTACCTAAGAAATCATTTAGACCATTTTCTCTTTCAACAGAAAATGTTACAATTTTTAGATCTGAGTAAGATGAGAATGTTATTGCCTGATACTCTTAAATCTAAGTAATTTCCTTTTCTAATAAATCAAAATATGTTATTTCTAATGATTAAATATCTCATTGTTTAAGTCATTTACTGTTAGAATATATCATACAAATATCAATTAGTATTTTTATTACTTTCTTCATATTTCTACTTGATTGACAAAGCCATTCTTGAAATCTGAAATGTAAGAGTATATACAGCCTAGGTCACAAATATCCATTAATATTAATAGGAGTGGAGCATAGGAAAGTACTTCTCTACTCATCCCAAAAAGCTAATTTTAAAATGCTATCTTACTGGAGACAAAAGTATTTTATTTATCCAGCTTAGTCAATATACTATATTTCATTCAAAAAAGGTTGCAGTGTGTGATATCAATGTTTATGGTAGTGATGAATTATATCTTTCATAACTTTTATTTTGCTGTGTTTAATTTGTAGGGTTGTGCATTATATTGGGGATTCACTTCTTGGATTGCGTACTACGTTAATCATCCACGTTATACACCACCATGTATGTAAAATTTTCTCACAACTAAGCCCATACTAAATTACAACCTCAAAACTCTGCTTTAAATCACGTACAAAAATGAACAACATGGCGTTCTTAACGTAACAATTGATTAAAAAAAATCAGTATTAAACTACTTCTGTGTTATCCTTTACATTATTGTTATTATTATTATTTTATTCATTATTGGCTT
>NW_004624761.1:5003083-5015030 GCF_000247695.1 Heterocephalus glaber
ATAATAGACAATATTAAAGCTAATTTTAAAAAAAATTCCTGAGAGAATGAGAAAAAAATCCACGGTGATTTAATGAGCATTTATTCCAGAGCCACTGTATGTAAATAATTTCTCTATACTTAAAAAAATTAATGTATAGTACTATTCTTATACTATTTATCTATTATCTCATATTACACAATACTTCGTGAAATATCTATGGAATAAAAACTAATTTAGGTAGTACCAAAATGTTGGTAAAGAGATGGACCATAAAAGTAAAGAAGAAAAATTCTTAAATGTTGAATCAATTTCAACATCAAAGGCCATCAGTTATAATTTATTGATTGAAAATATAGGCTCATAGCAAAGTTTATGCAATAATTTTTCATGTAAGAATTGATAAAATGTTATTAATATGCAGTGCTTATATTATTTGACATAAGACAATATTTCAACTCATTTAAATTCATAACATTATTCATTTTCAAAATTAAAATCTTTCATTTCACACATATTTTCTGTTAAAGCTATAAATAACCTATGAAATTTTTCTTTCTGAAACACATGTATCTTATCAGAAAGATGTTTGTATGAAAAAGTTGGAAGTATAACAGGAGGTTTTATAATAAAAGTGTAGAGATTGGGCATTGGGAAATTAATGATTTTAGGTGCATAATAATCTAAATTATCATAAGATAGGAGATATGTGAATATTGAAATAGTGTAATATGTTGTCAAATAGCATTTCACCCTATATGAATACGCATTTTTTACTGAGATTGAAACTGCTTTCCACACATCAAAATATTTATGAATTTCACAGATGAAATGCTCTGTAACCATGTTCACCAAGATATTATCTTAGTTTTGAAATGTTGTTGAGACCAAAATAAATAACACATGCTATTGGTGTTATCATTATTACCATGGTTATAAAGAAAATAAAATAGATGAGACTTTTTAAAAAACTAAAGATGCATGGTTGAAAAAATTTGTAGATTCTAGATTTCAGTTAAATCAATAAGATACCACTTATTGCTCTAATGATAAAATTATAAATTAAATATTGCATGTGTCGCATTAACAGTAATAACAATAGTAATTCATTTATAATGTGATAACATTAATAGTGAATGATTAATAGTGAATGATAAAAGAGATAATTTTCATTTTTACAAAATATTATGTGATTGCACTATAAAGACTAATTTTTTTTTATTGTGGGAGCCTAAAGAATATTTCTGAAACAAAAAGACAAAGCCTGAGTATTCAGTGAGTCCATATTCTTCATTAGAATGGTTAGACTTTGGAATTGGTTCTATAGAGAAATCATTTCCAGACCTTTAAAGAAGAAATAGTTTAACTGATGAAGCTTTTATGGAAGAACAATATATAAAATATATATATTTTAGAAATAATATAAAAATAGATCACTGCAAGTTGGTCTCCGTCAATATCTGTTTTGTCAATGGTCATTGGTCATTGGAATCTGCAATGAAAGTATGCTACGGACCAATAAAATATAGCAGTAGTAAACAGTGAGAATATTTACTACTGAAACCTCATATGTTCTGATACAATCATATTTTTGAATCTGAGTAAAATTAGATTAAATAGGAGATATATTCAGGTAAATTTTTATGGCACACTGATGCATGATACATTATTTCTAATATATTAACCAAAGTCTCATGTGGACTTGTTAATCTGACATCTAGCTTATTTGTCTTGTGTTAAATATTTAGTATTAGTTATTAAAACAAAATGTTACGGAACTTTGAGAAAGGAGGATTCTAGAAGAAGTTAAAGTGTTTTTCTAATTGAAAGCATTTTGCTTTTGTACTAAGAATTGAACTCAGGGCCTTGCACTTGCCAGGCAGTTGCAGTGCCGCTGAGCTAAATCCCCAGCCCTAATTGAAAGCATTTAAGAAAAAGATTACTTTTAAGTGAGAATGTTATGATTTTTTCAATTACATTGGTTGTCAATTTCATAGTTCATATTTATCCAGGATAAAAGCATGAGCTCTTCAATAATTAGTATCCTGGGCCAGGGATTTAGCTCAGTGGTGCCACCGCCTGCCTCACAGGCTCAAGGTCCTGAGTTCAATACCCAGTATCAAACAAACAAACAATCAAACAATAATAATAATTAGTATCCTGCTGTAATTCAAAGAAGACTAAAGTGAAACAAGTCAAATCTTTATTGTTACATTGTTAACTAAAACTATCTTTATTTTATTAACCAAATAGTAAGTGTCAGATACTTGACTTCATTTAATCATCAGAATATTTCATAGAGTTAAGAATTAATATTTGTATTTAGGTGAAGAAACAAAATTTCAAATTTCTAATATACTTTCTCACTCTGTCACAATAAGTACATAAGAGTTGTGGGAGGAAATTAAAGGTCTATAAGATCAAAATCCCACACTTGAACCCACAATCATGTGTAAAAAACATATATACAAATTATTATCTGAACATAAAAAAGTTAGCTTTGTCTTCCTAATAACATGAGAAACCAGAAGTCTTTTAATCTATTTTGTCCAATTATTTTTGTGTGAAAGCAGTACTTAGATTATGTTCTTGATCTTCTAATATTGTTTGAATGCATTTGCACTCATTCTTAACAGTGTCTAACAAGAGAATTAACCTATTGAAGCTGATTAGTTCAAATTGCATTTTTGTATATGATGATGAGAAATGGATTTTTGTTTTCTTTTTCAAGTTATTTTTTCCTAAATTTGGATTTTGCTGAAATATATGACAGTTATTCAGTGTGTGTTATACAGAAATTAATGTCCGTGGAGCTGTTAGTATATGTGAAGAAATAAATGTGTAAAGAAACAGCTGAAAAGAACAGTAAGAATATTAAATATATTTAAGAGAATAAAACATTAAAAACACTAAGTTATAATTATACTCAACTTTCAGGATATATTGGAAATAAAATTTGAGTGACTAAAAAAAGATTTTACATAACATAATCTGTTATGAATAAAAAAGTACTTTTTTTTCTTTTTTTTTTCTTTTGTACTGGGAATCAAACTCAGAACCTCATGCTTGCAAGGCAGGCTCGGTACCACTGAGCTAAATCCCCAGCCCCTAAAAAGTATTTCTTTTTTCACACATAATTTGTATTGTATCAGGTTATCTAAATATGACAAAGGAAACATCTTAACTTCAAAAAATACACAATATAATAACTATAATAATTTGGGAATAAAATAAAATACAATAATTTGGGAATATTATTAGTTCTAGGAGCTTGTGACAAACTTTTGATTTTCTTAGAAGGTCACAGTGGCCTATGAATAGGATAATTAGCAGAATATTATTTATTAGCAAATAAAGAGAGCAGATGTGAGACAAGCAGTAAGTGCATCCATGGGCAAGCACTGCTCACAAGAGGTCTTCCAAACTAAGCTTGAAACCAGCTCCGAATCAAACAAGCACCTTGGACTGGAAATATTTCTGTGTTAGCAACCTGAGGATACACACTTGCATGAATTCTGGCCTCAGCAACATTCACCATCTCTTCATGGTAAGAAAACCACGCAGAGGGACAAGTACAACGCTGATCACCAGAATTACCTCGCTACTTAGCCAGTTTGAGCCTGTTACCAAAATGGGTTAAGAATATCATCGGAATTTGAAACAAGTAGGTGCTGTGGCCCAAGGTGGTAGCACTCTTTGGGATCCTGCTACTTGGCATGCCAAGATTGTGAAGTTCCAGGCCAACTTGAGCAGATTATTGAGACCCATAAAAAATCGAAAGGACTAGGGATGTTACTCAGTGATCCCTATGGTTGAACACCAATATTGAGAAAAAAGTCTAATTGTGACTAGCAATGTTGGATTCAACAACTTCTTGCATTGTTATAATTTTCCTCTTCTTAAATTAAAATTTATTTCCTCAATTTGGAATTAATATATTACAAGGATTATATGTATATCTATCATACATTTTTAAAACAGCCACAACTATATCATACTGAAAGTTTTAATATGTTTTGTAGATTTGTGAAGCTGGGAATCATTTCATCAATGTAATATTGGCTCATCCCAATCACACAGGTTAGTTTACTTTTCTTTTTATCTACCCTAGAGTGAATTTTGATAATAATTATTTTTAAAAGCCTATTTATCAGATTTTTTAAAAGGTAACAATAGTTAGAAACACTTAACTAAATATGTCTATAAAGGGACTATGTGCCTTATTTTGGTTTTATTTTATATCCACATACCAGCCAATTAATCTCTGAACTGAGCTCAAACTACTTCATCCTTGTATTTCATCTTAAAGGAGAGTTGGCCAGCACAATGCCTGACTGGCAAACACAAGGTCCTGAGTATGATCCCGTTACAAGGAGAGTGATCTTGAGTGTGACAAGTAATCTTTTCCTGGGATGTAATATTGTCTTACAGAAGAACATGTGTTGGTTCAGAGATTTCCAGTGACTTTTCTCATTGACATAGCTAGTGCTCCAAAGATCATGAAACCAAGACCATGTGGAACATTTGCAAGCTACAAACTGTGTATCATGGTCTGTGGAGAAGACCACTGTGCACCTACTGGAACTAATTTCTGTAAAAGTCTTCAACATGTAGAGTTACTTTGCATTCTCTATCACATAGAAAATGAATGACCTGAATAAATGACTATAGTCAATTTAGTGGCGTACTTTAATGAAAGATTATGCAAATAACACATACACATCTTTTTGTGTGTAATGTCTTTTTTCCTAGTATCCCAGACTATTTTTCATCAGTGGGTTTGGAATCTTATGATTAACTTAATTCTAAAACCTGGGAAGGGGATAATTAGCTTTGTATTGTGTGAGTCTCTCCAAGTTTCCTTACTGTTGATCTATAATTATTTTATTTGTTTTAATTCCACAATGCATTGCTGGTTATTAACTATGTACTCTTTAGAGACTTTGTATTCTATGGCCAGGCATAATTTTGTGTGGATCAAGCCCCTTCCAAACTTTCTCATTGTGGCATAGGGCTGTCTGCGCTGTTACTCCAACTGGTTTCATTTTGGACAAAGAGGAGAGATCCTCTAATCCCAATCACCTCTAGTACTGGTTCTAAATGACATATCACTACAGTCAGCCAGATATAGCACTAATCTTATTGATGATGGAGCCTTTTCACTAAAACATTTCAGAAAGCTTTAAGAAACAGTGACTCCTCTTGGCCCTCCCATGGAGCATGGGAAAGAACCAGGGAATTAGGCACATGAGGAAAACCTTTACTTGCATAGAAAGGGGCTTCTTGTCTTCAGCCTTATATGATAACCTACTCTAGGAAACCTATTTCTCGAAACCATTTCCTATTTCTCTAATCTCTTAATTCCTTCTTTACCTGCCTGCCATGGAAATTCTAGCATTTTTTTCTTCATTACTATGTGTCATTTCTTTGTACAATTTTTAAGGTGCACTTTAGCACTGTGTTTTCACCAGAATATTTAATCTCACTCATGAGGAGAGTCCTTCAAAACCATAAACCTTCTTTTATCCACTCTAGTATTTTTTCCTCCTATCAATCACCTTTTGAATCCAATAATGTATATGTGCTATTGATTGTTGGATCATGCTGGCTAAGTCTTGCATCTCCTTTGGGGTATAATCGCTTTTTCTATTAGCTGTACTTGGAAAACACCTCAGGAAGCCTATAAAGTAATACAAAACTGGATATTGTTAAAAGCTATGAGTGGAGATGTAAAAAATCTATTCTTGTAGTAATATGTCCTCTGTATTGGCGGGAAGGAGAAGATTTCCATAAGTATTGGGAAGTTCATGAAGGCCTAGATAGATATTATGATATTTTCAGATAATGACTTTGCCTTGGAATGGGAGTTGTATATATTTTTTTCTTAAATTCTTTTATTGGTACAATTTAGGTATACAACACATTTACATTTCACATTGGGAATTGTACCTTTACATGATGCATCTTGGTTCTTATTTTATCCCCTTTCCTACACCCCCCTTCACCCCCTCCACCCTTCCCTATTTACAAAGACTTTATTTCCAGTTTTTCCATTTCTCATCATTTTTCCTTTCCCTTCTTTCCTTTCCCCTGCCCCTCCCACTACCCCTACCCCTATAGACCTTTTCTTCCTATTTTTGCATTATCTATTATTCATTCTAATCATAGGTACATTTTAGGTATACAATATAATGACATTCATCATTGGAAATTTGCACCTTTACATAGTCTCTCTTGGTTCTTATTTTTCACCCTTACCCAGCCCTCCCTTCAACCCCTCAATCCCTCCCTATTTACAAAGATTTTGTTCCTATTTTTCCATTTTCTCATATTAATCTCATTCCCTTCTTTCCTTTCCCCTAGCCCTCCCACTTCCTTCCCCTTTGACTCTTTTTTTCCAATTCCACATTACCTATTATAAATTTAGTCCTTATTTACACTTTCAGTTTCTTACACCAGAGAAACTATTTGGTATTTACACGTGTGCCCTGTTTATTTCACTTAAGAGTATCGCCTCAATGTGCATCCATTTAGCTATAAATGTCTCTAATAGAAATGCTGAACCAATTGGAACAGAGGTTTGGTAGAACTCTTGAAGACATTGGTGTAGGAAAAGATTTTATGAACAAAACCTCAGTTGCCTGTGAACTAGAACAAACAATCAACAAGTGGGATCTCTTCTTATTAAAAAGCTTCTGCACAGCAAGAGAAACCAACAGCAATGTGAAGAGACAACCCACAATGTGGGAAAAAATCTTCACCTGGTGTTCCTGAGACAAAGGCCTACTATCTCAAATCTATAAAGAACTTAAAAAGATCAGACCTCCCAAATTTAAAGACGCAATCCAAAAACGGGCATCTGAAATGAACAGACATTTCTCAGACAAAGAAGTAGAAATAGCAAATAAATACATGAAAAAATGTTCAACATCACTGGTCATTCGAGAGATGCAAATGAAAACAACACTGAGATTCCACCTCACTCCACAAAGAATGGCTGCTATCAAGAAATCAACCAGTAACAAATGCTGGCAGGTCTGTGGGGAAAGAGGAGCCCTGCTCCACCGGTGGTGGGATTGTAGACTGGTGCAACCACTGTGGAAATCAGTATGGAGACACTTCAAAGAACTAGGACTGGAAGTCCCATTTGACCCCACTATTCCTCTGCTGGATATCTTCCCCAAAGAATTAAAAGAATCATACCACAGTAACATATGTGCACCCATGTTCATAGCAGCATAGTTTGTAATAGCTAAAACTTGGAAACAGCCCAAATGCCCATCAACTGGAGACTGGATAAAGAAAATGTTTTTTTTTATAAAATGGAGTACCACTCAGCCATAAAAAGGGAGTTGCATATTTATTCTTTGGAGTTTGATTATGTTTGCAGTTAGGTACTGGACCCAGTCTCCATTTTTCTGACTTTTTATTGCAGAAAACTAGAGCCTCTTTATGTGCTTTCAAGGAATAGCTGGGTGAGGTGGTACATAGCTATAATCTCAGCACTGGAGAGGCTGGAGCAGAAGGATCACTGCAAGTTGAAGGCCAGCCTGGGCTAGATAGCGAGTTCAAGGTCCACCTGAACTACATAGTGAGACTCTGACTCAAAAAGCAAAATAAAACAAAAAGGAAAACACAAACAAAACAAAATAATAAAAACCAAATAAGTGTTTCCAAAAAGATCATTTAGTGGTCATATTTGGCTTTTTTGCTTAATTGCTAGCTACCATTGTCAAGAACACTCATAGAAAGAAAGTGCTGTTTAATTCCACTTTCTGTAGTGGACTGAATAAAGCCTTCCCTTCGATCAGTAGAATATATTAGTATACCACTAGCAAAAGGTTTCACACTTGCCCTGCCACTCTGTACCCACAACTCACTGTTTTGAATTTTACAGCAAAAATGAGTTGCTAATTGTGAGTCTCTAGCATGTCATTTAACTCAAAAAGTCATTCAAGCAGCTGCTTCTTGAGCCACAATTGTACTGACTGCTGGAGGTCATGGTTTTCTGAGAACAGATGCTGAGGTGGAGGCTGGTGCTCACAGGCTTACAGAGGAGTGACTTTATGAAGAGGAAGAAATAATCATGTTTAGATAAGAAAATGACAGCAATACCATCTAAATAACCATCTACAGTGCACACATGGAACAGTCTAAAGCTAGGATGAATAGTCAATTTTGAGTCATAAATTAAGTCATAAATTTCCCATATGGATGAAATAATGAATTAAGATTAAACCAATAAGGAAGTGTTGACTGTGGTTCCTGACTTCAGCCATGAAATCCCTATAAGACATGCTGGGAGCAGAAGGTTTCCTGCCAGAAGCACTCCATAAAACAGAAGAAATAGCCAATTATACCCAATGATGAATTTGGGCAGTGCAGCATTTTACTGTAAAAATTTCAACTTTCACATAATAGAAACTCTACCATAATATTTGTAGGCTGAGGAAATATTTCATGGAGAAGGTAAATATTAAAATAATGATCCATAAATTTATACATTACTACAATTAACAGCAACTATGCACACTTGAAGAACATTATGCACTTACAAATATTTCTCTGTCATAAGACATATTCATTATTTAATATGCAACTACATCTGGAAGAAATTGATAGTTCCCATTCCAGGGACTGAAAACTCATAAACTAGATGTTTAGGCCTGGCTTCTGCTATATTCATCTTCCAGCTCTGGAATTCAATAAACATAAAATGAATAGGGCCCTCAGTTATCTTTGTTTTGATTCATATATGAACATCACACAAAGGTGTTTTCATAATGTCATAAAAGAATCAGTAGTATTAAGTGGTGTATGTATTCTTATCTTGAAATGAGCAGTATATGAAATCTGCACAGTACTTAATGCATTACTTGATATTTCAAACAGAGTTATAATTTTGAAAATAACATACTGACATTTCATTATGACTTTAGTTATAACTTAAAGAGATTAGTAGATTTGTTACCTGATTAAATCTTGCTAGGAGAATAAAATGTAATTTTATAATTCATATTTATTTTTACAAATGTCATGTCTCAAAGTTCAAACTGAAATCATTATAAATTTATTTTCTAAAATGTTTCTTGAAAAAATTTACAAGGAGAAAAATAACAAAAATCAAGTAATAATACACCAAATATAATGAGAGCTATGAATAACATTCCTGATTGCTGAGCAGAAATAATTTATGTGGTATTAGTGAATGTTAGCTATATGATTCAGTTTAATCAGCTTATGTGAGATTTTCACAGCCTTCTGACATAAGTGATGTTCTTATGAAATTCACTTTGGATTTCACTACTTTAATACAAAGAAAGCTGTGAGGCATTCAATAATCTCAACCAAATACATGGACTCTCACACTGATGGAGAATGTGAAGAGGTATGCAGCTGTCAAAGCACATTTATAAGTCAGTCTGTAATACTGCTAAAGCTGTGATGATATATGAAATAAATCTTATATATTATTCTATTTGAAATCTTAAGAAAATGATTTCCCTTATGCGTTATGCAATTTTACAGCAACAGAACTGTAGACACGTTCAGAAATGACAAATATTCTTTGAGTCAAAGGTCATAACATTTCAAATGGGGTTCTTCTGAGCAATTTATTGAATAGATTGCTAAAAATATCGCATGACATTTTGTGTGGTGTGTAGCTGTTCTTGGGATTTAGAATTATATAATAAGCATATGATCACATTTGCAATGTGTAGCATCATTGACAATTTACTCTCCTTTCTAAAAGGAAATAATGCCTGCTTCCCAAGTCCAAATTATAACCCCTTCACGTGGATGTTTTTCTTGGTTTCATGTCCAAACTACACATATGAGGTATGCTATTCATGTATATAAATAGTTTTAAGTACTTGATTACATACTAAATACATTGTATGTGTTTTCCTGTATTATAAAATAGTATATGTGATAAAATATATCTATTTATTTATTATCGATAGATATAAGTGCAGAGCTATACATTCTATTCAAGTTACAGGGATAGTAAAGTAGCACAATTTTCTTTGAAACTAAAGAAATACATGAGCATAAACGCATTTATATTTAAGAAAGATTTTTTTCAATCATTATATAAAACATTTTGAAAGTTTTCAGAAATTTTATTTTTCAATCTTTAAAATGGTATTCTCTGTTCACTTATGAATATCATATTATTTTATGGAAGTTAAATGACTGTTGAATGTAAAAATTAAATTATCATTTTTTGAAAGTTTATTTCTACTTATATCTTTTCTCATGTTTTAATATCTATCTAATGTCACAAGTGAAATAATTACTGGAATATTTGTTTATTTTTGTTTCAATATAATAGATTGGATCATGGATTAGTTTCACGATCATGACACAAACACTGCCAGGTAAGGCCTATGTTTATGACATTTACTCAAAGTGAGCAGAACTCCAAGCACAGCAGAGGGACTGATTTCTGAGAATAAGTTACTCTACTACTAAGGCGCAAGGATTTTATGGTTTTATTTTGATTCTGATTTTTAGCAGTATTAAAAATATTGAAGTATCATTTCTATTTAACTCTACATAATTTCTGCTTGATCCAAACAAGGATACTTAATTTAAATGCAATTATTAAGCAATAAGATTTTGTTAAATGGAAGTAGTAGCAATTATGCATTTCACATGAATCTCTCTCCTGTACAAGTGTGCAGGCATATGTATATGTTTTATTAATTATCCAGGAGAACCTGCAAAAGTAGACCTGGGGAGCCTGAGTTTTTAGTCTTGAATACTGGGCCTTTTAATGCATAATAGAAAGCTGAATTACATGAGCTCTCCGTATTAAGAGGTATACATGTTATATTCATTTCATCTATTTGTTGTTCTATTGTATAACAATTTTGGATTATAATTAATGTGGCTTATATATGTATGCATTCATAAGTATAAAGGGATATTACATATATGTGGAAAATATTGAAATAGTTCAAAAGAGTGAAAAATTCATTTTTGAAAGCATTTTATGGTAACATTTTTTGAAAAATGAACATTACTAAGTGTTTTTATATTTATTCTTCCATATAATAAATATTGATTGAACATATGCTAGGCCATAAGTATTGGAAAACTGATGAGAACTTAGACAACACTTGAAAAATATTTTAAAGTTTAGATATAGAGTGTGCCATCTTCTAATATATCTTGCATCCATCATAGGAATAAAAAAAGATAATTATTTCTTTTTTTTCTAGTTGGGATTTTTACACTTCTGATGAGTATCCAGATGTCTTTATGGGCAAACAAGAAACATAAATATTATCTGAAGAAATTCAACTCATGTATGCATAGGAAATCAGCAATAATTCCATTTTTGTTGTAAAAAATAAGTATTCCAATATCAAGAAAGGCAATATATAAATTCAATACATCAAACTTATTTAAGGACAATTAACTAATGCTCTATTAATTTATGAACAATAATATTTTTATTATTAAAATATGAACTTTCAGAATTTGTCCAAATTTACAGTGATGAAAATTAAGCAATGAAAAGTAAAAATGATAAATAGAGAGTATGCCAAAAAAAATGTATACATACTTCAGCAGTTTGCTGTACTAATAAATGTCTGGAAGCTAATGAAAACCACTTTAAGCAATTCTTGTAATTGTAGAGGCCAAGGGTAACTTGAATTAACCTCATGATGTTTCAGTAAATTTAGTATTAAAATATTTGTATAAAGTTTTCTTTTCCAAATATTTACATTTTTCTTTTTTGGTACCGGGGATCGAACTCTGGTCCTTGCGCTTGCGCAGCCAGGTGGTGAAACCACTGAACTAAATCTCCAGCCCCCAAATATATACAGTTTTAGCAGATTGTATAATTAATGAAATGTAACAATATATTTCTGAGATTGATGGTTGAAACATTTTTATTTCATTAATATTTTATGAACGATATTTCATGAACATTAGTTTTCATAGGGCAATTAAA
>NW_004624761.1:5028527-5064256 GCF_000247695.1 Heterocephalus glaber
TTTTTTAATAAAATGGAGTACTACTCAGCCATAAAAAATGAGAAATTAGAGACATTTATAGCTAAATGGATGCACATTTAGGCAATACTCTTAAGGGAAATAAATAGGACACACATGTGTAAATACTGAATAGTTTCTCTAATGTGAGAAATTAAAAGTGTAAATAAGGAGTAAAAGTTATAATAGATAATGTGAAATAGGAAGAAAAGGTGCAAAGGGGAAGGGGAAGTCGAAGGGTAGGGGAAAAGAAAGAAGGGAATGGAATTAATATGAGAAAATGGAAAAATGGAAGCAAAGTCTTTGTAAATAGGGAGGGATGGAGGAGTTGAAGGGAGGGCAAGGGAAGGGGGATAAATAAGAACCGAGAGATTATGTAAAGGTGCAAATTTCCAATGATGAATGTCATTTTATTGTATACCTAAAATGTACCAATGATTAAAATGAATAATTGATAGTGTATAATGGGAAGAAAAGGTCCAAAGGGGTAGGGGATTTGGGAGGGGTAGGGGAAAGGAAAGAAGGGAAAGGAAAAATTATGATAAATGGAAAAAAGGAAATAAAGTCTGTGTAAATAGGGAAGGGTGGAGGGGGTGAAGTGAGGGCTGGGAATGGGGAAAAAATAAGAACCAAAATACATCATATAAAAGTACAAGCTCCCAATGATAAATGTAAATGTATTGTATACCTAAAATGTACCAATAAAAGAATTTAAGGGAAAAAATAAAAGAACTTTCTAAAGCATTTCAGGGCTGTTTTCTCAACCAGCATCTCCAAACCTTTCCAAACTCTCCCAACAAGCCAGTTCCACAGGCCCTTGAGCCAAATGGTCAGGCATAGGCACATCAATGGGCCCCACACTGTACCAAAATTTGATTTAGTAACTTTTTCCCTTACTAAGACAAAATACCAAACACCTAATGTTAAAGCAGGAAAGTTTTATTTTGGCTCACAGTTTGTAGAGATTAAAGATTACAGTCAGCTGGCTCCAAGGCAGATTGGCATTGCACGGGGCCTTTGCAGAGAAGAAACAGTTCACAGAAAAGCAGGGAAGGCAGAAGGTAGCAAAACAGTGATGTAGCAGAAACCAGCAGAAGCAGAAGCAGCAGCAAGGCAGAACCCTCTCTACTTTATCCCTTTCAGTTCCTACCTTTTGGGTGGTGCTATTCACACCCGGGGTGTGCCTTATCATTATCCCACCCAGAGCTATGCTTAACTAATCAGTGGACTAATTTTGTAATCACACACTTTTAATCACAGCATTGCAATTTATTCCCAGCATCACACACCCTAAAACAAGCCACCTCTGTAAAGTCCCTCTTATGAGCACATGAGTGTTTGAGGGGACACCTAAACACAAGCAAAACATTGTCATTGCTCTAAAACATTCTGGTTGCAACCTTCCACACTTGTGAATATTCCAAAGGTGTCAGCTGAAAGATTCTGCCCTTTGAGATTCAATTCATTATGGTAACGTGCAATTCTCATTGCTTTTTTTTCTCTAAAACTGGTTCCTTTATAGTGGTGATCAGTTTGAAGTTGCTTATTAAGCATTTAATAATTATATTCGAATTTTCTACTTCAATTAGAAAGCTCCATGAAAGAACCAACCAGTTCTGTCAGGTTTTATGTACCAAATATTAATAAATATGTTTGATAACTTAATTGTAGTTATTTTATGTAAAAATAAACATTGTTCATATGTTTCAATTTTATGATAGAAAGTTTAGAAGGAGAATTGAAAATTATTTCACTGTACAATTTTCTATAAGAATATAAAGCAACTAATATTATTATAGGTTTTATTTAACTTAATATCTAATTTTACAGATAAAAAAAACTCATAACTAAATAGGCACACAAACTTACCCAATGTCAGTTTTTAATAAAGTAGTTATAATTCTTAAATTCCTTGTATTCTAATATCACTAATTTCTCTCTGACACTACTTAAATTGAGAAAATTCCTGCTGGATTATATATATTGTTTTGTTCTCTGATGATTTCACCAAAAGATGATTAAAGTTCAATAATTTCTTCTTAAGATTCCTTAAATAAATAGGAAAGAGCTTCGGAAAATCAACCATCCGGAGAATGGATAGCAAGCAGGAGAACATTAGAAGAAGAGCAGTGAATTGTAAGAGTTCATCAAAGAAACCATATTGGAAGAAAGAGGGGATAGACAGGAAATAATACTTTGTAGTTGTTATGACTATTTTTATATGTGAAAAAAATAACATTTTTTTCTTGGACCAGAATTACAGAATTTCATTTCTGAAACAAACAGTATCAAAATACATCTTTCATAGTTTCAAAAAAATAAATCTGGTATGATTGTAGATTCACTTGTGTCACTATTTCTGAGTGACTTTTTTCTCAAATATTTCAATTACTATTATCGAAATACAGTTGAAGACTAAAATCCCTTTTTGCCATGGACCTCTGTATTTGGAAATGCTTTTGTACATTTCCCTTGAGAAACGTACTCTGAAAAAGGCTGATTATAAGCTTTGATATTCACCTGGGTAAAAATTAACCATTGAGTAGACTTTAAAATAAGTCCTTTTAAAATTATTCTAATGCAGAAATTGCATAATTGCTTTTAATTACATTTATAAAACAAAAATTGCTATAATCACCTCTAATATCCAGGAGTAAGCACAGAGTGTTCTTTTCTTTTGTATAAAATAAAAAATGAAAATACAATAAATTCCTGTAAATTTGCAGATCTTTTTTATATTATTATATAATTTATAATAATATAGAATATAATATTTTATATAATATATAATATATTTATAATAATATTTTGTATTATTTTAGGTATACAATACAATGACACATCATTGGGGATTTGCACCTTTACATACTCTATCTTGGTTATTTTCCCCCTTCCCCTGCCCTCCCTTCAACCCCTCCATCCCTCCCTATTTACAAAGACTTTGTTTCCATTTTTCCATTTTCTCATATTAATTCCATTCCCTTCTTTCCTTTCCCCTACCCCGCGCACTTCCCCTTCCCCTTTTCCCCTTTTCTAAATCAAATTCTCTCTTTTACCTTTTATAGTCCTTATTTACAGTTTCAATTTCTCAGACCAGAGAAAATAGTATTTACTCATGTGTCTTATTTCACTTACTACTATTGCCTCAATGTTCATCCATTTAGCTATAAATGTCTCTAGTTTATTGTTCTTTATGGCTGAGTAGTACTCCATTTTATATAAAAACCACATTTTCTTTATCCAGTCTCCAGTTGATGGGAGCTTGGGGTGTTTCCAAGTTTTAGCTGTCACAAACTGCGCAGCTATGAACATGGGTACACATATGTCGCTGTGGTATGATTCTTTTAATGCTTTGGGGAAGATACCAAGCAGGGAAATAGCGGGGTCAAATGAGACCTCTAGCTCTAGTTCTTTGAGAAATCTCCATACTGATTTCCACAGTGGTTGCACCAGTCTACACTCCCACCAGCAGTGAAGCAGTGTTCCTCTTTCCCCACAGCCACACCAGCATTTGTTATTGGTTGATTTCTTGACAGCAGCCATTCTTTCTGGGTTGAGGTGGAATCTGGAATCCCAGCATTGTTTTCATTTGCATCTCTCAAATGACCAGTGATATTGAACATTTTTTCATTGGTTTATTTGCTGTTTCTATTTCTTTGTCTGAGAAATGTCTGTTCATTTCAGATGCCAATAATTGGATTGGATCTTTAAGTTTTGGACGCCTGATTTTTAAAGTTCTTTATACATTCTAGATCAAAAACCCTCTTCTGAGGAAATGCTGATGAAAAAATTTTCCCAAATTTTGGGTTGTTTCTTCACACTGCTGATGGTTTCTCTTGCTGTGGAGAAGCTTTTTAACAAGAAGAGATCCCACTTGTTGATTGTTTGTGCTAGTTCATTGGCATCTGGGGTTTTGTTCATAAAATCTTTTCCTACACCAATGTCTTTAAGAGTTCTAACTAACTTCAGTTCCACCTGGTTCAACATTTCTGTTTTAATATTGAGATCTTTAGTCCATTTTGGTTTTAGGTTAGTGCACAGTGAAAGATACAGGTCTAGTTTTAATCTTTGGAAAGTTGAAACCCAGTTTCTCCAGCACCATTTATTGAGAGGCATCTTTCCTCCAGTGAGGATGGTTGGCTCCTTTGTCGAAGATGAAGTGGCTGAATGTGCCTGGAGTTGCTTCTGCATTTTCTAGTCTGTTCCACTGGTCCTCAGGTCTGTTTCTTGGCCAGTACCTGTTTTTATTACAATAGTTTTGTAGCATAGTTTCAAGTTGGGGATTGTGATATCCCCGACCTTGTCTTTATTGCCTAGAATTGCTTTTGTTATTCTGAGCCTCTTCTTATTCCAAATGAATTTTTGGATTGTTTTCTCAAGGTCCGTGTAGTATGCTGCTGGGATTTCAATTGAGATTGCATTGAACCTATATAGCAATTTTGGAAGTATGGCCATTTTCAGTATGTTGGTTCTTCTGACCCAGAAGCAAGGGATGTCTTTGCATTTTCTGATATCATCTTCAATCTCTTTTTTTCAGAGTGTTATAATTTTCAGAGTAGAGGACTTTGATTTCTTTGCTTAGGTTTATTTCTAGGTATTACAGTTTTGAACATAAGGCAAGAATAATGTAAAATTTGCAATAAAAATATTCACAATTCCTTAGGCTAGTCATTAAATTTGCTTATTTTCAACTGTTCTATGTGTTCTAGATTTTCCATATATAGTTATAAACCATGCCACTATGATATTTGAAATATTAAAAAATGCTGTAGTAAACACATCAAGCTCTTTATAAACACTTTAGGATCATCTTTACATGTATTCCTCACACCGTCAATGTGACAGAATACTAATCAATGTAATGTGCATTGAACTTTGCATGTTAATATACATGGCTCTTTCTGCACGAATTCTTGATGTACAGTATGAACTCCATTTAAAACACTCTTCTTGTTTTAAAATTTATGTGGAAAGTCACCTTTATAAGTAAAATATATATCCCAAATTATTCACTATTCTAAATACAAATGAACTTTTACAAATTGAGCATATCTAGATTAGTTCAGAAACAATATTACCAGCATCCTAGAGAAATCTTAACTTCGTATTACTTTGCATTTAATGAAATCCACATTATGTATGCAAAACATGAAATTTATAAAACTTAATTTTGCCCTTCCTCTAAATGTAATCAAGACCAATTATTTTAATTTTACTCGATTTTGGCATAAATTTTACCAGATTTAAAATTTTACCAATTTTATTTTAATTTATTGACATAAATTATTGTCCCTTCTAAAAATAAGTGAGACATAAGAAGAGATGTTTAGTCAATCTCCATTTAAGCCATCTTATTTAATTAGATAGATTTAAAGTCAGATGCAAAAATGTAATGTGGAGGTCTCACTACATTTGTCTGGCACCCTTTTTCTGTTCTAACAGCTACATTATAACATTTTAATTTAGTTATGATTATATTAAGTGACCTTCACACTTACTACTAATTCCACTCCTCTATCATCTCATTATTGGCCCATCCAGAAAATTCAAATCTCATAGTGAATATGAGATTGCTCTTGAGGGTTTGGTTTATCCATTATCTCACAACCCACTTGATTTAATCAGGTATTCCCACTTTCTCATTTCTAAGAATGTCTAGTGTAATCAAAATTCTCTTTATTCATAATTTCTTTTTCAAACTGGAAGAGAAAAAATTTTATTCACAATTGATAAATAACTACTTGTGATAAATATCTTCATAGTTTATAGATATATATTTCACAAGGAAATAAATAACATGTACATATTAACATATACTATAAAAAGTATAGGTAGAACAAGTAGTATCATTATTGATAGCCAAGAACGTGTTTTCATATAATATTCCTCATCACCTGCTTCCATGTAAGATCCCTATACTTTTGTTTAAGAAAATGAGATTTAGACAAGTTATACATTGGTGATTTTCAATGAAAAGGGCTTAGGATTTTAGAGTATATGGAAACATTTTTGGTAGCTGAAACTTGGGGTTTACCACTGTCCTCTAGTAGATAAAAGCCAGAGATGTTGTCAAATATTCTATAGTACCAATAATATACATTCTCAATTAGTACCTTAGTATCCATTAAGAACATTAATTGTGCTGCCAGGCAGTGTGGTGACACACTCCTGTAATCCTAGAACTTGGGAAGCTGAGACAGGAGGATCACTGCAAGTTCAAGGCCAACCTGGGGTATATAGTGAATTCAAGGTCAGCTTGAACTACACAGTGAGACTGTGTCAAGAAAGAAAGAAAGTAGGAAATAAAGAAAGGAAGTGGGGGGAGAGAGAGAGAGAGAGAGGAAGAAATTTTTAAAAGAGCTGGAGATGTAGCTCAGTACTAAGGTCTCTGGGTTCAATCCCTAGTACCAGAAAAAAATTAAAAAGTTACTATGCCAGCATTGTCTGTCATTACCGGTCATATAAGATAGCTAACTTGGCCCCATTCCATATTCAAGTAGAATATTCCTTCAGCTGTAAAAAAGTTTTTCAGAGGTATATAAAATGTACCTCAAACTTTATTTCTTAAAATGTGTTATAAATTTTTCTTTTCTTCATATTATCTTTCTCTATTTTTATGTTTTATGGTATTTAAACCACTCAGTTTATATTGATATATTTCAAACAATATGGAAAATAAATATTTTATGATAGTAACCCATTATTGCTTTGTCTATTAGCACATGTTTGCAGCACACTATGTTTACAGGACTTGTGTGGACTAGGGTTACTTCCTACTACATATTATGTATCTTATTTTGTTCTTTCTTTCTTTCTTTCTTTCTTTCTTTCTTTCTTTCTTTCTTTCTTTCTTTCTGGGTTTCTTTTATAAGAGAAATTGTGAAATAATTAAGCTAGGTAATCTGATTTATTTCACTTAATGTTATAGTTTCAAAGTGCATCCATTTTCATATGAATGACTCAAGTTTATCTTTATGGCAGAATATCACTCCACTGAGTGTAAATATCACATTTTCTTTATCCAGTCTTCTGTTAATCCATATACAGGCTGCTGCTAAAATTTAGCTAGTATGAATTGTGCTCCTATAAATATGGATATGCCAATATCAATGTAATATGTCTTTAAATCTTTTGGAAAAATACCTAGAGAGAAAGTAACTGGGTCAAATAGAAGTTCTAGTTCAAATTTTTTGAGGAATCTCCATACAGATTTCCAGAGTGATTGTACTGTAGGTTCACATTATTTCCAACAAGGCAGAATTATTTTTTCCTTGAAGTTTTCTTAGCATTTACTATTATTTCTTTTTTTATGATGGCCATTCTTTCTGAGGTAAAGTGGAATCTCAAAGTTATTTTAATTTGCATTTCTCTCATGACCAGTAAAACTGAGCTTTTTGTCATGTACTTATAGACCTGTAATTCTGTAATTCTGTAATTCTGCTTCTGTGAAGAGTATATTATTCATTTCACTTGCCCATGTTTTGATTGAGTCTTTATTTGGATTAGTCTAATGTGTTAAGTTCTTTTTATATTCAAGGTATTAGTCTTCTGTCTGAGAAATAGCTTCCAAAATACTTTTGTTCCCATTTTTAGGTTGTCTTTTCACTTTTCAGTTGTTTCTTTTGTTGTGCAGAAGTTTTTAATTTGATATAATTCCATTTGTTGTTTCTTGGTACAAAAAAACCCAGAAGAACTTCATAAACACATGGAAATTAGATAACACATTCTTGAACAACTAATGGGTCACAGATAAAATTAAAGAAGAAATTAAACATTACCTACAATTAAATGACAATGTTGACATGACATACCACAACTAATGGAATTCAATGAATGCAGTACTAAGAGGGTAATTTATAGCAGTGAACTCTCAATCAGGAAAACAGAGAGAGATCAAATAAACTACTTAATATTGAACCTCAAACTTTTAGAAAAAGAATAAGTCAGGCCCAAGCTTGCATGAGAGAGGAAATTATAAAGATTAGAGCAGAAATTAATTCAGTTGAGACTAAGAAAACATTATGAAAAATTAATGAATTGAAGAGTTTGTTCTTTGAAAGATAAAATAAAATTGATAAAAATTTAGCCAACCTTATCAAAAAAAAAAGAAAGAAAAACTCAAATTTGATGTAATTAGGAAGGAAAAGTGTGAAATCACAACAGATCCTGTGGAAGTCCAGATGATCATCAATATCTACTTCAAGAACCTGAACTCTAATAAAATGAAACACACAGAAAAAATGGCCAGATTCATAGATACATATTAATTACCAAATCTGAACCAAGAAGATATAAAAATTCTTAACCTAATATCAGGTAATAAAATTGAAAATGTAAGTGAAAACTTACCAAGAAAGAAAATCTGATGGCTTCACTGCTGAATTCTACAAGAAATTTAGAGAAGATATACTCCCAATTCTCTTCAAACTCTTTAATGAAATAGAAAGGGAAGCAATATTCCCATAATCATTCCTGGAATCAAGCATTATCCTGATTCCAAGCCAGAGAAAGACCCAACCAAAAGAGAATCACACACCAATCTCCCTAATGAACATAGCTGCAAAAATCCTCAATAAAATACTGGTAAAAAGAATACAACAAATCATCGAGAAGATTATACCCCATGATGAAGTAAGATTCATCCCAGGGATGCAGGGATGGTTCAACATATGCAGATTAATAAATGCAATGTATCGTATCAACTTAGCCAAAGACAGAAATCACATGATCATCTCAATAGACATAGTAAAAGCATTTGACAAAGTCCAACATCCATTCATGATAAAAAAAAATCATACATAAAATTGGAATAGACCATCTCAATCTTATAAAAGCCATTTATGAGAAATAAACAGCCAACATAAGAGTAAATGGTCAAAAATTGAAAGCTTTCACTCTAAAATCAGGAACAAGGCAAAGATGTCCACTATCACCACTCTTACTCAACATAGTTCTGGAAACATTAGCCAGAGCAATTAGAGAAGAAAAAGAAAAAAGGAATAAAGATAGGAAAGGAAGAATTTAAATTATCATTACTTGCAGATAACATGATTCTCTATATAGAAGACTCCAAATACACCAAAAGGCTTCTAGATTTAAAAATCAAATTCAGTTGTGCATCTAGATACAAAGTCAACACTCAAAAATCAATAACATTCCTGTATACAAATTTAAAAATCACTGAGAAATAAATTAGGGAAACAACACCTTTCACAAAAGCATTGAAAAAAATGAAAAACTTAGGAATCACTCTAACAAAGGAAATAAAGGACCTATACATTGTAAATTACAGCACTCTGAAATAGGAGATTGAAGAGGAAATCAGAAGATGGAAATATACTATTTGATCTTAGGAAGAACCAATATAGTGAAAATGGCCATACTCTCAAAGTTGTTATACAGATTTTCTACAATCCTAATCAAAATACCATTAGTATCCCTCACAGAACTAGAGAAAGCATTCCTAAAATTCATTTTAAACCAGAAGAAATTGTGATAAAAGCAGGATGTAACTGGAAGAAAAGTAAAAACAGACCTGAGGATCAGTGGAGCAGTCTAGAAGAAGTGGAAACTATACCAAACACACTTAGCCACCTTATCTTTGGCAAAGGGACCAAACACACTCACTGGAGGAAAGATGACCTCTAATAAGCGGTGTTGGAAAAACTGACTTTCTACATGCCAAAGATTAAAACTAGATCCAAGTTTCTCACCATGCACTAAACTATAATCAAAATGGATCAAAGATCTGAATATTAAAACAGAAACACTGAAAGTGTTGAAAGAGAGAATAGGTAGAACACTTGAGGACATAGAAGTGGGCAATGATTTCACGAACAAAACCCAGGCTGCAAGGAGAATGGAGCAAAGAATCAACAACTGTGATCTTATCCTATTAAAACTTTTGCACTGCAAAAGAAATCACCAACAGAGTGCAGATACAACCCACATAGTGGCAAAAAAATTTCAGCTAGTAGTCCCTCAGATAAAGGACTAATATCTAAACCATACAAAGAATTCAAAAAATATCAGACACCCTAAATTTAAAGACCCAATCAAAAAGTGGGTACCTGAAATGAATAGACACTTGTCAGATGAAGAAGAAGAAATGGCAAATAAATCTATGAAAAAAATGTTCAACATCATTAGTCATCTGAGAATTGCAAATTAAAATAACACTGAGATTCCATTTCACTCCAAAAAGAATACCTAGTATAAAAAACTCAACCAAAAACAAGTGCTAGCAGGGCTGTGAGGGAAAAGGAACCTTGCTCAATTGCTGGTGAGAGTGAAGATTGGTGCAACCATTGTGGAAATCAATGTGAATATTCTTCAAAAAATTTAGAATTACAGGTCCCATTGGATCCAGCTATTCCCTTGCAAGGTATCTTCCCAAAGAATTAAAAGTATCATAACACAGTGATATATGTATACCTATGTTTATACCAACACAGTTTGTAATAGCTAAATGTTGGAAATAACCCAAGTGCTCATCAACTGATGAATGGATTAAAAAATGTGTTTTTTTATACAATGGAATACTACTCAGTCATACAGAAGGATAAACTTGAGACATTTATAGCTAAATGGATGTAACTTGAAGCTATACTTTTAAGTGAAACAAATCAGACACATATGTGTAAATATATTGTCTCTCTGGTGTGAGAAAATGAAAGTATAAATAAGGACTAAAATGTATAATAGATAATATGAATTAGGAAGAAATTGTTCAAAAGGAAAAGGAAACTGTGAAGGGAGGAGGAGGGAAAAAGGGGACATTATGATAAATGTTATTTTATTAAAGGAATTGCTTTCATGATGATGGAGGCTTCTGAGTCTATGCCCAGTAGTGTGGGATGGCAGGACAAGGGTGAGGAACAGTGTTCCCTTTCTTTTCTGAATACTAGTAAGCTGGGGACCAAGGACAGGGGCCCTGGCCCTCCAAGGTCAACAAACAACCCTGGACATAAAAGAATCTTTTCTACAAGATTCTACAATTTTGGTAATTCACCCAACCTCTTGAGCAGGGAGATTGTTGGACACCAAAAAGGTAAGAATCAACAACGTACAGCATGCCAAAGAAATATGACCTGAAGGGAAAAATCTCCCATACTTTCACAGAAGAAAACATGGTCAACCAAGGCCATGACATATAATGATGTCTGACACTGACTCCTGCTGAAAAGCTCCATACGTGGTTCCAAAGTAATCCCTGTGGAGAAATAATTGACTTTGTTAGACAGCAAGAGATTAATTTTAATTACTATCGGTCTCACCTTAATTTGGTCTTGAACACCCAGTGAAAAACTATGATCCAAAAGTATATATACAAAGATATGTAAAGTCAAGACCATAGTAATAAAGCTAGATATAAGAAGGGTCTCCAATTTCTGACCCCTTGTGGCAGTTTCCAACTATACTGGTGGTTCACCACTGTTATGGATCATTAGAAAAAAACTATGGTAAAATTTATAAGAGCTCAACAAGAGTTTTCAAATTTTTTAGCTAAAATTGTGTTTTTTAATTATTAAATTTTTATTCTTTTTACAGCTAACATTAAAAAATGATAACAATACCGGACTCATAGATAACCTCCATTAGTGATAAGATCTAAGAGCCAGCAGGTTACAATCACTATTTTAGTACTTTAAAAACAGTTCCTAAACATGGCTCTTTCCCCAACCTGTCTTTTTACTTTAGTATTTATCTTCTGATTATACATGCTATAATTTCTTTAAAAATTTTATTTATTCTTGTTATAGGCTGCCAGACTCCAAGTGATCATATAAATAAAATCAAGAGCAAATGTGCTAGATTTTTTTACCAAGATCCACAAGATTAACTTTATAAAGAGTTTACAATTGCTAATTACAAAATGATTTTTATTTAAGGCCTACTAAATTAGGTCCCTGGAGAGAGCCCCTGTGGTCTTCCCTACCTTGACCCTTCACAGCTGGAAGCAGTTGGATTGAAACTACACCCTTTCTCCTCTAACCGCAGCTGAGGATGCTCTTTATAGAGGGAATTATTATTGACAGCTAAGTAAGTTAAACACATTGTAGGTCCTTATAATCCACAGGGACAAGCCATTGTTGCACATACTCACCTTTCCCTAAGAACACAATTACATAAACAAAAAAGGGAGAATACAACTACCTACACAAGCCCAATTGGATCCTCTTACTTTCTTTAATTACTTTCATTTTAAATTTTCAAAATCCATTTATGAAAGGTAAATATACTCCATCAAAACTCCATTGATATAAAGATAAATCTACAGACATGTTCAGGCACAAGTGTTGTCAAAGATCTCCTAACTTAAAGTTAAATGGCCAAATATAACTAGTAACATAGGGGCCAGGATATGTTTATAAAATAGAAAGATGCTGTGACCATCATCCCAGAACATATGACTATGGACTGAGATGATGGACTCACTCCAACCAGCATAATGTGACACCCCTGCTGAGAACCATGCAAAGGCTTCCTCTGAGCATCTCCTCTCATCTGCAATGGCCCTTGGACTTGCAAAGATCACCAGACCTGATGCACCACCCACCAATGAGATCCAGGGGCAAAAAGGCCCCAAATACAGTTGCAGCTCACCCTGATGGCACTGCTACCATTTCCAAACAGAGAAGGGGGAGATACAGGAGACTGCAATATTGGTTATGTCCCAAAACAGGCTTTAATTATTAATTTCTTCCTATTTCAAATTATCTATTATACATTTTAATCCTTATGTGCACTTTCACTTTTTCACACTAGAGAAACTATTCAGTATTAACACATGTGTGTCATATTTACCTCTCTTAAGAGTATGGCCTCAATATGCATCCATTTAGCTATAAATGCCTCTAGTATGTCATTCTTCATGGCTGAATAGTACTGCAGTTTACATTAAAAAAAAAACAACCTATCTTCTTTATCCAGTCTCCAGTTGATGGGCTGTTTCCAAGTTTTAGCTATTACAAACTATGCTGCTATAAACATGGGTGTACATATATCACTGTGGTATGATGCTTTTAATTCTTTTGGGAAGATACCCAGCAGGGGAATAGCTGGGTCAAATGGGACCTCAAATCTTAGTTTTTTGTGGTATCTCCATGCTGGTTTCTACAGTGGCTGTACCAGTCTACACGCCCATGAAGAATTTTTTTCCCACAAACCCACCAACATTTGTTATTGGTTGATTTCTTGATAGCATCCATTCTGTCTGGAATGAGGTGGAATCTTGCTGTTGATCTCCTTTGGATCTCTGGAATGACCAGTGATGTTGAAGATTTTTTCATATGTTTATTTGGTATTTCTACTTCCTTGAGACATGGTATTTCTACTTCCTTGAGTCTGTCCATTTCAGATGCCCATTTTTGGATTGGGTCTTTAAATTTGGAAGTTCTGATTTTTTAAATTTCTTTATGTGTTCTAGATAGTCAACCTTAGCCTGAGGAACAGCTGGTAAAAATGTTTTCCCACATCATGGGTTTTCTCTTCATTCTGTTAATGGTTTCTCTTGCAGTGCAGAAGATTTTTAATAAGGGGAGATCCCAGTTGTTGATTCTTTGTCCTAGTTCCCATGCAGCTGAGGTTTTGTTGATGAAACCTTTTCTAAGCCAGTGGCTTCAAGAGTTCTACCTAACCTCTCTTCCAACCCATTTATTGATTATGTTTTAATATTTAATTTGTTCCATTTAGATTTTAGGTTAGTGAATGGTGTGAGAAATAGGCCCAGTTTTAATCTTTGGCAAGTTGAAACCCAGTTTTTCCAGCACCATTTATTTAAAGAGGCTATCCTTCCTTCAGTGATGGTATTCAGTTCCTTTGTCAAAGATGAGGTGGTTGAGTGTGACTTGAGTTGTTTCTGCTTCTTCTTATTGGTTCCACTGATCCTTGGATCTGTTTCTTTGCCAGTACCATGCTATTTATATAACAATAGCTTTGTAGTACCCTTTCAAGTTAAGGATTGTGATACCCCCTTTCTTGCTCTTGTTGCCTAGAATTGCTTTTGCTATTCTATGTCTCTTCTTATTTTAAATGAATTTTTGGTTTGTTATCTCAAGTATACTGTTGGAATTTCCATTGAGATTTCATTGAATCTATATAGCAGTTTTGGAAGTATGGCCAGGTTCACTATCTTGGTTCTTCCTATCAAGGGGAAGGGGATGGCTTTCAATTTTCTGATATTCTCTTCCATCTCTTTTTTTAGAGTGCCATAGTTTTCACAGTAGAGTTCTTTGATTTCTTTCATTAGATTGATTCCTAGGTTTTAATTGTTTTGGATGCTATTAGGAAAAGTTGTTGTTTCTCTAGTTCCTCTCTCAGTGTGTCTGTTGTTTGTGTACAGAAGGGTTATTGATTTCTATGTGTTGAATTTGTATCTAGCTACTCTACTGAATTTGGTTAAGTCCAGAAGACTTTTGGTGGAGTTCTTGGGGTCTTCTATATTCAGTGTCATGTCAACTGCAAAAAAATGACAATTTAAATTCTTTGTTACCTTTCTTCGTTTTGTTTCTTTCTCTTGTCTAATTTCTGTGGCTAATATTTCCAGAACCATGTTGAACACAAGTGGTGATAGTGGACATGCTTGTCCTGTTCCTGATTTTATTATGAAGGATTTTAGTTTTTGACCATTTAGTATGATATTGACCTTTGGTTTTTCATAGACAGCTTTTATCAGGTTGAGATAAAGACAATCTAGTCCAATATTCTGTAGGTTTTTATCATGAATGGGTGTTGGATTTTGTTGAATGCCTTTTCTGCATCTATTGAGATGATCATGTGATTTTTTTTTCCCTTGGCTCTGTTAATATAGTGTATTACATTTATTGATTTATATATGTTGAACCATCCCTGCATTCCTGGGATGAATGCCACTTGGTCAAAGTGTATGATCTTCTTGATGATCTTCTGCATTCTCTTTGCCAGTATCTTATTGAGAATTTTTGTGTCTATGTTCATTAGGGAGATTGGCCTATAGTTCTCTTTTTTGGTTAGATCATTCTCTGCTTTTGGAATCAAGTTGATGCTTGGTTCCAGGTATGAATCTGGGAGTGTTGCTTCCTTTTCAATTTCATTGAAGAGTTTAAACACTAGTGGCAATAGTTCTCTAAATGTCTTGTAGAATTCAGCAGTGATGCCATCAGGACCTGGACTTTTCTTCATGAATAAGTTTTTAATTATGTTTTCAATTTCATTGATAAATATTGGGCTGTTTAGAATTTTTAGGTCTTCTTCATTCAACTTTGGTAATTCATATGTATCTAGGAATCTGTCCATTTCTTCTGTGTTGTCCATCTTATTGGCGTATAGGTTCTGGAAATAGGTATTGATGATCCTCTGGATTTCTGCTGAGTCTGTTGTAATTTCACACTTTTCATTACTAATTGCATGGATTTGGGCCTTTTATTTCTTTTTTTTATAAGGTTGGCTAAGGGTTTGTCAATTTTTTTTATTCTTTTGAAATAAAAAAAACCTCTTTGCTTAATTGATTTTTTTGTATTGTTCTCTTCATCTCCATTGCATTGATTTCTGCTCTGATTTTTATAATTTTCTTTCATGTGAAAGGTTTTGGTTTCTCTTGCTTTCTTTTTCTAGAAGATTGCAGTTCAGCATTAGGTTATTTATTTGAGCTCACTCTGTTTTCGTAATATGAGTATTCACTACTATGAATTTCCCTCTTAAAACTGCCTTCTTTGTGTCCAATAAATTCCAATGTATTGCATTGGGAGTGTCATTTACTTATAGAAACTGTCTAAGTTCTTTTTTCATTTCCTCTGTGACACATTGGTTGTTCAGGAGTGTGTTGTTCAATTTTCATATGTTTATGAAGTTCTTTTTGTTTCTTTTGCTATTGATCTCAAATTTCATTGCACTATGATCTGATAATATACAGAGGATAATTTTAATTCCTTTGCATTTACTTAAACATGATCTATGAGCAAGTATGTGGTCTATTTTGAGGAATGACCTGTGTGCAGCTGAAAAGAATGTGTATTCTGATTTTGTGGGATGGAACACTGTAAACATCTGTTAAGTCCATTTGGTCAAGAGTTTGGTGAGCTGTAGTATTTCATTGTTTATGTTTCATCTAGTTCTTCTATCTATTTGTGACATTGAGGTATTGAGGTCCCCACTACTATTGTATTAGTGCTTATTTTATTTTTCAAGTCCCTTAATATTTGTTTTATATAGTTGGTTGCAGAAGTAATTGATGCATATATATTTATGGCTATCATCTCTTCCACTTTAATTTTTCCCTTTACAAGGATGTAGTGTCCTTCTTTGTCTCTCTTAATTAGTTTTGGTTTGAAATTCATTTTATCTGTGAATAAGATAGCAACTCCTGCTTTTTTGTGGGGTTCCTGTTACATGTAGTATTGTTTTCTACCCTTTAACATTCAGTCTATGAGTTTCTTTTCAAATTAATTGTGTTTTTCTATGCAGCATATGGACCTTGCATCTTTAATCATTCTGCCAGTCTATTTCTTTTGATTGGTGAATTGAGACCATTAACATTAATGGGTATAACTGATATATATTAATTTATCTTGATCATGACTATTTCCTATTGTTGGATTTTCTCCCTTTGCATTTAATTTCTTATTTTGCCTGATGGAATCATTCTACTGGGATTTCTGGGATTGTGACTCTTATTGCCTTTTCCTATGATATTGTTTAAAATTCATGAAGTTCCTAAGGTGTTCTGTGTATCTTATGTCTCCATCAATTTTGAAAGATTGCTTTATGGGGTACATCAATCCGGGTTGGAGGCTGTTTTCTTTTAGTGGTTGAAATACCTCACTCCTGGCTCTTCTTGACTTGAAGGTTTATGTTGAGAAGTCTGCTGTGATTCTGATGGAGTTTCCTTTGTACATGATTTGTTTCTTTTCTCTAACTGCTTGTATATTTTGTTCTTCTAGTGGGTTTCTGAAATCTTGACTATTATATGCCTAGGTATAGATTTTGTTTTTGATCATGGCTAGTTGAAATCCTACATGCCTCACTTGTCTGTATTTCAAATTCTTTTCCCCTACTTGGGAAATTTTCTGCCATTACTTCTGTGAACAGTTTTTTAATGTCATTTGCAATGTCTCTTCTTTCTTCATTGAGTCAGGTCACTCTTATGCTATTTTTCTTTGGATCATATAGCAGGTGCTGGATTGATTTTTAATGGTCCCTTTGCTATTTTTAAGAAATCTTTCTTTCCCTGGTCACTAGTTATAATCCTGTCTTCTATGTTTAATATTCTGTCCTTACATTGGCTCATTCTGCTGAATAAACTTTCAGCAGAGTTTTTAATCTCCTGGAAATCTGTTTGCATCTGTTTATTAGATTCCATTATTTCATATACTGTGAATCCATCATGTTCCTGAGATCCTCTGCAATTTTCTTATCTGTGTCTGCTCTAGAGTTACTAATCATGTCTTTTCTTTTGCTATGGACACAATCTCTGTTGTTATCTGATAAATTATTTCTGATTTCATTTTTTCCAGGTCCTCTTTCATTGCCAGCTCAGGGAGTCCAGGTGGTTGAGTATCAGGTTGTTCCATCTCGTTGTCCCTTGGGGTTGCTTTGGTGATCTGGAAGTCTGGTTTTGAGTCTTGTTTGGGTGTCTTCTTATTTTAACTTATGCAGTCTGCTGTGCCTTTTTTAAGGTGACTCTTTGCTCTCCCAGTGGTCTTCAATCCTCAACAAGCCTCAGAGAGCCCTTGTCTTTACTGCTCACCACTGGCCCAATCCCTGACTTCAGAATGATGGCATTCTGGATTCTTGTGCTGGACTGTTTTCTGGGCAGGCTACTGGCTGGGGCCTTTGCACACTTACTGATGATATCTTGAAAGGTCTCTGGCTGGGGCCTTTGAGGGCCAGCCACTGATATCTTGCAAGGACTCTGGCTGGGGCCGGCATGCCTGCATAGGTGTTGTCTGGGTGGGACTTTGGCTGGGACCTATGCTCCCAAGCCTCTGGTTTCTGGGTGGGCCTTTGGCTGGGGCCTGTGCACCCAAGCATTGTTGTCCAGGCAGCCTTATGGCTGAGGCCTGTGCAACTGTGCCACTGATGTCTGGGCAGGCTTCTCTGTATTGGCTTTCTTATATGAAGTTTCTAATCAGTTTGTCCTTAACCACAAAATTGGGATTAGTTGAATCTATACATCAAATTGGGAAGAACTCATATCTTGACAATATTGATTCTTCCTATTATTGTACATGCAACCAGGCTCAACTTATTCAATCTTCCTTCAGTTTAATTTTTCAGTTATGTAGACAGATCTCATGTATTTTTCAATATGTACCTAAAAATTTCATTTCTTTCAGTGCTGTGAATGGTATTGTGTGCTTAATTTCAAATTCTACTTTCTTATTATTCATGTATATGAAAACAATAGACTTTTACATATTAATCATATATCCTGCTATATTGCCATAATTGCTTATAAGTTATAAGGGTTCCTATCTTAGTATCAGATTCTTAATTATAAATAACCCAAAATTAAGAAATACCCTGAACTGGAAGGTAAAATTTTCATTTTTGTTAAACAATACCTATCAAAAGAAAACGTATTGTGCTCAGTTTTCCATAATAGGAAGTGAGACTTTCAAACTCAATTAACAATTTTAAATTTGGCATTTATTTTCTTTTTAAACAAAATCTTATGCAACTATTAATTTAATTAAAACTATTTAAATTATAAGAATAATTTTCTTTCATTTTCTATTACAAAAATCCTCATAGAGACATATAAAAGAGTTCATTAAAATATCTTCCATATCTTTAAAAAGAAAAAGAACCTAGCCTTTTCATGTATTTATCTTTTCAAAAGCTTAATCTTGCTTATGGTCCCCCTCAAAAAAGTTTTACTTTTATCTTATCTTTCTTCAATATTCTGAATCAGTCATTTTCTCAATGAATAAGTACATGATTTTTAAACATAAATGAAATTAAATATTTCATTTTTATGGTTGATTTTCATAACTTCATTTTTCCAAGTTTAAACTATAATTCTAGAACTCTAGTAAGACACAAAAAAATCTCAAGTTATTTAAGCAAAGTGATCTAAAAATCACATGCTAACTAATTAAATATAATGGCAAAGAAAGGAGATACTATAGCTATTTCTCTTTTACAATTGTAATTATTTACCCATAGGTATATTATTATTACTTTCATAATCCTTCATCTTAGTTGTTTATGTTTAATTGTAAGTATATTTTTATGAAGAAACTATTTTGTTAGTGTTTTTGAACTTACTTTAGTAATGTTGGCAATAATAGCTATTGAGTATATTTTCATATTTGAACAACTAATTGTGCTGTTTCAATGAAAACTATAAATCATGTCTTCTGGTATGAATAATTAAACAATAGGAATATAAACTTCCATATGTAAAACACCTCAAACATTTCAATATTGAATATGCAACCAACTGTTTCATTAATTCTTTTTTCACATCTAGTCTTGGTATGGAAGCACTTATATATTTATTTCACTTCTGATTATTTATATTGCTGAAATATCATAATTGATAGCTCTGTGGTACTATATCTCCTGACAACGAGCTAAGGTTAATAATATCAACAAAATTGTAAAAGGAAAAAGTGGTTTAGACAAAAATGGAGGGATGTGGGAGAAAAAGGGAAGGAGATTTTTTAAAAAAAGACACTGTATTATGTACATGTACCTACTCCTCAAGATAAATGTAAACCTTGTGTGCTACAAACATATATTAATAGAAAGCAAAAGAATGGGTCTCCTGTCTAACAAGTATTGGTCATGCCCATAAATATAGAGGAAAATATTGGTTGCATACCTTATTAGCATGAAATGCTATACCTAAATGTGTTCTTTGTACAACATTGATTCAAGTCACAGGTATGGAGTCTGCTCAAAGAAATTTACCTTGCAGCTGAAGTAAGAGTATCTTTGAATAACTGATAGCTGAAATTGACATTAGGTATTTAAAAATTTTGTTTCTCTGAAACCACAACACATGCTATCATTATATTCTATCAAATTCATTATCTTGAGCATTTCAGTATTGATTTCCTAGTCCATGTTTAAAGATATTTCTTCAAATTCCTCAAATTTTAAAGCTGGAAGAGATTTTACAAATTATAAAACTTCTCATGTAGAAATGCTAACTCTCTTTCATTTACTCTTCTGAAAATGAAATATGTTTTAATTTAGATGGAATCTTAGGTAAGGATAATTAGAAATATTTTGTCAGTTCACAATCCAAAAGTGGGCATCTGAAATGAACTTTGAATCTATCTTAGACCTAAATACTTCTTGAACATATTACAGGCACAGTTTTGTGTTTAAAAAAAAAAATTGGATTAACAAAGGACACTTAAGGTAGAAAAATCAGTCAGAAAAACCTAGAAAAATTTACTTTATCCTTTAAAGTGTCAAATAGCAGATTACAATTACTCCTCTGGTACATATTTTTTGAAAACATGACTATATCATAATCTTGCCCTGTGCCACAGTGCCACGTGTCATTTCTAGAAACATATTAAAAATTTCTCTGACAATATGTTTATTCATCATATAATGTTGTTTCTTCATGGATTTCTACAATTTGTTTTATTATTTATTTTAAGTGCTACTCAAAACATTCCTCTCTGTGATATAAAATTAACTAACATTACTTTCAAAATGACTTTTAATCTGTCATGAAAATAAAATAAAATCCATTACATTGTTGTTTCTTTTTATTTTAGCTTAGAAATACTAAGTTATATTTTTCTCTTAATATATACTAGTTGTCACCAGCTAGCATGGTTCTTTGCTTCAGTGATAGCAGAAATTGAAAATCACAAGAAAGCTTTAATTGAAAGGATAGGGAAGAAAAGGAATGAACTCCAGGTAGAGCAATAGCAGAAGGGTCACACTAATGAGAAGGTGACACCGGCCCATCAGAGCAGCAAAAGAACCAGTTTTAAGGGGTGCTTTTAGTAGTTTTTGATCCAGTAGATCATTATCTCCATCTTGGTTTCCTACATCAGGTGGAATCCTCCTCATTTGAGGGGCAAGTCAGTGTTCATGGGAGGAATCATCATGATTGGAAGGCAGTGGAGACTTCTGGCCATCAGTGTGATCGATGCTGAAGGGTGATGAGAGAGTCTAGGTAAATAGAGGGCTAACAGACAGACACTCCCTGAATGACTCACATGTCTATATACAGAGCTGAGAAATATTTGACCCCAAGATCTTAAAAAATATAGGTCAGACTTGTTCTACTTTTAGTTATTTATGGGGCATTTTTAGGCCCAGGTGAAAAGTCATGGATTTTAACAAAAAGATATTTAATTCCCTGACTGTCTCCAAAGAAAGCATAAATCTGTCTTTTGAGGAGTAATAGGTTAAGGGCCCAGAAATTTGTTTGCCCTTTGTCCCTATATTGGTCTTTGTCTGTGTCACAATCATTCTTCTATTAATGGTCTTTTTCGCTCAGACTCATATATATATATATATATAAAAATATATATATATTTATATATATTTATTTATATATATATATATATATATATACACACACTTTTTTTTTGGCGGATGCCAAAATCTATTCATACATCTCAGTGAAATTTAAATTCAAAATGTCTGAATTAATTTCAAAAGAGAAAATAGCTCTTACTTAAGCAAAAAGGCTGACATTGACTTTAAATGTCAAAAATTAGTATTCAGCATACTTGGACAAACTGTAGCTGTAGCTGATATTGCTTTAAAAATTTTTAATAATATGTTAGAAGGAAGAAAAAAATGATTAAAAATAGAATAATATGAGTATTTATTCTATATGCTTTTATATAAGCATGAATTTTGAAAATGAAAATGTAATTCTCTTTCCAGATAAGCGTATCATTTTACTTACAACTTACAGTAAAAATATTTATAGATGAATATTCTTATTGTCTAAGTGGCATAATTAACATGCATCAATTTAAGACAACTAATGAGGTACTTTAAGCTGTTTGGATGTGGTACCCAAAAGAAACAGCTGGTTATCAACAGTGTTTACAATGACTTCAACAGACAACTGAGGCTGCAGAAATTCAAAACTTAGTGAAAGAGCAGCTCTGAATTTTACTGTGGCTAGAAATACAACTGTGTTGAAAATGACACAGTAATTTGTCTTCTTCTCAGAGCCACCAAATAAATCTGAGATTCCACTGTTTGCAAATCCATACAATGCAAATGTAAAGAAATTCTTCAGCATTTTGAATGCTAGTTTTCTATATTCTTTGTATTTTTCAATCCTTTCAAAGAGAGTTAATCTTTGTGTTTGTTTGACAAACTAAATTACAACAATGGGCTCCAACAAATTGCATTTTTTGTACTTCTATTTCCCTTGATATTTCACCATAGGAGGATCCTACAGCATTACTAAGCTTTCTCAGTGAATACGGAAGGGTATAAAATACAATGAGCTGATACACAGGAAATTGTGAGAGCATAAATCAAAGGGATTTTTCACTTTGAGGAATTGAGAAATTAGAGGGGAAATGGGCTGAGAATTTCAAGAGCAGAAGTGTAGAACCCAAATTATTTATTACCAAAAAGAAGATGCATGTGTAATAATAATTAAGAATTAATGAATAAAACAGAAAAATATAATGAAATTTGCTTTAAATACATATCAGTTTTATATGTTGAAATTAAGTAGACTCCAAAGCAGAATAGTTTTCAATTTCTTCTCTTTTACATTATTTCAATGGCATTCTGCAGATGATGACTCCAGCAAACTGCGTACCATGTCTTAGTTACTTTTCTCTCCTTACTGAGATAAAATACCCGATGTCCAAAGTTAAAGAGGAAAAGGTTTATTTAGCTTATTGTTTGTAGAGGTTTCAGTACATAATCAGATGGCTCCAAGACAGAGTGGCACATGGCAGCAAGGTGTCAGAGAGAAGAAACAGTTCATGGCGTCCACACGGTAACAAAAGCAACAAGGGAACCCTAACAGCATCTTTCTGTCCCTTTTATCTTACCCAGACTAATGGTATTAGGGTGGTGCCAAACCAACCTGTGTACTGCTTTAGTAATCACACGTTCTTAATCTCTGAAAAAATTTCAGCCTTCTCTGAAAAAGCCACCTATGACCACATGAGGCTTGGGGAGACACTTACACCCAAACCATAACATCCCATAAACCAATTCTGGCCTAGGAAATTTTTTTGTAAATAAAGTTTTATGGAAACACAGTTACAATCATTCATTTGCATATTGTCTATGGCTAGTTTACAATGTATCTGCAAAACAGAGTAGTTGTAATATAAATTATATTGTCCATTTGTATTATTTCCTTTGCAGTCATTTTTATGATTGAGATTTCTTGCTCAATGATGTAACTATTATCATTAACTACAGAAGTAAAAATAGGTTTATATTTGGTAAATAATATTATATGTAATAAATCCATATTTTTTTTTTCCCCTTGGTACCTGGGATTGAACTCGGGACCTTGCACTTTCAATGCAGGTGACAGAACCACTGAGCTAAATCCCTGGCCCATAACTCCATGGTTTTATTGACCCATGTTTAATTATAATGGCAAATGGGAAATACCGAAAGGCACCCAGGACTTGGAGGCCGAAAACAAACTTTATTTACTTAGACAGGCCTGGTTGGGAAAATTCCTCAGAGAACCAGGCAACTGTTTTTTGTCTGTCTACAGTTTATATAGGATTTGCAAGCAAAGAGCAGCCATTGATTGGTTACATATTAGTTACATATAATATTATTATTACTGATTGGTCAACAGCAAGTTCAAACTCATGGTCAGAAACATTAATTTTAAGGTAAGGTCAGCTAGATACGAGAGGCACATATTTGGAGTACACATCAGTTCAGGGTAGGGTCTGCCAAGGAGGAGCAGATAAGGAAAACATGTACTTAGAGTGGGCATCAATTCAGGGCAGGGTCAGCCAAGGAGGAACTTGCTTGGGCTAAAAATAAAACTGCTCATGGCATGGACTGGGGCCCCTACTGTATTATCCTTCTGTCCTGGCAGCAGCAGGTCTCAGAGGCCCTGGCAGACAAGAGAGGAAGAGTTAGAGACATTTGTGCTGGTCCTCACCACCAGCACCAGGCCTCCTCTAGGTACCTGATAGCCTGAGACTAACAATGTATCAGAAATGCATCATAGAGAGTAGGTTACATTCCAGAATGGGTTCAAACTCTGTCCAGATAGGGAGTCTTGAAGGTAGATATCGAGGTATGTCCTTGGCAGCATTAACAGGTTAGACAGGGAGTTATATTCTTGGCAGCACTAACAAGCAAATATGTGCTTACAATAATCATTTATTATAGACTACAAAACTTTGGAGTTATTAACTCCATTTTCAGATTAACCCATACCACACTTTTCCTTTTCGTGATAAGGACAATAGAAATAGTAAAGATATTTTAGGATAAAGCTTTTACTATTGAAATTAGAACTTAGGCAAATGTGAAAGAATTGGCCAGATGAAATATAAATGAGACTTGTAAGCTAAGGAACAATTACTGTCCAGAACAGCTGGATCAACTGAAGTGCTTGGGTGGATTTCAGCTTTAAGAACCCCAGACTCTCGCATATCTCAACATGAACAGTGAAGGGAAAACGAACAATGACTGATCTTTGGATGTTACTATTTTTGAGGCAACATCAGGAATGGCTGGACAGGTGACTTGAGTTCACGGTTCATTGACAGAACCAGTAAAGCGGTAGATATTTTGGATTTCTGCAGTACATTGAATACCTGAATATGTTTTTCTCAACTTCTATGGCTCCTGAGATCTGAGAAAGTATGGCCTCTTATTTATTTCCTATTTCAACTTTTATCCACCTTCCTCTTTTGGTCAATATGTGAAAAAAATATATAGGCAAAAATAGTGTCCAGTTTTAGAGAAGTTTGATGACTTTATTATGCTCAGAGGCTCTGCTGACCGTATATTTGGACAGGACACAGCAGGGGAGAGCAGTCTCTGTTCCATTTAGGATCCTGTGTTGCAACTTAAAGTCCAAGAGAGGAAATCATCTCAAAATAATTATTTAAAGACTGGCACTTGGTGCCAGTTAGGCTCGGATGGAAGGAAGGAGACTGTTGGAGCTCCCTAGGGGCATTTGTTTATGTGATTTCCACTTGTGGTCTCTGTACCTGACAGCCTGTATAGTATGTGTGGCTGCCGACCTTAAGCTTGAGTCTTTCATGTCTCCTTTCCTAACAGTATGAAGTCAGAGTGAAGCTCTATGCTTTTATGAGGGAACTTGTAAGGACTTGGTATCATTCTGATTTTCTTTCTTAAAGGGTGAATAGTCACAAACTTCTTCCAGGATGAGAGAAAAACAAACGAAGATTATACATCTTATTACAAAGAGTCATATACTTTGTTGGAAAAGTATTAAATTATTCGTTCAACTTGAAAAATGAAATCTGCCATGTATTTTTTAATTCTTCATTTTTTTCTAAATTCCTAACATTTAAATTTACATTTTCAGCCTCTGTGATTTCTTCATAACATCATTCAAGACTATAAATTTTCTACAGAGAACAGCTCAAACTATTTTATAATTTGATTAGTTTCTTTTTTAAATTTTGAGATATTTTCAAATATATATATTCAAAATTATAAATTTTCTGTTATTTCACAGCTTATAGTACTTTATAATTTGATTGCTATTTTTCTTTTAACTCATGAATTATCTACAGTTATGTTTACAACTTCCAAATGTACAATTATATATAAATTTGTAATTATTCATTATTAATATCTATCCAAATGTTTGGTCATAATATGTTTCAATTATATCTATTATTTTAAATTCTATCATTTAATGATCCAGTTTGTTTTTAATTTATATAAATGTGTTTTAGGTTTGTTTAGTTTTGTATTTTGCAGTGCTGGAGATTAAACTCAGGGCTTCGTGCATGCTAGGCAACTGCTCAATTCCTAAGATATTCTCAGGCCCTATATAAATGTTTTGTATGTTTAAAATGAATGTGTATTCTTGTATTTCAATTTTGTTTTTTAAATGTAATAGACACACTAGATCAATTGTATAAAATGTAATATTTATGATTAATATTTATGCTTATTTATGCTTAATGTAATATTTTTGGTACTTTTCATATTTTAAGCTTTGTTCCATGTGGTTGGGGAATGTTAATTAACTGAATAGACTAGTAAATTACTGACAATATAGAATATTTTAGAAAAATTCAGTAGTTCAACATTGAACGTTGTAAGTTTTGGATGGCAATTGAACTTCAAAAAGAACACAGGAAACAGGAAAGGTCTAAGGGTTAGAAGAGAGGCAGAGCAAAGTGTTATATAACTTCTAATAGTAAATACAGACAGAGATAAAATGAGTTGATTTTTTATGAAGAAATCAAATGAGTTCATCAAGATAATATTTATGAAAAGAAGAAAGAAGAAGACCATTTATTTATATGACATTTCAATAATTGTCAAAAATATGTGAGGCTGCAGAAAGAGAATTCTAATAGATCTGGTAAATTACAGCTGAAAAAAAAAAGAAGGAAGGAGGGTAGCAGGGAAGGAAGGACATGAGAGAAAAAAAATAAATCAGTGAAATTGAAGAAGTAATAAAAAAACTAAGAAAAAAAGAGCATGTCTCTTAAAAGCCAAGAAAAAAGTTTATATCAATGTGGATTGCTTCTTAATAATAATTACTATTTATGAGTAATGTAAAATTCATGATAAACATTAAACTTATACATTATATTGGTTGTGCTTACCAATCTCTATGTGACATGCATATGTTGAATTCTCCATTATTGTTTCCTTTTTCACGATTTTAAGCAATTTTTATTGTGAATATATTCAAGTATAGAAGTGGAAAGTTTTTTGAGTGACCATGTACATAGTCATCTCATAAATGTCATAGTTAGCTATATTTATTAATTTCACATATCTTTAGAATTTCACATAAATAGTAGAACAGTGTATTTGCTGTATGAAGCTTATTTCAGTCAGCACAAGATTTATGTTCATTTAATTTGCTGTTCGTTTTTCACAGATTCACACATCTACTTTCCTATTGACAGGCACCAACATTGTTTGCACTTTGGGGCTATTATAATAATACTTATTGTACAAATCCATTGTGAGTCTTTTTTTCTTGTATACATTCCTGAGAGCTCTGTGCTTGGTCCCAAGTAAATATATGTTTAATTTTATAAGATATAACTGAAACTTTTCTTGCAAGTAAACGAATTTATGTACTTTCAATCCAAGCTATGAAAATTGTAGTTGCTTCAAAATTCACATCCTCACAGCTTTTGTATTTCTGATGAGTGTATGGTTGTATTTATCATGTCTTATTTTGCATTTCCCAGTAGCTAGTTATTTTAAGTAATTTGCTTATGTTTACTGATGATTTATACATTTTTGATGAAGTATTTGGTAAAGTGCTTATTTTTTATTAGAATGTTTTTTAAATTATTGATTTGTAAGTAATCCAACGTAGTATAAATAAGTCTATTTTTAGATATAAGCTGTACAAATCATTTTATTCTGGCATGCATTTTGCTTTTTAAATTTTCTTTGTGTATATTTGATGATCCAGGAAGTTACAGCATTAATAAAAAATTGGGTTTTTTTGGTACCGGAGATCGAACTCAGGACCTTAGCTTGCGAGGCAGGCGGTGGAACCACTGAGCTAAGTCCCTGGCCCAAAAATTTCAATTATTATTTGCAAGTTTAATGTGTCACTTATAAAAAAAGATTATTTTTGCATTTTCCAAATGAAAATTTTACATACCTCCAAATCACAATGATTGTAAAATTCACTTTTAAAATTTATAGTTAAATTAACCTCAAATTAATTTTGTGTGCAGTATAAAGCAGGCTCAGAGTTTTGTTTTGTTTTTGTTTTTTAAAAGAATCCAATTATACCAGCAAAATGGTTGAATAAATGTTTCTTGCTTCGTTAAAAATTGATGTAGTGTGTTTGTTAACAAGCAACTAATTATTATAAGGGAAACTATTTCTGAGCTCTCTATTCTAGCTTAATTACTTATAGTCTTTAATCAAATTAATGAAATTTCCTAATAAAACATGAATCATTATAAGTAATACTCCTCTTACCCTCAAGAATTACTTTTTGTATTGAAATTCATTTTATCTGATAGTAATATAATTATTACAGCCTTACTTCACATGGTATATCATTTCTTCTATATATTATAGAAACAGCTGTTTTTAAGTTTAGAATGTACTTCTCACGCACAGCATATGGTTAGATGGTGCTTTTTAATCTATTCTAATATTTTTTACTTTATTAACATTGAATGTAATTACTGATATGGTTAGATTTGCATCTACTCTGACAATATCTTCTCTCTTTTTGTTTCTTTGTTCTTCCTGCTTTCTTTGTGATTAATACTAATATACTTTATAGTTCCTGTTTAACCTACAAGTTTTTAAAAAATCTATTTGTTTTCTAAAAAATATTAATTCTGTATGTTAAAATATGCATCCTTAACTCTTCATAATGTGACAGAGATTCTCCTTCATGTGTAACACAGCTTTCTCTGTTGGAGACATTTACAACTTTTCTCTGTTCTTTATCCATACATATGATTATATCCATTTCTATTATGTTCTTTAATTTGGAAAACAAAATATGAGAATGTTAATGGCAGTAATTGTAGAGAATAGATATTTTATATCTACCAAGACATGTGTTATTATTGATGGTCCTCATTCATTCCTAGAGATTCCTCTCTCTCTCTGGCACAATTTCTCTTCATTACAAGACTGTTCTTAGCATCTGCTGCAGTGCACATCTGCTGCTCTTAAATTCTGCTTATTTTTTTAACTTCAAAATGTCTTTACTATGATTGAATTGTTAGTAAAGATTAGAACTCAAATCTCAGTTGTTTCCTCTTCCTTGAATAGGTGTAATTACAGTGTGTTCTTTCTTGCATATCGAGGGGTGAAGCAGAAACAAGAGTAGATCTTCAGGCATGTTGTAGGTTCCATATCTATGGCTGTCCACCAGGGTTTGTGGTGACCCAATTGCTGTCTCTGTTCTTAGGCAAGAAAAACTAAAATGAGGGTATTTGTCTGCCTTTTGTGCTGCTGAAACTAAGGCTTAACTTCAGCTAAAAGCAAAAGTATATGATACCCCAGACTTATTCCATTTATAAAACCTTTTGTATAGAAGTTGAGATGTAATGCACAAACCATAAAGGTCATTATTTTAAAGTATAAATTCAGAGATTTTTAGGGTATTCAGAATTGTGAAACCATTCCCTCCATCTAATTTCAGAATGTTTTCATCACCCCCCCAAAAAACCAAGGTACCATTATCAATCATTCTTCATTCTCCCTCCTTTGAAATTTTGAAATTCTTCCAGAAATTGTCCTCAGGAATTTTGTTCCTTTTTTCTAAAGTACATCTTTGGAAAGTGCTTTAGGAAATGTCTGCTTGTGCTGCATATTCTCAGTAGACATTAATCATGCTTTATATCTTTTTCCAGTGCAATAAGTGACATTTTATATGCACATTTCTCTCTTACTGATTACTTTAAGCAAGGCTTTCTGTATTATTTATATTGGTTATTTTCTTTTCCTATATAGTTTTTTAAATTCTTTATGTATTTGGTTGTATTCTGTTTCTTTTACGTCATTTGACTTTTTTCAGCCTTTGTAGATATTTCTTCCTTGTCATTTTCACAATATGCAATTATTTTCTCAATTAGTCTATACTCATCAGCTCTATTCACCCTACCATTTCATAAACATAAACCACTAAATTTGATAAATTAAATTCTTTGTTATTAAATCCACTAAATCAAGCTCATTTTTTTAACCATGAGAATTAGAAGGTTATTTATGAGGCCGTATTGCAAATCTACGTCAAAAAATCATTTTCCAAACTTGACTTTGTTTATTTTCACATTTTGCCTCTTTGATTGTCACATGCATTTTATCAATGAGAGGTTCTGTGAGGACTAAGAGGATTTATTAAACAATAAAATAGTTTATTTTAAAATTCCTCATTTTCAGCTATTTTTCTCAGTATTATATAATAATAAACATTTCTTTATTTTCTCAATGAAGAATATCATCCATATTTATTTTCTTCCTAAACTATGCCAAAGATCTGCCTATGTTCCTAATCTTTCAAAAACTCCAAATTAATTTAACTAAATGTCCTCACTTTTATCCTCTTTAAGTTATAGTTGCCATCATTCATTAAAATTGTCATCATTTTTTGGATTTCTTGATACACTCTTTTCTCTAGTTTTCTGAATTGATTTCTCACTCCATTAATTTATAAACTCATTTGATTCCTGTTACATATGTATGAAGTTTTTTATAAAAGTACCAATTTGAGTTTTGTCTCTTGAATTTAAATAAAGGAAGTATATCACATATACAAAAAGTGAAGGAATCACAATTGTACATTCAATGAAGTTTTACATAGTGAGACTATTCTCATAATCAGTCCATAGACTAAGACACAAAAGATTACCTGCATCTAAGAAGCTTGAATCATGTCATTTGTTCCTGGAAAATTACTTTCAAAATCCTTTGGCTATATATTAGATTCATTTTCTTTTTTTACTTTTAATAAAGGACAAATAATATTGAATATTAGTGTTTGATGTTTTTCCTTAGTCAATTCCACAAGATGCATATATATTAATTATATTATATCATTATATATTATATATTTGTTGTGGGGGTGTAATCATGTTTTTGCTATGTAATATTCCTCTGCAATAATATGTAAATTGGTTATCATATTATATAAAGTATATATTCTATACATGGGAGACTGATAGTGTAGGTACCTAGTTGTATCTTTTTTAACTTGTGATAATTCAATATTATGATTTGGTACCTTGCTCTATGCATGAAAAGTAAAATTTTCCAATCTATTGCTTGCTGTTTTTGTACTGTTAGTGCTTTTCATACTGAAAAATTGCTTTTCCTCACATATAGTTACTTAAAAAAGTCCATTCTATTTTAAACATTCTTTTTTTGCATAAGAGCCACAATCCTTTGGAATTGTCATAATCATGTTGAGTAGAGATTAAGATTGGCTGATTTATTCCACAAGAATGCCCAATAGACCTAGTAACAGTGAACAGGAACATCACATTGATGTGACTTTCTTCAAGTAGAAATGTTGCTATAAATGATCAGATGTGTATGACTGAACATTCATGATCACACGTGTATACCTGTTTTCTCCAGTCACAGTTCTATAACTTTGGTCTGCTATTCTATTGTTAAGTCAATAGCTTACTTTTGCTTCTAGGAAAGGCTAACTATGCACAAAAATAAACACAATTATAGATGCAAAAATTGTATTTTGATACAGTGCATAAGGAAAATCAGGTTTCTCACTATCAGAGAAGAAAGTTATGATAATGGTTTAATATTGTGTATTTCCTAGCTTTGTCCATTTACACTGAGCTTTGCTAGCACTCAAGTATTTGAAAAGGAAACTAAATGAGACAGGATTATTACAAGTTCAAATTCCACCTGGGCAACTTAATGAGAACCTGCCACAAAATACAACTCCCATGATATGTGCAAAAATAAAAATATAACGAAAATATAAATGGGTCACACATGTGTACATACCGAATAGTTTCTATGGTGTGAGAAACTATAAGTGTAAATAAGGATCAAAATGTATAATAGATAATGTGAAATAGGAAGAAAGGTCTAAAGGGGAAGGGGATATGGGAAGAGTAGGGGAAAGAAGGGAAAGGAATAAATACTAGAAATGGAAAAAAGTCTTTGTAAATAGGAAGAGGTGGAGGGGTTGAAGGGAGGACAGGGGAATGGGAAAAAAAATAAGAACCAAAATATATTATGTAAAGGTACAAACTGCCAATAATGAATGTCAACATATTGTATATCTAAAATGTACCAATAAAATGAATGAAAAAAAAAAAAAAGAATCAAGCAGACTCGACTGGAATTCCCAGCTGTGACACTTCATATTTGGGTAACTTTGGACAAGTTACAAACCTCTTGGGGAAAAAAATAGAAGGGGGCTAGACATGTAGCTTAGGGCAAAGGCCCTGAATTCAATCCTCACAATTGTGAAAAAAGAACCAAGGATATTTGTAGAAATGGTCACACTCAAGATCAAGATTCAAGGGGTAAGAGATACACCTAGAGGTCTTGTACTAGAAGGTAAGGGAGAGCAAAAGAATGACAGAGACATTTCAAAATAACAACTAGAAAAATCTGGGCTAATGTGAACATTGGTGTTAAATTCATAAATAATAAACTCTATTTGATAAGAAAAATATATTCCTCTTATTGAAATACATTAATGAAGTAATACATTTGACACCAAAATAGAAGCTGCCCTGGAGTACACATACTGTTGTCATCTAATCTTATTCTTCACTTTTCTTCCTACTTATGTCTCTGCATGTTGAGAAAAGACAGTAAAGAAATGTAGCCAATGCACCAATGCTGGTGTGTGAGGTATGAAAGTCAAGTCAAAATGAACTGAACATTTTAACAGAAAACCTAAAACTGAAACAGAAAAAATATATAGGGAAAATGTTTCAGAATATTAGAATGGAACATTTTTATTTTTAAGATAAAACTCCCAAGTCACAGCAGCAAATGTAAAAGCAGAAAAATGGGATAAATTGAACTAAAAAGCTTTTGCACAGCAAAGGAAACTGTCGAGAGTAAAGATATATTTTAGAAAATGGAAGAAAATATTTGAAAATTATTCACCTAACAAAGGGTCTATGGCTAGAATATATTAGAAACTCAGCAACCCAATTACAACAACAAAATCTTAATAATCTGATTAAAATACAGTTTGATCCCCAGTACCAAACAAACAAACAAACAAAAAATATGGACGAAAGACCTGAGCAGATATTTATCAAAACAACATACAAACAACAACAACATACAAATGGCTACCAGGTATATTAAAAATATTCAACATCTGGGCCAAGGATTTAGCTCAGTGGTGCCGCAGCCTGCCTTGCAAATGAAAGGTCCTGAGTTCGATATCCGGTACCAGAAAAAAAAAAAAATTCAACATAAGTAACCATCAGGGCAATGCAAATCAAAACCAGAAGGAAGATAGGGCCAGGGATTTAGCTCAGTGGCACCGGCTTGCCTCACAAGTTCAAGGTCTGGAGTTCTATCCCTACTACCAGAAAAAAAATAAAATAAATAAAAGAAGGAAAAATGACCTCTCAAATTACAATGACCATTATCCGAAAGACAAAAAGTTACAAATGCTTGTTGTGATATGGAGAAGAAGGAATACTTACACACTGTTTGTGGGAACATAAATTAGTATAGTTATTGTTTGTGGAAATTACAGATATTTCTTCAAAATTACAAAAATGGAACTCCTGTGAGATCTGCTTATCCTATAACTGGGTATATTCCTAAACAAAATGAAATGATATATTGAAGAGATATCTGCAGTCCTACATTTATTGTTAACACCATTCATAGTACCCAGGAAATAGAATGACCTTAAATATAATCAACAATGAATAGATTAAAAATATGATACATATACATAAAAAGGAACACTACTCATCCATAAAAATGATGAACTCCTATCATTTGTTACAGTATAGATGTATCTACAGGATATTGTGTTAAAGGAAGTATATTAGACACAGAAATATAAATTCTACATGATCTCATCCATGTGTGGAATTTTGAAAAGTGCATCTCATAGAAACAGACAGTAGTAGAGAGAGCAGGAGGAGAGGCGAGGAATGAGGAGAAACTGATCAATATGTACAAAGTTCAGGAAAAGAAAAAAATACTGGTTTTATATTGCATGGAATATTAATTTTAGTCAATAATAATGTACCACATATATCAAAAGAAGATTTTGAGTGTTTCACCAAAAAGATAAAATAAATGTTTGAGGTGATAAAGGAATTAGCTTGATTGGATCATTCCACAAAGTATACCTGTATTGAAGCATCACCTTGTATCCTGTAATTTTGTGTAATAAAAGTGCATCAATCAAAACCAAAATAAAATTTAAAAATCTCTGATCCAGGAAGCTCCACAACCACCACGGCAGTATCATTTATAAATACAAGAGTTGAGGGAGTGCACTTTGGTGAATATATAAAAATTAGCAAAGAGGTTGGATGGGTCCAGGTTGTACTGAAATAAGCCATGAACTGACACTGGTTTAAATATCTGTGTCTCCTCCAATGTCATCAAATGTCATTTGCTGAAAACTAACCTTCCCAGTGTGATAGTATATAATCCCTTTGGGAGGTGGTTGCTTCATGAAGGCAGAGTCCTCATCAGTAGAATTGGTGCCCTCATAAGGGACTAAAGACTGGAGATCTCTTCTTCTGCCACATAAAAAATGAGAGGAGATAGCCAGAAGCTGCTACCTGTGAACCAGAATGTAGGTCCCTTGCAGAAAACAAGCCTGCCATCACAATGACTTTGGACTTCTCACTCCAGAACCATGAAAACTGAATATTTGTTGTTTAGGGGGAATGAACCTGTCAAAATGAGTGTAAGTATATTCTTTTACTAGCGCACACACACACACACACACACACACACACACACACACACAATCATACCATCAGCAAAAGCAACAAAAATAACCAGCAAGTAATTTATATTTGTATGAGACAGAAAATTTTAAAAATGATATATCAATTAGTTTTTACTGTGGCCAGGTTTTCACTGGGATGTTACATAGAATTAGAATTAAATTTTAATAAGATGCATGTAAAGGTATGAATGACCTTGGAACAAAATTATTCAGGTGTCTCAGAAAATTAGCATATGTTGCCTTATTATATCAGAAAGCACAAACACCCTAATAGAGTACCCAAGCAATCTTCAATTGAATAAATGTAAGTGTGCACTTTTCTTTTGCATTTAAAAATTTTCCTGCTATGACTGAAGTAATATTGTATTTGTTTCTTTTGAGGATTAAAATATGAAGTTTTCATTGTTTTAGATTAATAGTATCTGTAAGAACTTTGACAGTTGGCATCCTTAAGTTTGACAAACAAACACACACACAGAAAAACACACAGAGAGATACACACGTATTCTTATTATAATACATATATTTTATTATATTTATAGCATATTTTAAGACCTTGAATATTTAAAAAGGACCACTACAGTCATCATTAACTTGGACTCTACTGACTGATGTTAATTTAAAAAGTCACAGTTTTGATGGTGCACTCCTGTAATTCCTGAACTCTGGGCTGCTGACGCAGGAGGATTAAAAATTTCAGCCCAGCCTGGGCAACATAATGAATTAGCAAGACATTGCATCAAAATGCAAAGTGAAAAAAAGGCTGAGGCTGTAGCTCGATGAGAAAGCCTGAGTTCAATCTCCAGTACTATAACAAATAAAAATTACTTAATTAACATTTCTTTAAATACAGTCAAAATCTAAGAAAAATATTTTTCCTAATGTCTTTATTTCAATTTACAGCATGATATTAGACTTTATCTTATTTACTTTTCTTATTGTTGGAACAAAATACCTGACATTCTCAAGTTAAAGGAGGAAAGATTTATATCAGCTCAGAGTTTCTATAGGTTTCAGTGCATAGTCCAAGGCAGGGCAGCACTGCAGAGGAGCATTCCAGAGGAGAAACAGTCCACATTGTGGCAGGCAGAAAGCAGCAACAGTCTTCTTTTTTCATGGACTTTTTTTTTTTTTTTTGCTTAAATTCTTCTATTGGTACATTTTAGGTATA
>NW_004624761.1:5085055-5147256 GCF_000247695.1 Heterocephalus glaber
TATATATGTAATTTTTAAAAATCAGGACCTCCAAACTTAAAGACCCAATTCAAAAATGGGCATCAGAAATGAACAGGCATTTCTCAGATGAAGAATTAGAAGCAGCAAGTAAACATATGAAAGAATGTTCAACATCACTGGCCATTGGAGAGATGCAGATGAAAACAACCCTGAGATTCCATCTCACTCCAATAAGAGTGGCTGCTATCAAGACATCAACTAATAGCATATGCTGGTGAGGCTACAGGGAGGAAGGAACTGTTCTCCACTGTCGGTGGGAGTATAGACTGGTGCAACCACTCTGGAAATCAGTGTGGATATTCCTCAAATCTAGGATTAGAGGTCCCAGTTGACCCTTCTATTCCCCTGCTGGGCATGTTCCCAAAAACTTAAAAGCATCATAACACAGCAACATATGAGCACCCATGTTTATAGCAGCACAGTTTGTAGTAGTTGAATCTTGGAAACACCCCAAAAGCCCACAAAGTGGTGAATGGATAAAGAAGATGTGTATTTTTATAAAATGGAGTACTACTTAGCCATAAAGAAAGATAAATGAGACATGCATAGCTAATTGGATACACCTTGAGGCCATATTCATAAATGAAATAAATAGGAGCTATATGTGTAAATACTGAATCATTTTTCTGGTGTGAGAAACTGAAGCTATAAATGAGGATCAAAATGTATAATAGATATTGTTAAATAGGAAGAATCTGTTTAAAGGGAAAGGGGAACTAGGGGTGGATAGGGGAAAGGAAAGAATGAAAGGAAAAAATTGAAAGTAAGGAGGAAAAAATGGAAACAAAGCATGTATATATGGTGGGGTTGGAGGGTTTGAAAGGAGGTCAGGGGAATGGGAAAAGAATAAAGATATATCATATATATGTACATATTCTCAATAATGAATGTGATCATAAGGTATACCTAAATGTACCAATAAACTAAATAAAAATTAAAATAAAAGGTAAAAATGCATAAAGTAAAAAAACACTAACACAGAAAGGCTTTTTCAATGCTGAAAAATATAACCATACACATTAAATAATCAACTGTAATCAAATATACAACAAACATGGATGATTCTTTAAAAAACATAGTATGAACATAAGATAAGCAAAGAGAAATGCAAGACCTTTTCATTTCATATTAAATAATATTAAAAATGGTTAATGAGTAGCTACAATTGTCAAATACAGTTATTTATTAAGTGAAATGGAAAGTGAAATTTGTGATTTTTGGACATATATAGAGAAATTAACTTCTCTAATTTGCAATTTATTTTATAGGAATCTTAGTCATTTTGAAAAAAAAATGTTATATCTAAGAATATAATACAGTAACATTTAGTTCAAATTATCCCCACTCTTGAGGGTGAAGAGCTCATTGGTTATAGCCAGTTGGTGAAATGATAGTATATTTTATGTACTGAGAAGTATAATTTCACACAGTCAGAGATGGATATCACATATTGAGGGCAAAATTCAAAAGGGAAATATTGAAATAGCTTAAAATCTTTGCCAATGAAAATTTATTTGAGCTAGGCTGTTTAATGATAAATAAAAGTCATTTTTTATTTATTAAGTTTTTACCATAATCATATTTGGTAATTCAAAATTATTATGATATTTTAAAGGTTTTTTCTAAAGGTTTTTATTAGACAGAATATTCATTTGAGAAAAACAGACATCAATGATCAGAGCACAGAATTGGGATGCTTCAAGAGTTCTACTCAGGACCAAATTAATATTAAAGGAATATTTATACATACATATAGCACAATGTGGAAATCATAGTTGGAGTATAATGATTATGATGAGAAATAATTTAGCTACAACTCCTCACATCCTGATGGGAACTGAAATACTCTTTGGTCTTTCTAAGAGAAATTATTATTATTATTATTATTATTATTGGCACAGGGATCGGACTCGAGTCCTTGCGCGCTTGCGAGGCAGGCGGGAAATCACAGCTAAATCCCCAGCCTTAGAGAGATTTTTTTGATTGGAGAATTTTGATTGGACAGACCTACAGAAGCAAAAATTTTTACAGTAAATATTTTTTCTCTACATTAGAAAAAAGAAAAGTAAATCTACAAGAATTAAGGGGAAAAAGAAAAAAATGATTTTACTTTATCACCCTGAGAATAAAGAGCAAAGAAGTTCTTGGGGCATTATTGCAACAATTATTTGGAAATGTCTTGGAAAGACTTATTTTACTATTGAATTGCCCTGCCTTACATGACTTTAGGTGAAAATAAAGCTCGTAATTAATAATGAATCTCCACACCAGGTTATATTACAAGAGTAGAAGAAGTGAAGTATTTTAGGATGCAGGAGTATTTTGTGCATTTTGAAACAAAATAAAAGGAAAGATTCATATTGCAAATTTTGTTGAACTGTAATCTATTTAGGTCCTTTTTAAAAATCTTTAATTCTTATTCTCAAAGCAAAGGTGAAACATAATAGTCCATTGTTATATCTCCTACTTTGTACTGAACCCCACATTGGTAATTTTTTCACATCATATCAAGTACTATTCTGTCAAAATAACGTTGACATTATTATCAAAATTTTTCAACAAGGAAAGACGTTCATACAGGACAGGAAAATAGCTTGATGATTATAATAGCACTATGAGAGTTGCTCTTTATGTTCAAGGTTCATTGTTTCAAATTTAGGTCTACTTCCTTGATTTTTACAACATTATGCTTCTTACAGTGCATATAAAATGTAAATTTTGAGTACTTGCAGAGCTCCAGAAAACTTTTCCATTATTTAAGTAAATAATTTCTAATTATAAGAACGTTTTTAATTTTGTGCAGTTATCCTAATTATTGAAACTAGCGCACATTAAGAAAACTCAAAGACTGATCTAGGCAAGGAAAGAGGTACTATAATTGCTAACTCTTATCCTATTTTCCACAGTAGACTTGTCACCTTGCTTATCTCACAGAGCTGTCACCATAAACTAAGCCTGCCTGTGCTATCTTGTCTTTAGGTTTTCAGTCAGTGCTTTTGTTTGGACTTGAGTCCTGACTGATCAGGGAACATCTTGACAGGGAAATTTCAGAGCCAAAGAGTGACCTCTTAAAATATTCTTATAGAAACATGGAGCAAAATAGCTTGGAAAATAACATTTTAAAATTAAGTTTATTGGTACATTTTGGGTATACGTAATGATCACATCCATCATAGGAAATTTATACCCGTTCATGATATATTTTGATCCTTATTTTTTTCCCATTCCCTTACCCTCCCTTCAACCCCTTTAAAGCCAGAATTATTATCAGTATAAAAGCCCCTTACCAATATTTAAAATAATACATTAGGAAGATTATAAAGATAGTTGTAAAGACTAAACATACTGTGTTTCAAAGTAAACTCATTTAAGTAAATGCAAAGAACAAAATAATCTTTACTAAATGCATTGGACCTAGAAGATATTTGGCCTCAAAAAATTACTTAATAAACATTGTGTTGTGATTTATATCTAGATCCCCCCCCCTAAGCTTTATGGGCTCATAAGCGGGCCTTTGAGGAGGTGACTGAATCACAGTGCCATGATATTCAACAGTGGATTATTCACCTGAGGAGTTTATAGCTAAATGCAATGCTGGGAAGTGAAGTCTGGTTGGAGGAGGTAGTCACTGGGGGTGTGGCCTGGCAGGATCTATCTCCCCAACAACCAAGACGATCTCTCTCTCTCTCTCTCTCTCTCTCTCTCTCTCTCTCTGCTTCCTGTGACCATGCTGTAAGCTCTTTCTCCTCTGCCATTCCTCTCTGCCATTCTGCCCTTCCTTGGAGCCAGTCAACTACAGACTGAAATCTTTACAAATTGTGAGCTAAAATAAACCTCTCTTCCTCCTCCCTCCTCCTCCTCCTCCTCCTCCTTCTTCCCCTTCTTCTTCTTTTTGGGGGGTTACCAGGGATTGAACTCAAGACCTTACACTTGCGAGGCAGGCTAAACCTCTCTTCTTTGTAGTTGTGGATGGCAGGTATTGCATCTCAGTGATGAGAAAGTAACTAAGACACATTGTTACTTATTAAATGACTTACTTATTATGTACTTTAAAATAGTTAAATAGTTAAGATTATAATGCCAAGGAAATCTTCCATTAAATGTCTGTATGGAGGTGAAATGATAAATTTTGAATTTTGAAATTTGCCATTTAAATATCATATTCTTTAAGTAAATATACGATTTTCTGGTAAGAAAAACAATACTATATATAAACAACTTTATAGAAATGACTGTACTATAAAATACGGTTAAAGTAGGTCCAGGCTTCAACTTTGATTTAGACTCAAGCATTCAGCTGACACACACATTATAGGAAATCCATTATATTTAGAACTAAAAGTCTAGACTCAGAAGACATCAAATAGAAACATTAAAGAGTAGAGGGTGAACTTTAGTTTTGTAGTTCAGTAAGTAATAAAATTCTAATGCAAACTTGACTGCGAAAACAAGGAAATTTACTCATGATCTAATTCCATAGTGTAATATTCATTTGTAAAACATCAGAATATGAGCATTCATATATAAGTCCTGGTTTAAAAGAACATTATATTGTGGTATAATTCTAGAAACTTTCCTGTGCAAAATTTGTAAAACCATAGTCACCAGAACTTTCATTATCTGTGAAGTAAACATGATGACTTCTGGATCCTTCAGTTGGATAGAATATTGAAAGACTCAAGATACAAATTAGTGAAGTTTGCGGTGTTCCAAAATGCATTTTTAATAACGAAGAATGAGGGACAACAATGAAAATGTTGCTTTGACCTTCAACATATGTCTTTAACTGGAAACAAATACATACAAAACTCATAAAAAATGTCAGAAGGATGATGGAAAAATTACTCCATTATGTCAGAGTAGAAATTGAATCTCTTGATGTATAAATCTTTTTTTCATCTTCTAACATTGCAGAGGTAGAAATAAGGCCACTAAGTGTTCATCCAAGTGACCCAAGAAGGCATATTTTTAATGCTCATATAAGACTTTTGCCAATGAGACCTGTGGGAAAAGAATGCGTAAGTAAACTTTTAATAAACTTAATGAAGGAAGTTATTAACTTGCTGTGTACTTGATGGAGTCTATTCATAAGAACTAAAGAAAACATATATTAGAGTTCAACATGTTTTTATATTTCCACTGAGCAGATAGCAAAACATACCAGATCACATTATAATTTATAACATTAATAACTAAAATTTCAGAGTGAAATATTTGTTTAAAGACAGCAATCTTAAAGAATGTAACAACATTTAATATTTAATTGTGCTTATCTACAGTAAAATCCTTAGTTCTGTAGCATAATCAGTGCTTCAGTTCATTTTGTTTTGCTATAACAAAATATCTGAGGCTGTGTATGTTATAGAGTGGTTTATTTAAGCTCATCATTCTGAAGTTAGAAACATTCAAGATGAAATAACTCCTTAAGTGAGGGCCCCATGGTGTGTAATGAATGGTAGATGACATCCCATGGCGGGGTGCTCAAGTGACGAATGTGCACCTGTAGAAGAGGCCAAGGTTATTCAGTCAGTCACTGTTGACCAAAGTCAATTTATAGTTTTGACTATAACTACTTATGTCACACCAAGAAAGGATTCAGAATGCATTGAAATACTGCAGCATATTCAATGTTTAGAAAATAAATGTTCATTATTTGAATTTACATTCTATGGCAGTTAACCTTAATGTCAATTTGACTGGATTAAGAGATTCCTGGAGAGTGATGAGATCATGAGAGTGCTATACTCATTGGTGGATTAACCTGAAGCAGAAAGCTGTGAGGACTCCAGACAAACCACTCTTAACATGAAGATAGGGCAAAAAAGCAGCTTTCAATGCCAGTGGCTCAGCGAGTGAGTCCTGTCAGTTTTGAGAAACCCCAATAGAAGTTTTTGATTTTTTTATATACTTCTTTTTACATCTATCAAGCTTAATTCCATTTGAGTTTCTCTGAGAATATAGCAAGCAGGGTTTATACAAAGCAGAGGAGTAGAAGGGGAGAGAGCTAAGATTTCTAGCAGGACTTTCTGAGTCTATTATGCTCCTTTGGAACAGATTATAGAAGTTGTCATTGCTACTCAGATACATTCTACAAAGAGCATAGTTGCCTAATTAACCCATAGTTGTCTAATACTACAGTTAGCCCATGATTGCTTAATAACACAATTAACCCATAGTTGCCCAACTCCATATGAAGGGGTGGTCTCCTCTCTCATTCCCGCTTTGAGGCTCTGATTGAAGAGCCTCACTTTTTATATCAACTTTTATCATTCACATTGTGTTTTATCTCATCAATATCTATGTTTATATAATCTTTTATGGATTGATATCTTTTAGCCCATAGAACTCTAGAGGCTGTTTTTTGACCTATGGTGGTTTTTATCATGGAGCTTAAGGCTCACATTGTCACAGGTAACAAACATGGGATGATCAAGGAGATCCTCATAATGGCAATAAATTTTTCTACCATGATTTTAAAACCTCTTGGAGCTCAGAACCATCTTTTGAACATTTTAAAAATTGTAATATTATTTTGGTCTGGACTGGTATATGGGCTAATTTCTGTATTTTCTTGGTGATTTTTTTATCACTTGTCCTTGATTATCCATCAATAGGCAATCATTGGTCAAATTGAATTTGTTCTTAATGCTTTTTAGCTAGTAGGTAATCTAATGTTAATCTATTTAAAATATATTGTATTTTAAACCTTTGTTGTTCAGCCAAGAGATTTAGTGTATGAGCAGTTTTGTTGGTTATGATTTTTAGCACAGGTCATAGTCTAATTGTTTTATTTAGCATGTAGATGGGAGTCTGATGTCTCCACATTTTATCTTTGGCCCAAGTGACAAGCCCATAATATTTTGGGGAGGCATTTATCATCTTTTTTAAATCTTTTTTTATCTAGACACAATTAAAAGTTTAAACTCCCAAGTGGTTTCTATCATTAGATTGAAGCAGAGGAGTAGGGTACTATCTTTATGCTTATACATCCTGTTAGCTTGTGGGTGCTCAATAATTTCTCCATCATAATTATAGTAAGAATGAAAAAGCAAAAGAGTCATTATAGAGCTCTCTGTGTGGGTGACATGCAGGCAGAAGTCACAGATATTAGTCTGTGATATTAGTGTTGTCTTTGTTGTTTTTGGCATGGAAGAGATAAGGATCTGTAGTATAAGCAGCTGATACCAATAAAACATCTTACCCACAGAAAAAAAGTGAGAGCTGGGCAACACCTTTTATTGTAACTCCAATTGGCCTGGGTAGTCTCAGCAAGGGCTACAGCAAAAAGCATGGTTAATGACCCAAGTACATTAAAAACAAGGGATGACAGTTCATCAGTTTTAAAGGAAGGTGTCTTCGCATGAATTGTGTCCTCAGACTTCTGCCATGCGTAAATTAGTCAGCCTCCAATATGATTAGACCAGGGCTGTTGTCTCTCGGTAATGTTCCCAAGGTTGAGGCTGGCATCTCTGGCCTGATGAGGGTCTCTTCTGGGTCATGATGATTTTGGTGTCATGGTGGGGATCTCTGGAACATTTTTATTTTGAGGTTGTTGTCCTTTTTTATCTTACTATGGTGGATCTACGTGGGAACAACTTCCATTTGGATTGATGTGGGGGTGATCAGAATGACTGTTAGTAGACCCTTTTATCTAGGCTTAAGATTTTTTTATGCTAATCTTTTATCTAGACTAAATCACCTGGCAAGAAGGGGTGGGGAAGGCTAGAGATGCTAAAGGGGCTCCTCTCCAGCACCTGGGAGGCCACCTTTCAGAAAGCCTTTTTTAGCTTAATCAACTATTCTTCTAGGGAGGTTTTCCCTAATGTTTCTATAAGGTAGGTTAGTCCCTTTAGAATGGGAGTTGGCTTAGCAAATAAAAACTTGTAGGGAGAATAGCCTATAGTCTTGTGGGTGGTACATCTTGTCCAGAAGAGGACAATGGGTAAGGCTTGAACCCAAGCAAGCCCTGTTAGAGCTTCTCTAACCCTGTCTTTAAGTTTCTATTTATCTTTTTTATTGTTTTGAGTTCTGGGGACAACAGGTTGGATGTAAATTTTAATTAATCCTTAATGCTTTCACCACTGCTGGAACTACTGTTGCTATAAAAGCAGGACCATTGTCTGGTCATATTTTGAATGGAAACCCATAGTGGGGAACAATTTTCTGTAGCAGCCTCTGTACTATTTCTGGGGCTCTCTCAGTCTGACAGGAAAGCTTTTATTTTAGCTGGAGTAGGTACAAGCCGTAACCAAGAGGTAATAGAAACTTCTGCATTGGAGTCACTCTGTGAAGTCCACTTGGACATGCTCAAAAGGTTCATCCATTTTTTGGAACTCTGTGGGGATTCCTGGTGTTGCCTTATGGTTGTTCTGGGCATAGATGACACTATACTAGACAACTTGTTTTGTCAGGGCTGTCATCTGAGGAACATAGAAGTAATAGCTGAGCAGTGTCTTTAATTTTTTCTTAAATGTGTAGTCTTATGTGTAGCTTGTACTAATGTGGTAGATTTGGCCATGTAGAAAGTGGCAGCATCTGGCTTTTTTGGGTTCTCCCTTTTTGGGCCAACTTTTGGAGCTCATCTGATGAATACGCCAGTCTTTAAAAGATTTTTTTTTTTCAAGAGATTAAGGGAAGGAGCATAGCATTTGAATTTAAACTTGTGGCCTTGGCCTCTTGGTTGGCTCTGTCATTGCCATTTATTTCTTAGGTCTTGTTTTGATGTCCACTGCAGTGGACATCTGTGACATCCTTAGGGTCCATACAGTTCCCAAGAGCTGAAGTATGCTTTGATGGTACTTAATCCTTTGCTCCCTGTTGTAAGTAATCTTTTTCTCTGTATAGAGAGCTCCATACACATTTAAGGTCAGGAATACTTATCTCGAGTCTGTGTAGACAGTTGGTCTCTTTTTTCCCTCTCTTTTTAAATTCTAATGCATGATTTAGGCCATTGATTTCAGCCCTCTGAGCTCAAGTTTCTTGGGGCTGTTGTCAGTACTCTATAACCTCTTTTAGAGTCACAAGTGCAGAACTGGCCCTTCGTTTTTCATTCTCGTCTATGTGGGTACTTCTGTCCACAAAAATCTTTAATTTAGGCCACTGGAAATATTAGTCTTGCAGATCTAGACAGCTGTAGCAAACCTATTCTATGGCCTCTTTATAATCATTTAGAGGCCCATTAATATGGAGAAGAAGGATGGCTGGGTTCAGGTTGTTTGAGGCTTCCACTGTGATTTGAAAGTTTTCAAAGAGGAAACTTTGGTAGTTGGTCAGATGAGAATTGGTGAACCAGTGGTGACTTTTAGCATTTGTAAGGGTGACTACAGCATGTGGGACTGACATTCACAGGTTCTGGCTCAAAGTCAATTTGTCAGCATTTTTGGTCAAGAGAGCAGTTGTGGCCAGAGCCCTCAGGGAGGGAGGCTACCCCTGTGTACTTCGGACTATTTACTTGGGCAAGTAGGCCACCAGTCTTTCCCAGGAACCAAGGATCTGGATTAGCACCCCTGCTTCAGTCTTCTTTTGCTTGGTCACATAGAGGATGAAAGGTTTGTTTAGGTCAGAGAGACCTAGTTCCAGAGTTTTCTGAAGCTTTTCTTTGAGAGACTTGAAAATGGTGTTTGTTTGTTTGTTTGTTTGTTTGGCTAGGGGCTCTTTTATTCTCTCCCCTTTGTGGCTTTATAGAGCAGCTTAGCTAGATTGGTGCAGTTAGGAATCCTTATCTTATAAAAGCCTGATGGTCTCAAGAACTCTCACAATTGTTTGGGTGTTGGGTTTTATTTTGATTGGGGGTTGGTCTGTCTCCAGGACAGGTGGATTGCCTTTGGTTCACATCTGGGGCCAATTTTGGATTAAATCCTAATACTCCTTGGGGACAATCTAAATTGACCAGTCATGGAGTCTTTGTTTTTTTTTTTTTCTGGCACACAGTCAGGGCCAGGATCAACTGCAGTGGTAGCAGTTCAAAGTGTATTTTCCTGTCCATAAAATCAATTCAGGCCATTAACTTGGCCAACAAATCCTTCCCTAAGAGGGGAAATGGAAAGGTAAGCATGCATAAGAACTGGTGGACCACCTTGTGGCCCCCTATTTCACAGATCTACATTTGGCAAAAGGCTTATGCATTAGTCTGTCCTGTGGCCCCCTTGATGTCAATTGTCTTACTGCTAAAAGGCCCAGTGGGGAATATCACAACCAAGTGGCTTGTTCCCATATGAATTAGGTCTTGGGAGTTTTGGTCCAATGAGGCCTTATGGAAGAAGCAGAGGACCCAACAGGTACCGGGACTTTGGGGCCAAATTGGAGGTTAGATTGGGTATGTCATGGAGTCAAAATAGGGGGGCTTTGAAGCTGCAGCTGGTATGGGGCCATCTTGGAGCCAAGGGATGGGCCTGACTCAAGGAGCTGAGGGTCCTGAAGCTGGGGCTGGTATCTGTTGCTTGTAAGGGGGAGATTGGTCTGGGAGTGGGAGGCTCAATACATCTAAGGCCGAATCATCTGGATGCCCTAAAAAATGGACAGAGATTTGGCAGGCCTTTGCCTATTTGGATGGGCCATTGTGGTGACTAGGACTGGGAAAAGGGATTCCTTCAGCCAAGGAGGCAGACAACAAACTAGCTGTAACCCTGAGTCCACATAAGGGAACTGATCTGAGTGTCTTGGGTTTTCTGTTACAACCTGATAACCTGTCACACTTTCTTCACTAAGGTTTATTTTATTTTTTTTTATGAGCCTTGTGGGGGGCGTTAAACCTCAAAGGATAGTCACTCTATCTTATAAAGGGTTTTGAGTTTCCCTGGAGTAAGTTTCTGACCATAATCTCCAGTAAATCCCTTCTTAATTTTTTTATCATGACCATTAGAGGAGTGTTTTTATTATGAGTCCTACCCATAGTTTTTCCTCTCACAGAGATGAACAACAAATAAGACATCAATTGCTTTGTCCATCACCTGCTAGTCTCCTCACAGAGATATTTCAGGCCCCTCTTAGCACTGGCAGACCAGTGATCCTGGCTGTTCCTGCAGTGCTGCCCTACAGTTGGAACTCCACACTCTCTTTGGTCCTGGGTACCCTGACTGTAGACAGGAATGCAATGTCCATTTCATTCACACATAAGCACTCACAGATTCAACCAAATACTCTCGCCGGCCAACAATGGCAGCAAAACCCATCTTCTCGTGGTCTAAATTGTTCCAGTTTCACTGCACTTTGGCAGTTAGTAGGGGAACACAGAAGGTGGTCAGTCCTCTTTTGGAGAAATCTCCTTGGATCTCCTCCTCATATGTCATGTGTGCTTCAAATGCAGTTTGTTCCTCTGTGTGTGAGTCCTCCACAGGCAGCTGGCTGGGGTGTCTCAGCTAGTCATATGGGTAGACTCCCACATGGAAGGAAATATTCCGTGTGCTGTCAGCAGGAGCTCATTGTCTGGCCAGCCAAGCTCCCCTGCTCTACCCATGGGGGAGGTAATTAGCCATGAGTGACTGTGCTGGGCCCCAGAGCTTGCTGGGCCCCAGAGCTTCCTGGCCAATGCAACAAATGAAGCGGGAAATTGTGAGGACTCTGGACAGAAAACTCTTAATAGGAAGATAGGAACAAAAAGCAGCTTTAACCCTAACCCTAAGTATGTGCTTCTTTATATACCTCTTTTTACATCTATCAAGCTTAATTCCATTCGAGTTTTGCCGAGAATAGAGCAAGCAGGCTTTACACAAAGCAGAGTAATATGTAGGGGGGCAAAGAGTTTTGGTGGGACTTTCAGAGTCCATTATGCTACTTTGGTGACAGATTACAGAAGTTGTCATGGCAACTCAGGTACATTCTACAGAACATAGTTAACTAGTTAACCCATAGATGCCTAATTCTATATGGAGGGGTGTTCTCCTCTCTTAAACCCATTGATGTGCATAGCTGACAGTGTTGGAGGAGTAGATTGACAAGGCATGTCTTTCTTTGGGAGGTACTTCTTTCTCAAGCACCTTTAACCCATACTCTGCTTCCCAGCAGCCATGAACAGAGCAACACTGTGTCACCACACCTTCTGCCATGACATTTCTATGTTAGAGCCAGCACCCCATGAACTGAAACCTGCAAAACTGTGAGGCAAATTAAGCCTCTCCTCTTTTAAGTTAAGGATGTTGAGTATTTTACTCCAGCAACAAAAAAGCTGACCAACAGATGGTTACAAACCATCTATTTAGATTGTCCTCATATTATACGTTAAATGGAATTATTATAGTAGTAATTTTACCAATTCATATTTGCCTATAATTGATACAGTATATGCATTCAAAGTGCATTTCACACATTTTTAAGAACAGAATTATTCTTGCATTTTCCTATCACATAGGCATCATATGGGATTCAGAGAAACTTTTCATTTACTTCCCCTTTAGATTTTAAAGGCAATTGATTTTGACCAGAAAGAATAACAAATTGTACATGCATTTACATTTATGTTATTAATTTTCTCACTATATTATTGTCTTACGAGGGCTATATTATTTCAAGAAATATATGAGGTGCAATATATTCAGAACAACACTATCAAGATGTTAACCTGTTGTAATAGTTTTCTATGCTATAAGGATTAATTCAACTCATTTATATTTTTAAAGAGCAATATAGAGGATTTCTGATTTTAGATTTGATAAAGAGCTTAGCAGTCCACAACCTAAACTAGCATGACAAAGTACTTACCAAACTGAACCAGGATTTTTCTTAGACCAATCAATCACAGGACTGAGGTTGGAGGAAAATTGTCTCCCTGAAATCTTCAAATTATGTTTAACTAACATTTTATTGTGGATATAATTTCATACTTTATGAACAAATCACAATTAATGCTGTCCTCTGTCCAACTTATTATACAGATTTACTAATATTACTCCTTTTATTTAAAAAAGTAAATATAATGTTTTACATTTTAAATGAATTTCTTTTTATAGATCTTTTTAAATATATTTTTTCCTAGATTTATAAATAAAAATTGGGTAATACATTTATGGACAAAAAAGCTAGGCATGTAAGAACAGAAAATGATTTTTTTGTTTATTTTATGCAGTGGACTTTTAGCTACCTTAAAGTCTACACAGTTTATGTTTTAAATATGCACATCTGTATCATGAAGAAAAATTTGAGGAAGAAGTAAATATATTTCTTTTTTCTCACCAAGTTCTGTAGTACTTACTAATCAGGATAAGAAATAATGAATGCTTTATGTTGACTCTAAACACTGCCAAAGGCATACAATGATGCATCATGTATCTCATCTTTTGATTGAGAACAAAATCATACATCATGATATCATTTTTTATCCTAGTAGAATTTAATTCCATGTATTTTCAGATAAGTATTTCATTTTGCTTTTATTTAGAAACAATTAATTTGAAAAAATTCTACTCTCACCTAAACAATTGAACAATATTATCCAAATTTGTAATTATATACTTTATGTATACTAATTTAAAATATTTATTGTAGTGCTTTTCATTATATTCATTGTATGGCAGGGAAAGTGTATCCCTCTATCTTTTGAAGATTTGTTGGAATAAACTGATAATAAAAGGTTCACTGGAGAAAAGGCATGCATATTTATACAGTGTGACAGGAGAAATCACACGAATGAGTACCCAGTTACCCTATAAGGTTAATGTGCTTATATATCTTCATTCAGAAAGCAGAATGTTTCAGTGAAATGTAGATAATTTGGATGGGTGGTAAATTATTTTAGGGAAGGTGAACAGACCAAGGAGAATGAAATTAGCTTGAAAATTGTGTTTGGAAATTGAATGGTAAAGAACAGACAGTAGCTTGTGGATGCAAGTTAAGAAGCAGAACTACATTGGAAACAAAAGTTGTGTTTTAAAGTTTGCCAGGTTATCTCTTGGAGTTACCCAGAGAAAAACAGAGGAAAAGTTTTTCTGAGCAATAGTGGCCATATTTAGCATCTGGTTCTCCAGTGTTGACACTTTCTTAGCTATGTAATGAAATTCCTGGAAAGTAAATTTCAGACCAAATGCATTTTGGAAGAAGTTTTCTTAGCCAAAAAAGGGAATTTCAGAGAGGATCATTTTGGTGCTTGGGACTGTGGGGAAAAATACTAGAAAAGATCACAAAGAACTTGGTTCTGAGGCACTTTCTGAGGTCTCCCAATCACTTTTAATACAAAAGCACTTAGAATGAAAAGTGAGGGGGGGGGGAGATTTGTGGGCTATCGTTTCTGAGCCCCTATAAAATATAGGTATATTATTAAATAAAAAGATTAAATGCAAAAAAAGAGTTTAGAATTACTTAATGCTTAGGATACATTTTTGATGATTATAGCTACAGGATATAAATTGTCACCAAATTATGAAATAATACTATCAGTCTAAGGTCAAGACCTGTTGGTACTTAAAAGTCAGTATTCAGGAAAGCAGTCAGGTTTAGGACCTGGCCCCCTGGAAGATGGAGAGGGAATATTGTCCTTAAATCTCTATCTCAGGAACTCAGGGACCCAAAGGGCTTTTCAGGGAGGGAAAAGGTGTACACTGAGGCAGTGGTCAGAAAGGCCCTGTACTGAGTCAGGTCCTCATCTTCGGGAACATGCATCTCCAATCCCCAGACCAGCTGGAACAACACCATCACCTTCTGTGTGAGTCTCTGTACTTTCTTAAAACAGTCATAGCAGCTTTATGCAGTTTAAATTGCATAGCAATCTCCATACTTTCAGTCAGTTCATGTACAGAACTAAAGACTTAGGAGGGGTATTACAAAAGTCACCCGATGCTCTCTGTTCTGTAAATCAAAAGAAAGATGCTGTAGCAAATAACATCTTAGAATTTAGAAAGTGAGGCAAAAAGACAAAGGATACAATCCCTACAAAAATATTAAGGAGGAGGAGCAACCTTCTGGAAGGGGAAAGGGAGTGGACATGAAAGTAAATACCAAGTATGACTTCCGAAGGAGTGGTCCTTACAGTAACCACAGGTTTCTCTAGCTTCTTTTGATAACATATTTTTGAAGATCATAAAATAATATTTTTGAAAAGTATACTGTAAAGTAATTATTTTATTAGTAAAGGTTCGTCCCATTAAAGTGGGACAATTGTCCCACTTAATTAATTGTCCCATTAAATAATTTCATTACACATCCTCCATCTATTAATATGTTAAAAATCAATTTATAATCGTATATTTATAAAACTTGTTGCAAATTATTAAGTTCTGCAGCAATTCCATATTGATGAAGAAAGAAATATTGAGGTAGGATATTTGCTTTTGATATTACAAAAGCGGTTGTGCTTGCTGCTAAAGCTGTAGTTTTATATTTTAACTTTCCCAGATGACACATTACAAATCTTTTAGTTGACTTGTCACTTTTAGCATATCATGTTTTCTTTTGGTTAATAACTATATGCTTGTAATTTGGCCAGATATATTTTTGTGAATTACGTATTTCCACTTAAGTTTTTCTTTTTCAGTTCATTTTTGTGTAAAAAGCTGAGCAAAGATCTGCAAAAATAATGGCTTTTAACTATGTCATTCATGATTTCAATTATCTTACCACAGAATAATTTTACTGTGAGTTTTGCAGTCTTTTTCTAAAGTAAATGGAAAAAATTTTTCCAAATAGTTATTTTACATAATAATAACTATGAAATTTTGAGGGGCTTAATAGTGATCATTTAATCATCACTAATGCTTGAAATTAATATCTGGTTGTGGTGTTCCCTACTTTTGAAGCTACTACATGATATTTAATCACTTACTCACTTGAGTTTTCATGAAATTGGATGAAGAATGTGGGGATCATTTTCCCCTTAATAAAGTGAATGACATCATTAAGATAGAGATATCAGCAAAAAGTTCCCTTTTGCAATTAGAAGACATCTGTTTAATTAACTGAATGATTCTTTTCTTCCATAATATTTAGGAGGAACTTCAAAGGTTTTAAATTTCCTTAGGTGAGCAGGTAATAATTCAAATGGTCTTTGTTTGCAGTTTATTTCAAATAGGGACTTACAAATTTTTTGTTTAAGTAAGTAAATAAAATTTCATACTATGGCCAAATTCTGCAGTTTGATTTAATGCAAACTCAAGTTTGAGTTACTATTTTCAGAAGCAAACAGGTGTTTGAATATGAGTTAATTAGCACTTAACATTATTGTTATTTCATGCTTTGTGTTGTCAAGCAGTCTCTTAAAATAGGATACCTTTTCTGTAAAGGTACAAATAAATCATTCCTAATCTGTTAACTTAATATTCATATTTTTCTTTATTCTAATAATACATTAAAATAATGGAGTATATCTAATTACTTTGATGATTAAAAAAATTATCCATCTCTACTCTGTTAGTATCTTAAAGATAAATATTTGCACTATTTAGAATACATGTGCTTAATATTATTGTTATTTTCATACCGTTAGTTTGTTATCTGTACCATGCAATCTGAATACCTAAAGAAAGAAAAAAATATCACTCATATAGTGCTAAGATGTTAGTGACATGAGAAAACAAATTCTTTCAAAATATAAGATGTCTGGGGAAAAGTCTTTTTGCTAGAAGCAGTACAGTTTAGAGCTCATTTGAATATTTAAAAGTGGTAAAATCTTAAAGACATAGACTTTTGTGATACTGAATTTTCTAGTATCCATTATATTCAGCGCAGAAAGATAAATTGTTATATAATTTTACATTAGAATATTATTTGGTATCATTTAGCTCAACTGAAATTCATTTATTTATTCATTCAAAAATTGATGTACCTCCATACTCTGCATTTAAAAGCAGTCCACGGGCCGGGATTTAGCTCAGTGGTACAGCACCTGCCTCGCAAGTGAAAGGTCCTGTGTTCGATCTACGATACCCACCCCCCCGCAAAAAAAAGTCCCAAGGGAATGTAGACCTCTACAGTACAAATCAAATGCAATTCATACTGTGAACTGTAATTTCTTTTATGCTTATTTCTGTTATTGAAAGAAGACTCCACAATGTGACATATGTAAGACTCCACAATGTGATTTCCATAGTACAAATCAAATGCAATACACATTATGAGCTACGTATTTCTTTTATGTTTATTTCTGCTACTGAAAGCAGACCCCACAATGTGACATATGCAAGAGGCATTAGATGTAGGATAACTTGAGATGGGTGAAAATATAACTTTCTAAAATTTCATACTCCTATGATCATTCTAGTCACTTTAAAAACAAAACAATTTGTGGGAAGCTAAGGCAGGAGGATCCAGGCCAGACTGGACTACATAATGAGTTTAAGGCCTGCCTAAACTTTGTAAAGAATCCTACTCTGAAAAACACTAATTAACTAATTTATAATTTGGGTTTGTTCAGTTTTACTTGTACTCATTGATAAGTGTGTGTGTTTGTGTATTCTATACAATATTATCACAGATGTAGTTTAATGTGTCTACCACTGGAGTCAAGATGAAATATAGTTCCACCAGAACAAGATCCTTCTTGTGGATCTGCTAGAACAATGATACCATCTCCCTCTGCACCTTCCCTAGCCCCTGACCACTTTAATGCATTCTCTTTTTTATCAAATTGGCTAAAACCTGGAGAATAAATTACAGCACAGATGTAGAGAAAAAAATCTTAGAATACTATTGTAACCGTCCATGACCCATATGGTGTGACCTAACCTGGAAAAATGCCAATAAAGGACAGAATTGTGTGAATATTTTCCTGAAATATAGAAATTAGAGCAAAAATAGCTACTTCTTCCTTTGGAGATTATGGTTTAATGTCAAGAAATCCAGGATTACATAGAAGTTTAGTAATGAATAAATAGTAGTGACAAGGAAATATATAAAATAGAATGAAATCCATGGGAGAGGGAGATGTAATGATACAAGTTTTAGAGAGCTTCTTAATTTCCATGTATTTGTTAGGTGTATATTTTATTAGTGGGATTTTGTGAATTATGAGCATGATTTAAAAAGGATAAGCACTCAAATATGTGCATTAGAGTTAGGCAAGTTATGCTAAACAACTAATGTACATCTTTGGTTTTGTAATATGTGCACATGATATTTATCTCTGTCTCTAATAGACTCAAATGATAAGTTACTTTACAAAACTATTTTCACCTGTAGGGTGATTGGCACAATTTTTTAAATGTTTTTCCTATGAAAATGTTCATACATGTTTTCCGGATTTAAATTTTTGTTCAGTAAAAATAAATGAACAAAAATAAAGTAAAGAAATGCTGATCTTTATAATGTGTCCAGGAGACTCTGTGGTCTTTCATGATATTTATCTGAGATCAAAATAACAGATGACTGAAATGTTAAGCGAGTTCATCCTTTTGTCAAGTGTAAAGTTATGTGGTAAAACTTAAACAGGAATTAAAGTCTTCCCTCCACTAATATGCAAGAACACATGTCCCTTGTGACAGTGTTAATAAATTAGGTAAATGCTGTTTCTAAAGTTACACATAAGATTTATTTTAAGAACAATGTATATAGAGAACATTATTATATTCATAGGCATAAGATATATTTTCTGACCCAAAGTATCACAATCAAATAGAACATTAATTTATTGTTATATAAATGAGTCATTCAATTAATCCTTTGAAATTCAACTAATTACCCTAGATTAGCTTTTGTCATTAGATATCTCTGGAACAGGACTAGTGAAAATGCACTGTTATTATGGAAGAATACAAAGTCATCCTTTAATTTTAAAAAAGACATAAAATAGATAATACTATTAAAAACACAACATACATTTCCTGAGTTTCAAACTAGATTTTAACAATCTTAGTAAAAATGATGTAACAACTGTATTACATCAATAATCTCTGTGTTATGTTTCCTTGACAATTGCTGGACGTCCAGACGTGTTTCTTGACAGCATGCTAATTTTCCCTTTGGGCAGTGATAAGCTCTCAGTTGGGATGTTGATGTCAGCAAGTTCTACTACTTTGATTTTCACAAGGTTATGCTTTGAAAATTAATGGGACAGCTACATATGAAATCAAAATCAATTTACTGTTTTCCACAGGGAAAAAGAAGGAATTATCCAGTATAAAGTGTGGAGTACTTTACAACAGCTGCAATCTCATCTATTATGTTTTTTCTGTTTATCCTTTTTCTTGTAGTTTATGACATCAATGGGATCCTTCTGTAATATGATAGCAATAAATTTCACCTTATGCTAGACAGAACTTACCTCTTTTCTGTTTATTCATCATCTTGTTTTGAAAATAATCAAAGCATGACAAAATTGATTAAAGAGTTTATCTTGACTTTTATGAAATATAGTAACTATTTTACTTACCAAAAAATAGCAATGTAAAGACAAAACTAATTTTAGGCTGAACTACTACTATTTAACACTACTGAGAGAGACAAGTGATGTTCAGGTGAAACAAAATAGGTGCCTTCATTACCACTGAATATTTAATTTTTTGTAGTTCCAGACAAAGCGAATTTTTTATTTCCACTAGCATTTGGCAAAAGTTGATAATCACTTATAAAATATGCATTGTTTTGTGCCACCTGCTGTCACATTTGTTTTACAAATGCATGAGTCCAAAGAGATTATGTATAGGTTCAATCTTCAGAAGATACTTTTAGATATATTTTCAATAATAAAAGCAGACACTTTTGTGAAAATATTGAATGCCTGAATTTTATGATTGCCATAACAATACCAAAATATTTTATGTATTTCCTGTTTTAAAAATCAGAATTGAAATTCATTTACTTTGATTTATTATTTAATTCAACCAATCTATTTTTAATTAAAAATTGAAGCTTTCTCCAATGTTTTTTTTTTCTCTAATGTTTAATGTTTATGAAACTTCTTATTCTACACTTGCACTATCAACATTCAATAAATTTTTCCCAAATTAATGTACCCAAATTTCTTTTTTGTGTAATTTCTCACACCTAATTGCTCTTAATATCTTTTTTGTGTACTTGTGACATCTTAAGAAAAAAATAATATGTAAATGTGAACATATCATCTCTTTTACGAAAAGAAATTATCAATATATTTCTGTGTACTTAGACCTGAAATGAACAAGGCCCCATTTATTTCCCCAAACCACTTGGTCATTTCTTTGTTACTTTCTCATTGATGGGGCAAAATGCCTGACACTCACAAGTTGAAGGGGGAAGATTTATTTTAGCTTACAGTTTGTAGAGGTTTCAGTCTACAGTCAGCAGGCTGCAAGGCAGGGTGGCATGGAGAAAGGGCATTACAGAGGAGAAACAGCCCCTCACGTGGGAGGCAGAAAGCAGCAAATCTGCCTTCTTTTTGTCCTTTTGTATTTCATCCAGTCTATAAGACTGTCGTTTGGTGCCACCCAAATCTAGGCTGAGACTTCCCATTATCTACACCCAGAACTATGTTAAACCAGTCAGTGCACTAATAGTTATCACACTCTTAATCCCATAGTGCATACCCATGGCCCTGCCACCTCCCAAAAGCCCCTACCTATGAGTGCATAAGGATTTGGGGGACATCTGGACATAAATCATAACAAACACTAAATGTGAACATCTCATCTTTGATCCCATACTATTTCTCATTTTAAATGATAGTGCTGTAATTCTTGTGAAAATTTGTCTCCTAGTTGAAACATCTCCATTTTCTTTTTTTTTTTGCAGTTATAGTTCAATAACTGCAATTCTGCATATATTCATAGCATTACTTTTATTGTTTCACACTGCATCTTTAAATTTGCAAAAGAAAATTAAAACTTCTTTGTTCAAATATTGTTATTTTATGAATAAACCTCATTTACATTTGATTACTGAATCTATTAAAGGTAAGAAAGATATAAATTTAGAATGATATGCCTGTAAATATTTGTACTAAGTGTCTATTTTTCTACGCAATAATACTGAATCCTCTACCTGTAAACCGCTTACCCTCATTCACACTGTTCAGGTCATCTGCACATTGCTTGCTACCTTCTCCTCCCACCTATGAGCATCATCTAACAGTTATGCTTAGTCCTTTGTAAATTCCTGCATTGGTTTATAGTAGAGAGTTAACCATGAAGGAATGATTTAATCAACATCCCTCACTAATTCATTAATCTAGCTATCTCCTTTTGCAAAACTATTTTCCTTGCTGTAGATGAAATTAGTTTAAACCAACACTGTGTGTGATAATGCTAAGAAATAGAACAGCAGTCCTCAGTAAAGAACTCTTCCCTGAAACAGCAGGACAAAAACTGCAGAGTAAATTTAACACACACAAGTAGGACAGGAAACTATTATTCTATAAACCCTCTTATTAAAGATATGTATCTCAAAACACTAACAATAATTTTTAAAAATTTTATAATTTTCCTCATGATTCAAAGGAGGGCTATCCAGTCCCAAGACCTCCAATTAACCCTCCATGCATACCTAACAAGTGTTATTTCTACAGATGATTTTTAAAGTCTTCATGGAAACTTTTGGATTATATAAACTCTTCTTCCACTTATGTCCTCACCCAACTCAGTATCCCAAACATTTCAGACTAACTCACATGTCTACTAAACACAGCTCCTTAGTCTTTCAGATTTACACACACCTTACTGGCAGTCTAAGCCTCTCCTAAGCAATGTCTCTTTGCCCATTGTTGCTTTGTCTCTCCTGTGAGGACTTGCCTTATCCTTTGTCATTACCAAATTTTGGCTGTTCTTCTCTGACTCCTTGCATGCAGATGTTTTAGAACTTGAGTATGGGTCTTTTCGATTCCTTTTTCATTTCCAAACATTAATTAGAAATGAAAGATAGGAACTAAGGTAGGTAAGATTTAAGCAGTCCTGATTTATAATGTTAACATAATGTAAAGTTAACCGTTATATTTTAGTTAATTAATATTCTACAAAACTGGTGATGGAATAATTTGAGTATTATCACAAGCTAATTAGCTCTTAACAAACAGTTTTAAACATAAAAATAGATGATCTCAGCCTTAAGACTATGCAATTTTCTGCAGAGACTGCCTGTCAATGAAATTTTGCCTAACAAGAAAAGTTTATTCACACTGAACACATTCAAGTGTTATTAGTGAAATTCATCAAGTAATATAGTAAAACTTTTCATGGTTAGTAAATATGTTTGGCTGATAAAAATGTTTACCAGAAGTGCTATGGCTTTTAAAACATTTTATAGTCTAAATATTCAAAGTCTCCAAAAAAATCAATTTAAAATTTGTAGTTTTGCTGAAAGTTTTAGATGCAGGCAGATCTGATAAATTGCAGAATCCCAACTGAAAAAAGAGATTAGATTTATGTGTTTATAAACTTATAGAAATAGTCTCATAGAATCCTATTACAAGGCAGCTTTTCTTTAAGTTCTAGTCTGAAAGAAAGTAAATTTAATGTCTTGTGAAACCAGTCAAGTAACATGCATCCATAGGTACCTGAAAAGTAATTGTGGAAAATATTGACTCTAAAATATTCCATCTTGTTTGTCATTTTGAAACCCACGGTCCTTGGAATAACGCTTAACAAAAACACTACATATCAAAGGTTTTATTTTTAAAAGATTTTATAGCTATTATTTTCATTTTTATTTTAAAACCCCTTTTTAAAATTAGAATATACAAATGACATTTTGAAAAACATTGCTTATACACCACATAGCCTACAAAAATAGTTTGAAGTTTTACTTAGAGCTTCAAAAATGTTCTCAATTTAGTCACATTTTTATGCTAGAATAAAATGTTTGACTTAATCTTATAATGTTGTCCTTCTTAAAAGACAATGCCATATTGTCTCAGTCTAATATTTTGCAGACATTTTTGATTAAATATGTCCACATGTTCCTGTAAAGTAGATATTACAATTAATTCCCATGGATTATTCATCCAAATTTGTTAGCCATGTGCTGTAATCGATATCCAGATCTCACCAGCATGTCAATGTAAATTTGGGCTCTGTCCCACATGTTATTCATTTAGAAACTACATTGAGAGATTAGAATTCTATCCCAGTTTTCAGAGAGAGTTGGTTAAAAAAAAATGTAGAAAACCCATGTATACCCTCTTAAAACTGCTGGTGCAAAGGAAAAGCTCCATTTTCCTCACTTTCTTTTTTGGCCAAAGCAAGTAAACAGATATGGACATGTCTCTTCAGTAGGGTATGAAATTATATTTTTCTTTAAGTGAAACAGTAAGTTATATGGAAATAATTGTGTTGCATCAATCCTCTTCCAGGGAAAGCAGGGAATGTTATAAATTTATAATTTGATTTCAGACAGTCATCTTTATCTAACAGAGATTTTGAATCAAATGTTCTAATTTTTAAAAAATTCTCAATCTACTTTGTGTACCTGGGGAAGTTTACACCTTTACAAAGTAAAAAACTTGTTACATTTCACATCCAGATAATTTATCATTTTATTTTTATTTAAACAGGATATTATTCAAATTTTATTCTTAATTTACCATATCAAAAATATTTTATTATTTTCCTTTCAACAAGGTAAATTTTTAAAAAGATTACAAGCACTGTGGGAAGCAATTAAATGTAAATATTAAGAACACACTCCTCATTTTAGAAGCTTATAATATTACAAGACATATTCAGTATTGCCATTTTTACTGAAATTTAAAATGGAGACAAAAGTTTAAAATAGTTTGAATATAAGTATTATGAGTTTTGATGTAATATTCCACTTTGTAATTAATTTAATTGAACTGAGTAGTTTACAATTATGCAGCTGTTTATAATCTCCTAAATATTTCTCCTGAAGTAGTAAGCAGTTGCTCAATCATATAAAAATGCATGTAAAAGAAAAATTTTCTCTACCTAGTGGCATGATACTAATTATAAATTTTTCAAATATTTATGATGTGTAGGCAAAATAGTGTAGAATGCAAATGAAAAAACTAATTCCATTATCATAGTCATTGAAGTTCAATAAATCATATTTTAGTTTTAGTTTTTTGAAGGTAAGCTAAGATTTAAATAGAGTTAGATGATTAATGCTTTACAGTTTCGGTGATGGAGCTGTACTCTAAAATACACATGGTTTAAAAGTTTAAAGTATAAAATCTTGAAGAAAATTGCAATTTATATGCATACAGTGGTACCGTGGCTCCTGAACTTAATTGTTTCCACAATTCTGGTCACAGAATTCGTTCTACTATATTGATTACATACTATGTTTTCAATTTGGTTACAACCGGAATCATGGAATGAATTCTACAACCAGAATAATGGAAAGAATAAAATTCATGAAGTGAGACTGATCAATTGATGGATAGATAGATACATGGATAGATGACAGATATTTTGGTTGATTTAATAGAAGTCTTAGAATATCATTGTAGTTCAATATATAAAGTATAACCACTACTAAATGAATTGCTAATATGCATCAAACATTTTATTACATATATATATCACTAGTACATATTTATTAAGGTCTCATGAAGCATATTTGGTTAATTCTTACTGCAAATGAGAAATATTCTGTCAAAAGATCAGAAGCTAGAACTTGAATTGGAATTGGTCTGCCTCTAAAGTAAGAGCATTTTTTTTTTTGTACAGGTAATTAACCCAGGGCCTTCTTACTATCCATTTTGTCATCCCTTTTTTATAGTTTATTTTGAGAAAAGGTTTCACTAAGTTGCTAAGTTGCCCGGGGTGGGCTGGAATTTAAAATCTTCCTGCTGCCTCACCCTCACAGAGTACTATCACAACTCTGGGCTAATGACAACTATTTTTGAACACTGGCTTTCTGTCTTCTGAGGAAATACATTCTTATTTCCTGAAGGCCTGCAAGACCAGGTGATATGTGAAGTAGAAAGAGCATACTCTTATTGCATCTCATGTCTCCAAAAAGTCTTTCAACTCTTTGTCCCCAAGTAGAGGATATAGGAGGTATTAAAGTGATAAGAACAGATATGACACGTATTCTTAACTAAAGTCTCAGAAATGATAAAAGCAAGACCTCTTAAAGATTATGTTTGTGAGTGTTATATGTCTTAAAGAGTTTGAAGAGGAAGAAACGAGCTTTGAAAAATGTCTATGAAAAGAAAATAATGTTTAGTAAATTATGTGACAATAACCTGATTAGTAATGTTAATGATAGAATAAATGATAATGTTAACTAAGATATTAATGATTCAAAGTGTGTAAATATTGTTTATGTAATAAACAATATTTAATTCATGTAAGATCTTTAGTACTGTTGCATACGGAAACCAAAGGGAAGATATAAAAGCAGTATTTCTTAGAAAACTGTCATTTTTCATTTTAATTTAGAGTATTGTTAACTTGTCTACATTCTTCTAACTTAAAAAGTTTTATGCCTACAAATTGGTAAATAATATGAAATCATAATCATATCTATAAAAATTTTAAAAGACTAGGATAATTGTTTGAAAAAATGACATTAAATTAAAAATATATGCAATGATTAGAATTTCTTTAAAGCAAAAAAAATTCAAGAATCATAAATGAATGAAAAATAAAAATTAACATTATGTGAACTATTATATACAAGATATGGCTTAGCATATAACTCTACAGAGCCGACCAAAAATATATGTACACACGTCAGGAAAATAAAAATAGTTTAATGTTTTTTCAAGTGATGGTGTAAGTTTCATATGGGGGATGCTAGAAGATGTTGTACATCACAGAAAACCTACTACACTGCCAGCCCCTAGAGAAGAAACTAAAAATGCACATGCAGCAATTTCAATGACTAAGTTTACCCAAGCAGCAGTTTGTCATACTAATAAATGTCTGAAAGCTGATGACCACCACTTTGAGCACCTCTTGTAATTACAGAGGTCAAAGGTAACTTGTATTAATCTCATGATCTCTCAATAAATTTAGTATTAAAATATTTTAATGTTTTTCTTTTCCTGAAGTATACATTTTTAGTGGACCCTGTGTATGTAAATAAATACAATAATATAGATGGCATTAAGTTTCAGAATTTAATGTTGCACAAAGTTCCATGTTGCAGGTAGAACTTAAGGAAGATAATAGGGTCCTGTGGATATTATATTAAGCAATGGATTTATTCCTTGAAAAGCTTATCATTGCATGTGCTGTTAGGTGGCTGAAGAGGCTGTCCCCTAGGAAACTTGTGGGGTTATTCATATTGTCCCCAGCTTCTCCCTTCTCTTTTTGCTTCTTGGCTGCCAAAGGTTGAGTAGGTTTTCTCTATCATGCCTTTATGGTTTGTCATTTCACCCTTGCAGCCAGCCAACCACATACTGAACCCAGTGAAACCATGAGATAAATAAGCCTCTCCTTTAAATTGAAGATATAGTTTTTATTTTTTTCTGACAATAAACAATAATATATAAAACATGATAATAAATAAATTAAATTATAACTATTTTAAATCAACTTTTAAAATATTTTTGTATATTACACAGGTAATATTATCACTTTTAAGGACAATGCTAAAATAAGACAAAAGTGGAAGAAATTTTTTAAAAGGTTGGGTGTATTAAGCACATGAATGAATGTTTTATTTTTTATTGATTTTTTTCATCATTTTATGTTTATTTCTTCTATTGTACATGAGAATTTTTTCATCCAATAAATAGTAACTTTAATCAACATGGAATTACTGGCACTCTCCTTACACATGCTAGTTTTATTATAGACACTAGAAATATAATAGTTAACAAAATTTAAAATTGATTTCTGCTCATAACTATTTTACTCTAATACTATTATTATCCAAAGCATTTATTAGATAACTTAAAGAAAAATGTACCTTTAAATATAAAAAATCACCTAGTTCATTGTGTTTTGAATGTGTTTTATTGTTTTTCCTTAATGACATTTGTTAAATGAGAAGTAATGAACTGATTAATTTCTTGATGGTAACTATTCTTCCTGGAGTCAGATGAAATATCAATGTTGTTTTAATTTTCATTCCTTGAATCCCAGCAATATTCAATATTTTTCCATGTATTTAATGGCCATTTGTATCTCTTTATCTGAGAAATATCCACTCATTTCAGATGCTCATTTTTGGATTGGGTCTTTAAATTTGGGTGGTCTAATTTCCTGAGTTCTTTTTATATTCTAGATATTAGTCCTTTGTCTGAGGAGTAGCTGGCAAAAGTTTTTTCCCATTCCCCATTTCTTCACTCTTTTAGTGGTTTCTTTTCTTTTTTTTTCTTTTTTTGGTACTGGGGATTGAATTCAGGACCTTGCACTGGAGAGGCAGGCACAGTGCCATTGAGCTAAATCCCCAGCCCTTTTGGTGGTTTCTTTTGCTGTGCAGAACCTTTTTAATTAGATGTAATCCCATTTGTTGATTCTTGGTATTATTTCTTATGAAACTGGGGTTTTGTTCAGAAAGTTTTTGCCTGCACTATGTCTTCAAGAGTTTTACCTATTTTGTCTTCCATTAGATTAAATGTTTTTCTTCTAATGTTTAGATTTTTGGTCCATTTTGATTTTAGTTTAGTGCATGGTGACAGATATGGGTCTAGGTTCAACCTTCAGCATGTGGATAGCCAGTTTTCCCAACAGTGTTTTAAAGAGGCTATCTTTGCTCCAGTGAAGGGATTTGGCCCCTTTGTCAACAATAACATACCTGAGTGTGCCTAGAGTTGTTTCTGTATCTTCTATTTTGTTCCATAGATCCACAAGTCTTTTTTTCCCAATATCATGATGATTTTAGCATTAAAGGTTTGTAGTATAACTTCAAGTCTGGGATTGTGATGCCGACTCCCTTGCCCTTGTTGCATAGAATGGCTTTTCCTATTCTAGATCTCTTCTGGTTTCATATGACTTTTACAATTGTTTTCTTCAGTTCTTCAAGGAATATTATTGGTATTTTGATTAGGATTGCATAAATTATAAATGCTAGCAAGGCTGTGGGGGAAAGGGATCTTTCTCCATTGTTGATGGAACTGTAAACTGATACGACCACTATGCAAGCCAATATGGAAATTCTTCAAAAAACTGAAAGCAGAAATTCTATTTGACTCAGCGATTCCCCTTCTAGGTATCTTCCCAAGAGTGAAGGACTTCATACCATAGTTATGCATGATTATTCATGTTTCTGGCAGTGCACTTCACAATAGCTAAATCTCAGAAATAGCCTATATGCCATCAATAAATGAGTAGATAAAAAATGTGGTATTTACACACAATAGAGTACAACTCTGCTATAAAGGAGGATAAATGAGTCATTTGTAGGAAAATGGATAAACCTTGAGCTCATAGCATTAAGTGTAGTAATTCAGACACATAAATTTAAATATTACATTTTTCTCTTTTATGAAAAACATATATAAATATATATATGAATGTATCCATTTCCTTGTATTTTCCATTTTATTAGAGTACAGTTTTTCAAAGTAGGCATTGATGATTCTCCTCTCTGCATTTCTGCTGGATCTACTGTGATTTGACACTTTTCATTACAAATTTCATGAAATTAAGTCTTTTCTTTTCTTTCTTTTTTTTTTTTTTGATAAGGTTGGCTAAGGGTTTGCTGACTTTATTCTTTTAAAAAACCAACTCTTCGATTCGTTCAATTTTTGTATCGTTCTCTTAGTCTCCATCGCATTTATTTCTGCTCTGATCTTTATAATTTCCTCCCTTGTGTGAGCTTTGAGTTTGCCTTGCTCTTCTTTTTCTAGAAGCTTGAAGTTCAGGCTTAGGTTGTTTATTTAAGTTTACTCTGTTTCCCTAGTATAGGCATTCACTGCTATGAATTTCCCTCATAAGACTGCTTTCATTGTGTCCCATAAATTTCTGTAAGTTGTATTGGCATTATCATTTATTTGCAGAAACTGTTGAATTTCTTCTTTAATTTCCTCTGTGACCCATTGGTTGTTCAGGAGGGTTGTTCAATTTCCATGTGTTTGTGAAGTTCCTGGGGTTTCTTTTGCTATTGCTCTCCAATTAATTGTTCTATTATCTGATAGTATACAGGGAATAACTTAAATTCCTTTGCATTTGCTTAAACATATTCTGTGAGCTAGCGTGTGGTCTAATTTGGAGAATGACCCATGTGCAGATAAGAACGTGTATTTTGATTTTGTTGGGAGGAACACTCTGTGGACATCTATTAAATCAATTTGTTCCAAAGTTTGGTTCAGTTCTTATTTCATTTTTATTTTTTTTTCCAGAAGATCTGTCTATTTGTGTCAATTGGGTATTGAGGTCCCTCACTACAATTGTATTAGTGCTTATTTGGTTTTTCATATCCATTAATATTTGTTTTATGTATTTGGGAGCACTAGTATTTGGTGCATATATATTTATGATTGTCATCTCTTCCTCTTGGATTGTTTCCTCTACAAGGATGTAGTGACTTTTTTTGTCTCTCTTAATTTGTTTTGGTTTGAAATCTATTTTGTCTGCAAATAAGATAGCTACCACCTCTTTTTTTTTCCAGGTTTCTGTTGCATGGAGAACTGTTTTCCATCCTTTTACTTTCAATCTATGAATTTCTTTTTGAATTAAATGTTTCTCTTGTATACATCATATTGTTGGATCATGCTTCTTAATCCATTCAATCAGTCTATTACTTTTGATTGGTGTATTGAAGTGATTAACATTGATGTTTATAACTGATATGTATTGACTTGGCCTTGTCATGACTGTATTCCTGTTGTTGGCTCTTTTTTTTTTTTTTTTGGCCCCTTTCCATTTAATTTCTTGCCTTGCCTAATGTCTTCACTTTGTTGGGCCTCATGGACTTGTAACCAACATTGTCTTTTTCTAGGATATTGTTTAGAATTGTTGGGATTGCTGGATTGGTATTCATGAAGTTCCTCAGGTGTTCTTTGTCATGGAAGTATCTTATTTCCCTGTCAATTTTGAAAGACAGTTGTGCAGGATACATCAATCTAGGTTGGAAGTTGTTTTCTTTCAGAGCTCGAAATACTTCCCTCCAGGCTCTCCTTGACTTGAAGGTTTGTGTTGAAAAGTCTGCTGTGATTCCAATGGGCTTTCCTTCGCATGTGATTTGTTTCTTTAACTGCTTGTGATATTTTGTTCTTCTCTTGAGTTTCTGGAATCTTGACTATTATATGGCTAGGTGTAGATGGTTTTTGATCATGACAAGTTGGAGCCCTTATTCCTCAGTCATCTGTATGTCAAATTCCTTTCCTCTGCTTGGGAAGTTTTCTACCATTACTTCTGTGAACACTTTTTTAATGTCATTTGTATATTCTCCTGCTTTTGCATTGACTCCTATCACTTGTATTTGTTCTTCTCTGTGTCATCTGACAGCTGCTGCATTGATTTCCAATGGTCCCTTACTATTTTTAAGAAATTTTTCTTTTCATGGTTATGAACCACAATCCTGTCTTATCTATCTGATATTCTATATTCACATTGACTCATTCTGTGGGAAATTCTTTCAATGGTGTTTTTTTTTCATTAAGTTTATTGATACATTTTATGAATACAATATAGTGACATTCATCATTGGGAATTTGTACCTTTACATGATATATCTCGGTTCTTATTTTTTCCCCATTCCCCTGCCCTCCCTTCAACCACTTTAACCCTCCCTATTTACAAAAACTTTGTTTTCTTTTTTTCCTTTTCTCATATTTATTCCATTCCCTTCTTTCCTTTCCCTTACTGCTCCCACTTCCCCTTCCATTTTGGATCTTTTCTTACTATTTTACATTATCTATTATACATAGTGGCCCTTATTTACACTTTCAGTTTCTCACACCAGAGAAAATATTTGGCATTTACACATGTCTATCCTATTTAATTTAATTAAGAGTATGTCCTCAATGTGCATCCATTTAACGATAAATGTTTCTAGTTTCTCATTTTCTATGGCTAAGTAGTACTCCATTTTATTTAAAAAATATGTACATCTTCTCTATCCAGTCTCCAGTTAATGGACAATTAGACTGTTTGAAAGTTTTACCTATTACAAGCTGTGGTGCTATGAACATGGTTGCACATATATCTTTGTGGTATGATTTGTTTAATTCTTTTGGAAATATACCCAGCAGGGGAATAGCTGAGTCAAATGGGACTTCTAATCCTAGTTCTTTGATGTATCTCCAAACTGATTTCCATAGTGGTTGCACCAGCTACACTTCCACCAACAGTGGAGAATGGTTTCCTTTTTCTCACAGTCCTGCCAACATTTGTTATTGGTTGATTTCTTGATAGCAGCCATTCATTCTGGAGCGAGGGGGGAATGTCAGCATTGTTTTCATTTGCATCAATCTAATGACAAGTTTTGTTGAACATTCTTCATATGCTTATTTAGTATTTCCACTTCTTTGTCTGAGAAATATCTGTTCATTTCACATGCCCATTTTTGAATTATGTCTTTAAATTTGGGAGGTTTAATTTTTTAAAGTTCTTTATATGTTCTAGATAATAGACCTTTGTCTGAAGAACACCTGGTAAAATTTTTTTCCCACATTGTGGGTTGTCTCTTCAGTCTGTTGGTGGTTTCTCTTGCTATGAAAAGCCTTTTTTTCCAATTAAGTTTATTGGTACATTTTAGATACACAATGCTATTACATTCATCATTAGGACCTTGTACCTTTACATGATGTATCTTGGATCTTATTTTTTCCCCATTCCCCTGCCCTACCTTTAATCCTTCACCCTTCCCTATGTACAAAGACTTTGTTTCCATTTTTTCTTTTATTCATATTTTCTCTTTTCCCTTCTTTCCTTTCCCCTACCCCTCCCACTTCCCCTACTCCTTTAGACCTTTTCTTCCTATTTCACATGATCAGTTATACATTTTGATCCTTATTTACACTTTTAGTATTTCACACCAGAGAAACTATTCAGTATTTACACGTGTGTCCTATTTATTTCACTTAAGAATATGGCCTCAATGTGCATCCATTTAGCTATAAATGTATCTAGTATCTCATTCTTTATTGTTGACTAGTACTCCATTTTATACAAAAAATCACATCTTCTTTATCCAGTCTCCAGTTGATAGGAAATTGGGCTGTTTCCAAGTTTTAGCTATTACCTACCGTGCCACTATAAACATAGATGTGGATATATCACTGTGGTATGATTCTTTTAATTATTTTGGAAAGATACCCAGCAGAGGAATAGCTGGATCCAATGGTACCCCTAATCCTAGTTTTTTGGGATAATTATGTATTGATTTCCACAGTGGTTACACCAGTCTGCACTCCCACCAAAAATGAAGAAGGGTTCTTTTCTCTCCACAGCCCTGACAGCATTTGTTATTGGTTGATTTCTTGATAGCAGCCATTCTTTCTGGGGCGAGGTGGAATGTCAGCATATTTTTTATCTGCATCTCTGGATTGACCAGTGATGTTGAACATGTTTTCATATGTTTATTTGATGCTTTTACTTCTTTGTCTGAGAACTGTCTGTTCATTTCAGGTCCCCATTTTTGAATTGGGTCTTTGAATTTGGGTGGTCTGATTTTTTTTTTTTGAGTTTTTTATATGTTCTAGATAGTAGACCTTTGTCTGAGGTACAGCTGGTAAAAATTTTTCCCACATTGTAGGTTGTCTCTTAACTCTGTTGGTGGTTTCTCTTGCAGTACAGTAGCTTTATAATAAGATGGATCCCAGTTGTTGGTTCTTTGTGTTAGTTCCAGTGCTACTGAGGATTTGTTCATAAAGTCTTTTCTTATGCAAATATCTTCAAGAATTCTACCTAACTTATCTTTCACCAAGTTTAGTGTTTGTGTTTTAATATTTAGATCTTTAAACCACTTTTGTTGCATTTTAGTGCATGATGAAAGATATGTGCCTATTTTTAATATTTGGTAAGTTGAAATCTAGTTTTTCCAATGCCATTTATTAAAGAAGCTATCTTTCCTCCAGTGAGAATGGTTGGCTCCTTTGTCAAAGATGAGGTAGCTGATCATGTCTGGAATTGTTTCTGCATCTTCTAATCTATTCCACTGATCCTCAGGTCTGTTTCTTTGCCCATACTATGCTGTGTTTATCACAGTGGCTTTGTAGTATAGTTTCAAGTTGGGAATTGGGATACCCCCTGCCACAATTCTGTGGCCTAGAATTGCTTTTCTATTCTAGGTCTCTTCTTATTCCAAATGAATTTTTGGGTTGTTTTCTCTAGTTCTGTGAAATATACTGTTGAGTTTTCAATTGGGATTGCATTGAGTCTGTGTAGCAGTTTTGGAAATATGGCCATTTTCACTATATTGGTTCTTCCTATACAGGAACAGGGGTTGTCTTTCAATTTTCTTATATCCTCTTTGATCTCTTTTTCAGAGTGCAGTAGTTCTCAATGTAGAGGTCTTTTGCTATCTGAGTTAGACTGCGTCCTAGAAATTTCATTTTTTTGGATGCTATTGTGAAAGGTATTATTTCCCTAATTTCTCTCTCAGTGATTCTGTTTCTTGGGTACAAGGAGGCTATTCATTTTTATGTGTTTACCTTGTATCCAGCTACTATACTGAATCTGTCAATTAAGTCTAGAAGTCTTTTGAGTTTTTTGGTCTTCTACATAGAGTATCATATCCTCAGCAAATAATGGGTTTAACTTCTTCCTTTCCTATCTTTATTCCTTTTATTTCCTTCTCTTGTCTAATTTCTGTGGCTAATGTTTCCAGAAGTATATTGAACAGGAGTGGTGTTAGTGGACATGCTTGTCTTTTTCCTGATTTCAGCATGAAGGTTTTCATAGATAGCCTTTACCAAGTTGAGATAAAGACCATCTTTTCCAATTATCTGCATGGTTTTTATCATGAATTGGTGTTGAATTTTGTGGAATGCTTTTTCTGCATCTATTGTGATGATCATATGGTTTTTGTCCTTGGCTCTGTTAACGTAGTATGTTACATTTACTGATTTATGTATGTTGAACCAACCTTGCATATCTGGAATAAATCTGACTTGATCAGGGTGCATGATATTCTTGATGACCCTCTGTATTCTGTTTGCCTGTATCTTCTTGAGGATTTTTTCATCTATGTTCATTAGGGAAATTGACTTTTGCCTCTCTTTTACGGTTGGGTCTTGCTCTGCTTTTGGAATCAAAGTAACACTTGCTTCCAGAAATGAATTTGGAAGTATTGCTTCCCTTTAAATTTCATTGAAGAGTTTAAAGAGTACTGGCAATTATTCTCTAAATGTCTTGTAGAATTCAGCAGTGAAGACTTCAGGTCCTGGGCATTTATTTGTTGGTAAATTTTTAATTATATTTTCAATTTCACTGATTGTAATTGAGGTCTTTAGAATTTTTATATGTTCTTCATGCAACTATGGTAATTCATATGTATCTAGAAATCTGTCCTGTGTTTTCCATTTTATTAGAGTACAGATTCCTGAAGTAGGTATTGATTATCCTCTGGATTTCTACTGGATCTGTTGTGACTTCACCTTTTTCATTCCTAATTGCATGGATTTCAGCCCTATTTTAAACTTTTTTTTTTATAAGATTGGCCAAGCATTTGATTTTACTTACTTTTTTGAAAAAACAACTCTTTGATTCATTGATTTTTTGTATTGTTCTCTTAGTCTCCATTGCATTGATTTCTGCTCTGATCTTTATAATTTCCTCCCTTGTTCAAGCTTTGGGTTTGTTATGTTCTTCTTTTTCTAGGAGTTTAAGTTTCAGAACTAGGTTGTTTATTTGAGCTTGATCTGTTTTCCTAGTATACCTATTCACTGCTCTGAATTTCCCTCAGTGAACTGCTTTCATTGTGTCTCATAAACTTCTATATGTTGAATTGGAATTATTCTTTAATTGTAGCAACTTTCTAAACTCTTCTTTAATTTTGTCTTAGACCCATTTGTTGTTCAGGAGGGTTATTCAATTTCCATGTGTTTGTGGAGTTCTTGTGGTTTCTTATGCTATTTATGTCCAACTTAATTGGACTATGGTCTGATAATATACAGGGGATAACTTCAATTCCTTTGCATTTACTTAAACATGTTCTATCAGCTATCCTGTGGTCTAGTTTTGAGAATGATCTGTGTTCAGCTGCAAAGAATATATATTCTGATTTTGTTGGGTGGAACACTTTGTAGGTGACTATTAAGTCCATTTGTTCAAAAGCTTGTTTCAGTTCTAGTATTTTATTGTTGATATTTTGTCTAGATTATCTGTCTATTTGTGACAGTGGGCTATTGAGGTGTCCCAATACAATTGTATTAGTGCTTATTTGGTTTTTCATGTCCATTAACATTTTTTTTTGTATAATTGGGGGCATTAGTATTTGGTGCGTATATATTTATGATTGTCATCTCTTCCTCTTGGATTGTTCATTTCACAAGGATGTAGTGACCTTCTTTGTCTCTCTTAGTTTTGGTTTGAAGTCTACTTTGTATGCAAATAACATAGCTACCCCCACTTTTTTCCAAGGTCCTTTTGCTTGGAGAACTGATTTCCATCCTTTTTCTTTCAGTCTATGAATTTCTTTTTAAACTAGGTGCATTTCTTCTATGCAGCATATTGCTGGATTTTGCTTCTTCATCCATTCTTCCAGTCTATTTCTTTTGATTGGTGAATTGAGACCATTAACATAAACAATAACGTTGGTTATATCTGATAAGTATTGACTTATTATTGTCATGTTATTTTCCTGTTTTATCCTCTTATTTTTATTTTTCCCCCTCTTCCTTTAATTTCTTGCCTTGCCTGATGGATTTGCTCTGTTGGGCCTCATGGAGTTGTCCCCTTCATTGTCTTTTTCTAAGCTATTGTTTAGAATTTTTTGGAGTGCTGGTTTGGTATTCACCAAGTTTCTCAGGTGTTCTTTATCATGGAAATATCTTATTTCCCCATGAATTTTGAAACATAATTTTGCAGGACACATCAGTCTAGGTTGGAGGTTGTTTTCTTTTAGGGCTTGAAATACCCCCACTCCAGGCTCTCCTTGACTTGAGGGTTTGTGTTGCAACATCTGCTGTGATTCTAATGGACATTCCTTTGTATGTGATTTGTTTCTATTCTCTAACTGCTTGTAGTGTTCTGTTCTGTTGGGTTTCTAGGATCTTGATAATTATATGTTTATGTGTAGATATTTTAGGTTCATGGCTAGTTGGAGTCCTATATGCTCCACTTATCTGTATGTCAAATTCTTTTGCTCTGTTTGTGAAGTTTTCGGTCATTAATTCTGTGTGGGGGTTTTTTATGTCATTTGTACTTTCTGCCTCTTTTTCCTGAACTCCAATCAATCTTATATTATTCTTCTTTGCATCAGCTATTAGCTATTGCAGTGATTTCTCTTTATCTCTTACTATTTTTTTTTTTGGTACTGGGATTCGAACTTGGGACCTTATGCTTGTGATGCAGGTGGCAGAACAACTGAGCTAAATCCCCAGCCCACCAGAGCTTTTTTTTTTTTTTTTGGTACCAGGATCGAACTTGGGACCTTATGCTTGTGATGCAGGTGGCAGAACAACTGAGCTAAATCCCCAGCCTGGTCACTTACTATTTTTAGGAGATTTCTCTTTTCTTGGTCACTGACTGCCATCCTGTCTTCTATATCTGATATTCTATCTTCAGATTGGCTCAGTCTGCTGTGAATACTTTCAATGGAGTTTTTAATCTCCTAGATATCTGTTTGAATCTGTTTCACCTATTCCATTTCCTTCCTATGTTGGGTGTTCATGGTTTCCATTTCTTTCCTATGCTGGGCTTTTATGACTTCTATCATGGTCCTGAACTCATCTATATTTTTTATCTGTTTCTGTTCTAGTCTCTAATCATGTTTTTCATTATGCTCACCATCTCTGTAGTTATCTGGAAAATTATTTCTGTTTTGAATTTTTCTAGAGCCTCACTCATCTGTTTTGTTACTTCATGTGGTATCAGTTCAGGGTGTTCAGGTAGTTGATTATCAGACTTTTTCACCTCATTTCCCCCACAATTTGCCTTTTGTGGGGTGGAAGTCTGAGTTTGTACCTTGCTTAAATGTCTTCTTATTTTTGTTTTTGGTATTGCCCTTGGTTTAATTTCTGGGTTTATAGTTCATTATTGCTTTTTGTAATTATCTCTCTTGCTGGTATTTAGATCCCTTATGGAATGATTGCTTTTCCAAGGTTTCTTCCTGATATAGCTGGTCTTTAGGCTTTGAGTCTCTAATGACCCTGAACCAATCTCATTTTCATTATACCAGGAAGGGCAACTGCTTAGATCAATTGCAACACCTTAGCCCAAGTAATACAATCAGCTACAACAATAACATCAAGCATAGCTTAGAAAATGACAATTTGTTGTAGTTATTAATCTATTATTATTAATCTATCACCTTTAACCATGTGAATTAAATCAAAATTGAGGACCAGCCCAAAATATATCTATAGTGAATAAACTCTTCAATTAAGCATCTTTACCCTTTGGGATGGGGACATAGAAGGAGCTGGGGAGGGAGGGATAGATAGGTAGAAGGATAGGGAAATGTTAGAAGGGAGGCCAGAACACATGGGAAGATCACACAAATTCTAGGAAACTGTTGAATACAAGAGGAAAAGACTGAATGAAATAACAAAGACAGGAACAGAACAAACTTACAGCAATAAGGAAGCTAGAAACTGTATTCACTTTTCTTTAAAACTAATGATAATTTAAAGAAGGAAAAATAGAGAAGAAAAGAAAAAGAGGGAAGAAATCCCAATTAGGGGAGGAACAGGAATAAAAAGGGAGTTGAAGAACAAGGGGGGGGGGGAGGGAGAGAGAGAGAGAGAGAGAGAGAGAGAGAGAGAGAGAGAAATAAGAAAGGAAAAATAAAAAAATAGGAAGAGAAGAAAAAAATTAAAAATAAGAGAAAATGAAAATAAAAAATAAAAATGAAGAGCCTCCTTCAGGGTTATGTCTCTGCTGTCACTATGGACAACCTGGGCAGCAGTGTGCAAATCTAAATCAATTGCTGCAAGCCAGCAGCAATTCCCTGAGATTCAGGCTGATTTTTGGATGCAAGGCCCAAGTTGAGCTCCCTGACCTCCTGCATGGTTGAACTCTGCAAGGTTCCACCTACCCTTGCCCTGAAGATAGTCCAGGTTCTGATGGGAGGTGGTGATCCCTCCAATTTACCAACTACAGTGGTCTGGTGTGCCTTTATTGCTGAGATTTTCTTCACTTTTCCAGTGAGCTTCAGTTTTCATCAAGGAGCCTGAGAGAGGCCCTCTTTCTGTTGTTCACTTTTGCTCCATCTTCTGGAGCTCAGAACAATGGCCATTATGACCACCTGTTCCTCTGCAGCATGGATCCAGGTACCATTGCAGCCCAGAGGCCAGGTGGTAGGTGGGGGTCACTGGGCTGGTACTGCAGGTGCCCATGCAGCTCCACTCCTTGGAGGCCCAGGGGTGGGGCAGGCAATGCTAATGGTGGCACATACAGCTCAGCTCCAAGCATCTCAGCTCCTGAAAAAGCTTTTTAATAAGATTAGATCCCACTTGTTGATTCTTTGTCCTACTTCTAATCTGACTGGGGTTTTCTTCATGAAATCAATTTCTACACCAATGTCTTCAAGAGTTCTACCTAAGCTCTCTTCCAACAGGTTTAGTGTTTCTGTTTTAATATTTAGATCTTTGACCCATTTCCATTTTAGTTAGTGTATGGTGAGAGACATGGGCCTAGTTATAATCTTTGGCAAGTTGAAACCCAGTTTTTCCAGCACCATTTATTAAAGAGGCTATCTTTTCTCCAGTGAGGGTATTTGGCTCCTTTGTCAAAGGTGAGGTAGCTGAGTATGTCTGGAGTTGTTTCTGCTTCTTCTAATCTGTTCCATTAATCTTCATATCTGTTTCTTTGGCAGTACCGTGTTGTTTTTATCACAGTACCTTTGTAGTATAGCTTCAAGTTGGGGATTGGGATACCCCCTACCTTGTCTTTGTTGCAAAAGCAATTCTAGGTCTCTTCTTGTTCCACATCAATTTTTGGATTGTTTTCTGAAGCTCTGTGAAGTATCCTTTTGGAATTTCAATTAGGATTTCATGAATCTATATAGCAGTTTTGGAAATATGGCCATTTCCATTATATTGGTTCTTCCTACCCAGTAGCAAGGGATGGCTTTCCATTTTCTGATAACATCTTTCATCTCTTTTTTCAGAGTGCTATAGGTGTCAGACTACAGGTCTTTGATTTCTTTTCTTAGGTTGAGTCTTAGGTATTTCTTTTTTTTTTTGGATTCTATTGTGAAAGAAGTTGTTTCCTCTCTCAGTGAGTCTATTGTTTGTGTACAGGAAGGCTATTGATTTTTGTTTGTGGACCTTGTATACAACGACTCTTCTGAATTTGCTTATTGAGCCTAAAAACTTTTGGTGGAGTTCTCTGGGTCTTCTAGATAGAGTATCATGTCATCTGCAAATAATGACAATTTCACTTCTTCATTTCTTATTTTTGTTCTTTTTATTTCTTGCTCTTGTCTAATTGCTGTGGCTAATGTTTCCAGAACTATATGGAACAGGAGTGGTGATAGTGAACATCCTTGTCATTTTCCTGATTTTAGTATGAAGGATTTCAGTTTTTGACCATTTAGTATGATGTTAGCTGTTTGGTTTTCATAGATGGCTTTTATCAGACTGAGATAAAGACTATCTATCCCAATTTTCTGTAGGGTTTGCATGAATAGGTTTGGGATTTGGTTGAATGTTTTTTCTGCATCTATTGTGGTGATCATATGATTTTTATCCTTGGCTCCTTATATAATGTATTACTTTTATTGATTTACATATGTTGAACGATCCTTGAATCCTTGGGATGAATCCCACTTGGTCAGGTTGTATGATCTTCTTGATGAACTACTGCATTCTGTTTGCCAGTATGTTATTGAGAATTACTGAATCTATGTTCATTAGTGAGTTTAGCCTATAGTTTTCTTTTTCGGTTGGGTTATTCTCTGGTTTGGGGATCAAGGTGAAGCTTGCTTCCAGGAATGAATTTGGGAGTATTGCTTCCCTTTGAATTTCATTGGAGAGTTTAAACAGTAGTGGCAATAGTTATTCTTTAAACACCTTGTACAATTCAGTAGTGAAGCCATTAGGACCCAGGCTTTTTTAATTGGTAGTTTTCATTACATTTTCAATTTCATTGAATGATACTGTTTTGTTTAGAATTTTTAGGTCTTATTAATTCCACTTTGTTAATTCATATGTATCTAGAAATCTGTCCATTTCTCCTGTGCTTTCTATCTTATTAGTGTATAGGTTCTTGAAGTAGGTATTGATGATCCTTTGGATTTCTGCTGGGTCTATTGAAATTTCACCCCTTGTTTTCCTAATTGCATGGATTTCTGCCTTTTCTTTCCTTTGTTTGATAAGGTTGGCTAAGAGTTTGTCAATTTTGTTTATTCTTTTGAAGAACAAACTCTTTTCTTCATTGATTTTTTTTTATCATTCTCTTAGTGTCCATTGAATTGATTTCTACTCTGATCTTCATAATTTCCTGCCCTGTATGACCTTTGGGTTTGTCCTTCTCTTCTTTTTCTAGAAGCTTGAGGTTCAGCATTAGGTTGTTAATTTGAGCTCATTCTATTTTCCTAACCAGTATTCAGTGCTATGCTTTTCTCTTGTAAGACTTCTGTCATTGTGTCCCATAAATTCCAATATGTTGTTTTGACATTGTAATTTAATTGTAGAAACTGTCTGTTTTCTTCTTTAATTTCCTCTGTGACCATTGGTTTTGCAGAAGTGTGTTGTTCAATTTCCATGTGTTTATGAAATTCTTGTGGTTTCTTTTGCCCCAATTTGATTGCACTATAATCTGATAATATACAGGGAATAACTTCACTTTTTTTGCAATTACTTAAACGTGTTCCATGAGCAAGTGTGTGGTCTATTTTGGGAAGAATATGTATGCAGCTAAGAAGAATGTGTGTTCTGATTTTGTGGGGAGGAAAGCACTGCAAATGTGTTAAGTCCATTTGGTCAAGAGTTTGGTTGTTTTAATAACTCATTTTTTTGTCTAGTTCTTCTATCTATTCGTGAGTGTGGGGTATTGAAGTCCCCCACTATGATTGTGTTAGTGCTTGTTTGATTTTTTATGTCCATTATTATTTTTGTTATGCTGTTGGGTGCAGTAGTATTTGGTTCATATATATTAATGATTGTCATCTCTTCCTCTTGGGTTGTTCCCTTTACAAATATCTAGTGGCCTTCTTTCTCTCCCTTAATTAGTCTTGGTTTGAAATCTATTTTATCTACATATAAGATAGCTACTCCTTTTTGGGGGGTTTCTGTCACATGGAATAATGTTTTCTACCCATTAACTTTCAGTCTATGAGTTTATTTTTTAATGAAGTATGTTTCTTGTATGCAACATATTGTTGGGTCTTGCTTCTTGACCCATTCTGCCAGTCTATAATATCTTTTGATTGGTGAATTGAGTTTGTTAACATTGATAGTTATAACTGATTTGTATTGACTTATCCTCTTCATGACTTTTTCTTTTTGTTGGATTCTCCCCCTTTGTGTTTAATTTCTTGTCTTGCCTGATGGATTCATTCTGCAGGGTTACCTCGGGTTGTGATCCTCATTGTCTTTTCCTAGGATATTGTTTAAAATTTTTTGGAGTTCTGGTTTGGTATTCATGAAGTTCCTCAGGTGTTCTTTATCCTGAAAGTATCTTATTTCTCTGTCAATCATGAAAGAAAATTTTGCAGGGTACATCAATCTGGGTTGGTGTTTATTTTCTTTTAGGGCTTGAAATACTTCATTCCAGGCTCTTCCTAACTTGAAGGTTTGTGTTGAGAATTCTTCTGTGATTCTGATGGGCTTTCCATTGTTTCTTTTCTCTGCTTGCAAAATTTTGTCCTTTTGTTGGGTTTTTGCAATCTTGACTGCTGTATGCCTAAGTATATATATATATTTTTAAATCATGGCTAGTTGGAGTCCTATATGCCTCATTTATCTTTATGTTAAGTTCTTTTCCCTTGGTTGGGAAGTTTCCTTCCATTACTTCTGTGAACAGTTTTATATGTCATTTGTAGCCTCTCCTGTTTCTTCATTGACTTTGATCAGTCTTATGCTATTCTTCTTCACATCATCTAGCAGCTGCTGGATTGATTTCTTGTTGTCCCTTACTATTTTTAAGAAATTTTTCTTTTCTTGGTCACTAATTTCAATCCTGTCTTCTATATCTGGAATTTTCTCCTCACATTGGCTCATTCTTCTGCATAAGCTTTCAGTGGAGTTTTTGATCTCCTGGAATCCTGTTTGCATCTGTTTTATGAATTCCATTTTATTCCTATGTTGGGATTCCATCATGTTCATCAGTTTCTCTATTTTTTATCCGTGTCTTCTCTAGATTTATTAATCATGTCTTGCATTATGGGCACAATCTCTGCTGTTATCTGAGAAATTATTTCTGATTTTATTTTCTCCAGATCCTCTTTTGTTGCCAGTTCAGGGAGTCCAGGTGGTTGAGCATCAGAGTGTTCCATCTCATTTCCCTTTGGGGTTGCTTTAGGTGATCCAGAAGTGTGGTTTTGAGACTTGTTTATGTGTCTTCTCAATTTACGGGGTGGGGGTTGTTGCTGGCACCCATGTGGCTCACCTCCTCTGCACTGAGTGGGATGGTATGGTGGTCCAGAAGCCTCCTCCTGGGTGCTGGGAGAAGCTCACCTCCTCTGCACTGAGGGTGGTGGTACTGTAGGCTGGAAGCATCCTCCAAAGTCAACCATGTTTTAGAATCTTCTCCAGTTTTTTTTAAATCTTGAAATATAGTACTAATCATTTTTATTTATATTAATATGAGTGCATTTTAATCATTTTTTCTATTTTAAAGTGCAAAATATTAATAAGAGGGCTGGGGATTTAGCTCAGTGGTTCCATCGCTTGCCTTGCAAGTGCAAGGACCCGAGTTCTATCCCTGGTATCAAAAAAAACCCCAATAAAAAACAAAAACAAAAACAAACAAACAAAAATATTAATAAGAATATTTTTCAAATGTCAATGACACAGTTTTCTTTAGTGACCAAACTGTGCAAGGCAAATGATTTTAATATTTTCCTAGGAATCAGATAATTAAAATATATCCACTTCAAAATGATTTGTTCTTTGATTCATTGATTGTCACTGGGTTCCATGTCTACAAACAAGAAGAACATGTTATCCTGTATTTTTTAACATGTCCAAGGGAAAATTATTACATTTGTATTTTAATATCCATCTTCAAATAATGATTCAGTAATTGACCATGAATTCAAATAAATGAGTGGAATAGAGATGCAAGTCAACACTTAATGTTTAACTTGATATTATATGTCATTTATGTACAAAATTAAGAATCTTTATAATATACTACTTTGGAAAAAGAGTTATAATAGAAACATATTTAAGTATTTTTAAACAATCAGCATTTATATACTTACCTGAAATTTTTTTTTAGATTGCTAGGGCCAGAACTCAAGGCCTTACACATGGTAGATAGGCACTCTAACACTGATGCACATCTTCAGCACTTTTAAATTAGTTCAACACAAGGTCTTGGTAAGTTGCCCAGGCTGGCCTCACACTTGCAGTCCTCCTATTTTAGTCAACTGAGTAACATGTAGCTGGGATAACAGGTGTGTTCCACAGAGCCTGGTTTGACTTGCATTTTTGTAAATATATCAAAAAATAATTGGCTCAAATAAAAATTAATTTTGTATATTAATTCATGCATTTCATGTAATACATAATGTTGTACTAAAGTATTAAAATATATGGAACATCCATTTTGAGACTACAAAAATTCAATACTTTTCTCTCCTTTATTATTCACTTTCTCATAATTCACATTTATACCTTTTGAGAATAGCATTTCTAAATAATATTTTAAAACTCTTTTAGATCTAAATAAATAATATAATTAAATCCTAATTCTAAAATAAAATTGGAAAATGTAAAGGAGGAATTTAAAAATTTAAAGCAAATATGAAGAAAAACACACATACTAACAGAAATGTAAAATGAACTTTAATATTGTTCTTTTAAAGAGAAAATATGGAGTCACTACTTTAAAATTTATAATTAATTTAGCAGTGTGAAAACAAAGTAGTTAATTTTGTAAATATTGTTTGCTAAGGTATGAAGTGAAAATAGAGTATGCATTCTTCACTAAAACGCAAAGAAATTGTAACATAACACCTCTTTCCATGTGAGCAAGAAAAGCATTTGTTCTCTTCTCCCCCACAAAGATTTTGTTAATCCCTCATATTAGTGGAATATAATCTGGAATCCTGATGAAGAAATTCTGGAGAAATATAATTTGTAATTATGGAGAAATATGTAGTAGAGAAACATACAAAGCAAACCTATTGCTGAGCTGATAAACAACAATGTGCAACAGATTTCAAATAGAACTCAGAGTGTGTTGTTTTTGTACAATAGCATGAACCCATAAATAAACTATGCATCAACAAAATAATCCCCATCACAAGTTATTCATTAAAACACCAAACTGTGTGTTCTCTTCAAAGAGGCAACCGGTAAATAAATGGAAAAAAATTGCAGCCACCGTTCTCAGTTCATGGATCCAATGAATCATGTATGAAAAATATATGGGAAAAGCATCTGTACTGAACATGTCCACACTTTTTTATCTATCCGTAGTTCCTATATAGTTCAACCATTTGGATAATATTTATATTTCATTAAGTATTATAAGTAATTTAGAGATTATTTAAAGTACATGGAATGATGCTTGTAGGTTATATGCAAATCCTGCCCCATTTCATGCAAGTGACTTGTGCATCAGGAGATTTGGGTACCTGCGGAGGTACTGAAACTACTCTTCCATGTAGACAGAGGGAAACCTACATGACGATTGCAGCATAACTAATTTTAAAGACTATACTTAATATTCTTGAGGAAAAATGGAGGGATTCTTTGTCCTTGTATGTTCAAAGATGTTCTGGTGCTGGTTTAACCTGTGTCTCTATTTTCACATAGATAATGGTAGCCAAATTATACCTGCTACCATAATTTTAATTATTTAAACATTTTTGAGAAGAAAAAATTTGTAAGCTATATTTTAATTGTAATTATAAAATATTACCAGCATAAGACTTTTCTATATTCATTATTTTCATGAGTTGCATCAAATTATATAGGTAAACAAGAAAGGTAAAAGACTAGACAAACAAGTGTGCATGAATGTATATGTGCATGCAGTGTGCATGCATGCATAAATATCTTTCTCACAGTATAAGCATACATGTCTATTCTAGTGCTTCACAGTTTATTCAAACATTTATAAAACATGTTTTAGAATAATTTTTCATCGACATTCTAGACCGTGTTAATATTATTTTACTTAGAGATAGGCAGTTTCACTTTATTAAAAATAAAATTCATCATCTCTGTAATAATATCTGAGGCTGTGTACATAAAATTTGAATTCCTATGAGTGCATATCTTGGAAATATCACTGTTCTGATGTTTATAACTTTGTTAAGATGTTACAGTAATTTACTGTTTGGTTATCTTAGAATCACCTAAAAAAATAATGATATCCCTTGGCAGTTCTAGAAATATTCAAAGCAACACACTCATTAATCTGGGCAAAGATTAGTTTTCTGTGACTTACAACACAGTGCTTATGTTTTAAACATTTCTGGATCTAGGTATGTTACTCCATATAACACAGTCCAGTTGGTAAAGAAACCTTGACTTTGAAAGACATCTAAATGGTTTAAATGCCTGAAGCTCTCATTTAGCAGTGATTTTACACTGATTAATGAAATCCTCTGGTAGTTTATGATATGTGGCTGAATTCCTTGGAGTTCTAGAAAATAAATAATTCTATTTCCACAGAACTGACAGTTAACATACTCCAAGAGATTAAGTCATTTTACTCCTGAGGAAGAAGTCAAACTGGTTTGACCAGCCCAAATCTTGCTAAAATGCTTAAGATACTTTAGTGAACTCGAGGCATCTCCACTCTGCTTGGAAAATTCTAACATATGTAGCCATTAAAAATCTCTGACTATGGTATACGAGCTCACTGAGATAAGAAAAGTGGGTGAAAGAAAGAAAATGTAGTCATTTATGTATCAGGTAGTCATTGTGGTAGCAGCTCTACAAATTTTAGTGAAAAAAATGTTGAGGTTGTATCTATGTTTTATAAAATGCTAAATTTAGAAAGAAAATTTAGCCCTGGAAAGAGAAGTGGAAGTGTTTAGCATTAAAAAGTATGAGTCATTCTTCCTTTCTTTGCTGTAAGTCCTAGGTGGACAACTGACTCATTCCGAATTTATGGAGCTACCCTGAAGAAACTGATTGAGCACAAGATAGTCCCTGCAGCCCCTAATCTTCTACTTATATTCATAATTGATACAGGAAAATAGTTGAAGAGTCTAAAAAACACATGCCTTTCCAGTCAGGTCATTTATAATAGCTTTTCTAAGAAAATTACTGAGTTTTTATTTTCAAACCTTGGTCATAGTCTTCACCAGTTAAATGCATGAAACAAGTCCACTCATTTCCAAATTTTCTAGCTGTGTAGTTTCAAATCACTGATGACTCAAAAGACATGCTGGAGAGTTATCGAAACTATCCAAATTTTTCTGTCCAGAAATCTGAAGTTGCACTCGTAACTTGACTAATGGCATTAAAATGAAATATATTCTGAGAATGCACACATCAACATCTTCCCAAAAGAATTAAAGGTGTCATACCATAGTGATATATGTGCATCTATGTTTATAGCAGAGAAAGGTTCCTTTCTCTCCTAACCCCACCAGCATTTGCTATTGGTTGATTTCTTGACAGCAGCCATTCTTTCTGGAGTGAGGTGGAATCTCAGTGTTGTTTTCATTTGCATCTCTGGAATGCCAGTGATGTTGAACATTTTTTCATGTTTATTTTGCCATTTCTACTTCTTTGTCTGAGAAATTCACTCTGATTTGCGTCTTAAATACAAACATTAATTATATATCTTACACATGCAAATATCTATAATTTTTAAAATAGTGAAAAGGTGCATTTTATAAAAAAATTAAAATATTCTGCAAAAGACATTTAAAATATTGTAAAGTATTCATCACCATTTTAATTGATCTTTTAGCTTACACTCTGTCTTGGATGGGAAAATTTTTACAAATCAATTTAATTAACTTTAAACTTATTCATTATTTTACTTAAAGTCAAATAAACATTATCACCTTTGTAAGTATATTGCCATCTCATATGGAACAGATACAAATATAAAGATACTAAAGAATCAGAAACACTGAACAGTAATAACACAAAGAATATATTTTGGAGCAAGAGACTGTTGAGCTATAGAAGATATATCTAAGCTTTACCAACTGTAAAAACCTGAACTTCCAAGTCATCAAAGGTCACTGCGTCATATCTGAGGGAAAAATCCTATCTTGGCTTCCTATGTTTCTCCACGTAAACAGAATATCAGTGGGCAAATAACACCCAGTTGTTACTGATGCCAAAAAAATTAATTAAAATCAGCAACTCAAGGGGTAGCTCTTTTGTATCTCTGTATATTTCATCTAGTCTGATCATTATAGTGATCTGTCATCTTGAGTAAGAATCACCTTGCAGATTAGTCAATTCTGGGTGTATATGTGGATGATTGATGTGTAGGCCAACAAACTGAGGGGTGTGGCTGCCCAGATCTGGGTGGCACAGACCAATAGGCTTGTACCTTGGACAAAATAAAAAGAGAAAGAAGAAATTGTCTCCTTTTTTTTTTTTTTTCTTATAAGCTCTGGTCTTTGCCATTGCTTTTGAGTATTGGTCTCTAATTCCTTCAGCCATCCAGTGCACTCTTCAAACTTTCAACAATAGACACTTCAGCATTCTCACTCTACTACCAGTAATTCTGCAGTTTTCAGGGTTCCAACCTTCCATGCTCCAGCGTGCTCTGGCTCTATAGTGTGCAGGCTACCATTTTGGATTCTTCCATCTCTATTCCAGCAGATGCCCATTGTGACTCTTCAGCTTGTGATCCTGTAGGCGTACCTGATAAATCCCTTGTGTAATCTTACACACATTTCAAACAGAATGCATCCCTCTAGAGAACCCTAATACACATAGCAACTTAGATTGTTAAGAACATTACCACTTAGATTTTAAATGCAGAATTACATGGTTTGTATATTTTATTATTTCTGGTTGTCAGCAGCTTCCCAAACAAATATTTTGTTGCCATTCAAAAATAACAGCAACAAAAACAATAAAAAATGAAATTAAATTGAAAACATAAAACAGAAAAGGCCTGTAGTGAAAAATATAAACTACATTTTTTTCAGTAGCAAGTAGCATTACACAATTTTCTGCTACATTGCAGTATGCAAAAGGAAATAGCATCCAATTTTTTTCTTTAATTAAATCTTTCAGCCTATTCTTTTAATTTGTTCCAAAAAAAGATGTATAAGAAATATGAAAGTAAGTTCCAGTGAGAAAACAAATGACTTCAATCACCTTGTAGTCCTTAAGTGGTATAAGACCAAGAAGTTTCTTAGACATTGCTTCGTCCAATATCTAATCAAAGTTTTTTAATAAATCTTTTTCCACCATATCTAAAAACTCTGCAATTATATTGAAACAATTCTCTTTTGGCCTTAAAAGTAACATTTATTTAAATCAAATAAAATATGGTCTTTTTTTTTACTCTGGCTTTCCAAACCCAGTGAAAACTGAAACATTCTAAGCCTAATTAAAATCTGATATGAATGCTCTGACTTCTATTTCTAGTCTACTCAGTTAATTTCAATAAATTCAGAATTATTAATCTATTATCAATTTATTCTCATATATTTCATTGTTGTTAATAATTTAAGAATTTTTTTTTCTGTTTTCATTATTTTACTAGTAGATGCAGTACATAATGACTACATTCATAGTGGAGAGTTGGTACATATACATAGCACATCTTACTCATTTTTCACCCCCATGCTCCCCTTCCCATTTGCAAAACATTTATCTCTCTTTTTCAAATTATCTATCTTTTATCTTGCTCTTTATTTATGTTTTCATTTCTCATATGACAGAAACCATGTGATATTTAAGGTTGTGTGCCTGATTTATTTCACTTAACATTATGGTCTCAAAGTTCATCCACTTTCCCACAATGACTCATGTTTATCCTTCTTTATGCCAGAGTAGTACTTTATTGTGTATTAATTCTACATTCCCTTCATAAATTCATCTATTGATGAATGTATAGGTAGCTTTCAAGATGTATGTTTTAAAATTTGTACTACTGTTTTTGAAATATTTTCTCTTGGAAAAAAATTGGTGGAAGAATTGGAGAAACATGGAATGAAAATAGAACACTTTGGTTCCATTTTTGTTGTTATTGTTGCTGTTTTGGATATGTTAGGAGACCATTTGTTCTGACCCATAAGTTATTCTGAAAAAGAAATTAAGACTCCCCTTCATTGCTTGGTTTTCATTATATGATAACAGATTTCAGTGTATTACCTCCAAAAATGAATTTATAAAATATTCTAATATTCACTAATTGAATTCTCAATAATTAATAAATTTAAATTCTCATAAATCTAATTTGGATTTAAAATGACACTAATCACATAGAAATTAGTGCAAAAGTCATATCCAAGCAATATTACTACTCCTTGAAAATGTTGTCATTAGTCATATATAATTTAATTTGAACCACTAAATTCAATGGATGGGAAAACTCTCTCCAAACTCTGAAATTAGGAAAGGGACTCTCTAAAATATAAATCTGAAACACAGATAACTGATATTTACATATGTTACACCTTGTGGAATTGTGCAACAATTGTATAGACTGATATTTTTTTAAAAATGACAAAATACATTAATTAAAGAAAATTTAAAGTGAAATAATAAAACTAAACTACAGAATATATGAATAAACATATATAAAATATATAAATGTTGAGTTTATATATATAATTATGTATATAATTACTATGCTCTTTAAAATCAATTTTAGTCTAATTCACCCACAATTATACTTTAATTACATTCAAAATAATGACATTTGTTGGATTAATGTCTCGTGTGCTTTTGGAATTAATCCTCTTCTCACCTCTTTCTTCCACTGTAGGCAGATATAAAATGGCATTGACAGCCTGAACATAAAAATGGTATCTTCTGGATTATTAAACATATAAAAGTGAAGAAGCTGAAAATCATAGTATATGGTTAGGAAAGGAAATACATTACATTGATCTGTTATAATGTGCTTGAGTTGTGAAAAACATCGTTTTGAGTTGCACCTTAAGTCAATGAATCCCATTGAAATCTTCTATGATAATTAACATTAAATTACCAGGGATAATCCAGTCAGAAACTCTTTCACTGTGAATTTTTGTACAACTGAAGGTAGAAATTACTTCCTTAAAAACAAATAAACAAATGAAAATCTCTCATAAGCCAGGCATGTGCTTGTTGTCTCAGTTACTCAGCATACTGAGGCAGGAGCGCTCTTTGAGTCTCAGAATTCCAGGCAAGCCTGAACAACAGAGTGAGACCCTTTCTAAAAAAAGAAAAGAAAACAAAATCTTGTGCAAATTGTCCTCATAAGAGAAATAAGAAACATTTCTGAACTCAATAAGACTAAGAAATATAATTTCTATGTTTCAGAAATAAAAAATTATTTAATATTCCAAAATCAATAAAAATATGATCACCATAATTTTTTGATAAAAATCATGACCAAGTTAACATTCATAGTAATTTACTTCCTTAATATGATAATAGGGTTTTAAAAACACAATAATGAAACAAAATAAAATAGCAATTTTCATAAGATTCTAAACATGGCAAGTATATCTTATCTTACCAATTGTGAAAAGAATAAACACAACAATTAATGAATAAATATTTGACAAATTATATGTAAAAATTAGGTCAACCAGTAAGCAAGTAAATTATACAATTGTCCACATAGAGTCAACTACTACATTAGAAATGTATAATTTCCTAAAATACACAAAAACATCTAAAAAAATGAAAACAGACAATATAGAAGCATAGAAAATAAATAAATGTCATAAATAAAACCTAAAATTTTATGGCATATTTGCAACTTTCTGTGTCTATCATGTCAATTAATGTTTAATACTCTGTATTGGTTATAAGCAAATTCAATTCAATGCTGTAAATAAGAGACACACCTCAAGCAGACTAACTTAAAGACACTAAAACAATAATAATGAGAAAATCCAATCAGCAACTGCGTTCTCAGGAAAGGATATATTAGTCCATTCATCATTTGATCTTATCAAGAAAATCTTTTCATATGACTTAAAAACCATGATTTAAATAAAATAAAAATGCTACTGTTATTTATATAACCAAATAACAGGTACCTTTTTGATAAAAAGATGAGAATAAAAATGGACAGAAACCTCAGTAATAGGAAATTTTAAAGCATAACTATCCATCTTAGAAATGCCAAGTAGATAAAAAATATATAAATTGCATCAAAAAGAAATAATCGAAAATGTTGACTATAAGGTATGGATGTATATAACCAATACTCCATGATGATAAAGAAATCAACCTCTCCATTCAAAGTGAGCACTCATTTATACTACTCACAGTTTAAGTCAAAAGAAAATATAAATAAGTCCATTAATAGAAATCTAAAAATATTCTTTAATTATAGTGATACATTTTGGTCAATAAGTACAAAAAATCAAAACATTACATTTTCAACACATAGAAGTTAAAATGTACAATAGGAAGTATAAGATCACAACAATAAAAATGATACAGAAAATAATGGATTATAAAGTAGAAAATACAAAAATATAACAGGCTAGATAAATTTAAAAATTAGGTCTAAAAAACTAGCATTTTATTTTTTAAATTTATAAATTATATAAATATATTAAATATATATTTTGTTTAGTCAAGATATGTGTAGTCCTAAGAGTTTGCTGAGATTTAAGATTAGTTTTACATAGGAACACTATTCTTAGAGTCATCTCGTCTTTAGTTTTAACTTCCGCTTTATTTGAAATGAACAACGCAAATGCTAGATCTCAAAAATATATTACATGGGAAGACATTATGGGAAAAGATCTCAAGTGACTTTGAAATCTTTCATTTGCTTCATTTTATTGATGTGAAATGTTCTTATTGAGTTTCCTTAAATATTTTTCCGAGAACCAAGCCATGTTATTAGTGTGGTTGACTGAGTTAATTGATATCTGTGTGTCACTGAGAATAAAAAACAGGAGAATGGGAAGAGAAACACAAATTAATTCCAATTTCTTATTTTTTCCCCCCCACCACTAGAAATTTACAAAATGTGAACTTACTGCTTCGAGCATAGTGCTTGTACAGAAATATTTCCTCTGTATTAGATATTAGAACGAGTGTCAGTGGAAACTTAATTGCACACTAATTAACATAGATGAGTCATTAGTACATTATGGACACATGTTTATTTTATCTTGCTGGGCACCATCAATTTGAATAAACTGTTTTATAATTTACTTGGTATATATTTCTCATTTCCTAGTGTTTAATTTTGAGTTAAAGAGTTTGAGTCAACATTAGTCATAGGCATATTTATAGCATGATCATTAAAGTTCAATTTAATTAGAATTCTCCAAATTACATTAGTGATTTCTGATTTAGACACTTCAAAAATATTCAATCACTTATTTGTCATAGAATAAATGGAACTTCCTTGTACTGATCCTTTTAATATTTTACATCATCTAAACACTGAAAGAAAACGCACTAATCTCTAGTTGTCCCACATTACCTGACTCATTGATTTAGTAATCATGACTTTAACCAGGTAAAAATAGAGAAATATGGACAAAATTCTATTTTATAATGCTATTTGGAATATAAAATCATTATTAGAAAAATACATTGATTTCTTAATTTCAGTGTAGAAAAAGATAAATTTTACATGAAGCTGATTAAAGTGTCAGTAAAAATATTAAATATCTGGTGGACCATTTGGAAAAAGACATCAATTGTTAGAGACTGAAATAATATTCAGTTGCTTAATGCAGCTCAATCAGAAGATACAGAAAGCTTTGAGTAGTTAGAAAATCCTTTGACTTTCTCCATTATTAAATAATTTCATTCACAAAGTGTGAAACATATATGCATAAAAGACTTCAGTTTCTGAATATATGATGTATAGCAGGTGTCATTTTGCAATAAATTAAAATTATGTTCCCTTCAACTACACCTAGATATAAACTCAGTTATTGAAACCTATTTTTCATTGCAACTATGAGAAAAAGAGGAAAATACAGTAAATAGAAGTCAGATGTGCTTAGTGGTAAAACAATGCACTCTAGAGATAGTAGTGACACATGTTAGAGACCTGGAAGAGTGTAAAGATCACTCTACCCTAGTGAGCAATGCATTCTGGAACATGAAGGTCAATTCCTAGAAGTAAGAGGCTAATAGTTCAGAGGAACTACACCAAATGTCAGCTGCTGGGTTGGTACAGCTTCTCCACTCTTGCTGCACATTGAAATCATTGCTAGCATTTTCAAAGACTACAAAAAGTGAACTCCCAACTTGAATAGTCTGCATTTTAAGCTCCCTAAATAATTCTTAAGAATTATTAGCTTTCAAGACAAAAGTTTTTATACATAATAGGAAATAACTTAATTTTATATAAAAAAGCTGCCATCCAGATTTATATCTAAAATGGTGATTTGAGCAGAAATAATGTAATTGTAATGTCCTTAAAACTTAATCAAAATGATGACCCCTAAGAAATCCTAAAGCAAGATTTTTAAACCTAGAATGACTAGATAATCTTCCAGCCTTGATATGACCAACCAATGTGATCTTGAGTAGACTACTATACTCAGCAGAAGGTTATTTTAAAAGCAGTTTAGTTAACATATACATAATTCTTAGACTAGGTCTAATCTAGTTCAATGTTATGTGTATCAACTTTGATAAGTACGAAAATGATGTTTGCCTCAGCTAATATAAAATGTAAAGAACTGATATTTAAATAGGTTAAAGCCCTGATAGCCCTTGGGTGACCACAGACTGACGGAGGACTTCAGGAAATGCCTCCAGAGCACAATGTTAAACATCAGATTTGGTGATGGGGTTTAGCTCAATGGTTCCACCGCTGGCCCCTCAAGTGCAAGACCTGAGCTCGATCCCTGGTACCAAAAAACCCCCATCAGATTTGTCAGGCTTAGTTTGGTGCTTTTGGCTTCTTTAATCATCAGCCCTAAATTTAGACCATTTCCATTCTAGTGAGGACATTTTCCTATAAAACTGATGCATATAAGCAACCACACTGGATTTTGTCTTATTAAGTAAAAAAATCTCATTTACATTATTAAAGTAATTTTGTTTGCAAGTGGAATTTTGAGTCTGATTTGGTTTATACAAAAAATTGTTTGGGTATAATCGCATCACATTATGATTCAAAAATATGTCTGTAAATATCTGGTTGTGATTGGAATATAAATGATTTTTGTGTGCTGCAAACCACCATGCTAATGAGCTCTTAGCAGACAAATGTCTAAAGTTTATTCAAATATTAAACTAGTTGCTTTTGAATTTAAATTCTTGAAATAAACCCTAAGTGCTATAGTTTTGTTAGTAGAAAGTATTCATAGGAAAATATGTAATAATTGAAAAATACAAATAATCAGCTGGTCTTTCTCACATTTAACAACTTGTTTTTACCATCAACAGTATACCCTAATATATGTAACTATTTGAGTTCTCGGCTCAATACCAAAGTCTTTTCCATGCGTTGAATGAGCTACAAATTTGTTTAAGATCTTTAAATTTTTTGAATTGAAATACTGATTCCAATAACACTAACAGATAACATTCATTAACTTTTGATATATCAGTGTAGTATCGAAGAAAAATAACATTTTCTCAAATACAAGTTTCTTTTTTTTAAAATAGTAATTAAATTTACTGTTTTCATTACCTTGTAAAAGCCAACAAAAACCAATAACAACAAAATCTAAAAAGATCAGATGGTAGAAACATGCTTAGGTAACTTGAAATTAAACAACACTATTAAAACGTAAATCACCATGCAGAAAGAGGTTCCAGTTTATGACAAATGACCATTAACAATTCTAAAATAAGTAAGCTGTTTCTGAACATTTGGACATTCTGCTTCTTCACTCCTTAAAAAAAAATGCTATAGTCTGGGCCGGGGATTTAGCTCAGTGACACTGTGCCTACCTTGAAAACGCAAGGTCCTGAGTTTGATCCCGGTACTGGGAGAAAAAAACCCAAAAACCCCAAATGCTGTAGCAACACTACAGGTCAGGCCAAGGTAGGCAGCCGGGTGACTACACATTTTCTGTGGCTCCTGGAACTCAAGCTTCTAAGATGGCATCAGCCTGAAAAGTCCCAAGTGACCTCTGATCTGCGGGGAAAGGGGTTGCTGGGAAAAAGCTCATCCATCCCTGCTGTCAAGCGTTCTCAGCGGAAGCCAGGGGTGTTTCTCCCACTGGGGATCCACCTGCCCAAATTCTCGTGCACCCAACCAGGAGCTGCTCCACGCAGTTGTAGTAGCTAAGCTCCAGATTTATATTAATGCTCCCTTCCTCTTGTGTGTGTGTGGGGGAGACAGCTTAACCTTAAATAATTTCAAAATTAGGATTTTATGGAGTCCAGAGGAGAAAGGGGAGAAAGTTAAATTCTCTTTTATAAAAGTGTCAGGGAGCACCAGAAACCTGTCCTTAAGATGTTCTTAGATACATATTTAAGGGATTTATTGCTAATTACAGACTTAAAACTATGAAGTGTACATTGCTTGGCAAATTACACAAATGATTTCTTTTTGACCTTTTCAAGAAAAGGTTAAACACAGGACAAGGAAATACAAATGGCCAATAGTTTCAAAACAAAAGGATTTAGTAACAAAGAAGTCTCCACAGTGTCTGTCAAAAATTTAAAATGATACAAACCATGCAAATGCTCAACTCAAATCAAGGTTGCACACTCAACTATTAGTATTTGTCTCTTGAAGTGGCGAACAAGTCATCCACTTATATTTATGATCACAAAAACCATTGAGCTTGCTCAAAGTTCATCTTGAAGCAACAATATCCCTATATCCTTTATAAGATGGAAACTGGGACAAGTTCAAAAGGAAAACTTGCTTTGTCTGAACGCAGCTGTGCTCACAAATCTATGTAAATTCTTAACCTATAGTGGGTTTAGCCGGTCAGTAAAACGCAGATCAGAGCAGTGTCACACTGGCCACCTGAAGGTATCCCTGGAGATACTGCAGAGCTTCTGCATTGAGGCTGGTTCTTACCATGTATGGAAACCTTCCCAGGTAGGCAGTAGACAATTTGTGAAGTGATTGTGCCAGGTGAATTTTGAGATTGCTCACCATTTGACCTACAGGGTCGTGCTCTTTCTTGCCGGCAAACTCCAACCATGAGAAGGCTGTTTGAAGAGCATTTTATTGACATAGAAGTTACTCCAGGGTGTCAGACAGCCTTCTCACAAATACAAGTTTCTTATTGGAAGCTATTCTGTAGCAAATTGTGTGGCAGACACTAATCAAAATATCTCTTCAAAGAGTAAGAAAAAGGGAATTCATCCCTGAAGCCTTTATTTTAGATAACTAATAAATGAAAATATTTAAATGATTTAATGTAAAATTTTCCCAAAAATATCAGTACTTACCACACTGTCCTAGTTGCCAAAGTTTGCTGTAGTTAAGTTAATCATAATAGAAGATTTTTATTTATTAAGATACTGATTATGCTTTTCTCTCAACTCATTTCAAGATAGATTGCTCATATTTTAGTAATTTTAAAAATGTATAGCCAGACATGGTAGCACATAGCTTAATTTCAGACACTGGAAAGAGAAGGGGAAGCTGAGGCAGGAGGATCACAATTTTGAGTTCAACCTAGGCAAGTTAACAAGATCATGTCTCAAGGGGCAGCTTAGCTATAGAACAGTTGTCTAGTATGCATTGAGCTATTAAAGGTGGGTTCAATCTTCAATATAGCAAAGAGCAAATGAGTAAAAAATGTATGATTTCACCTCTAAAGCAACTCAGAAATACAGTGAACCTTTGACTTATGAACAGAATTCATTCATGAGGGCTGGTTGCAACTCAGATTGGTCAACTGAAGGCTCAGCCTCCTCTAGCATCCTCTAGCCTTCTCCAGCTTTCAAAGTCTCCCTCCTGTATATAGGCAGATCTCAGTGTCCTTAGTGAGACATTGGCTCAGGAGTTCTCATTTAACCCCACACAAGAAAGTTCCTTATGGAACTCTTTAAAGGTTAAATCTGTATCTGAGACCATCTGGAAGCACAAGTGGCCAACATTCACATCATAACTCAAGCTTTTGGTCATAAATTAAAACTAAATTTCCAGTCATAACCCAAGTTGTTCATATGTCAGGCAAGTCATAACTCAAGACTCCACTGTAAATGTGTATAAAAGTCTATATATAATAAGATATCAAGATACTATACATTTGTTTGTATTTTCATTTTAACAAATAAATGACCTAGGTAATGGGTTTTCTGAAAAACTAAAAGTTAATTATAAATTTATAAAAACATTAAAATATATATTAGGACTATGAAACTTTGTTACTTGGAGATTTAATATGCAATTAGCGTTAGGAGGGAAATAAAATGTTAAAATTTAAAAAATGGGTAGTAGAGGAGAAAAAATAAAAGAATAAAGGTACCAGAGAAACAATGTATTGATTTTAATTTAAATAGGATTTATCCAAATAGAAAATATTCAGTTGGAACAGTGAATGACCCTGATGACAGAAACAGAAAAGTAGAAGCAGAAATGGAAAGCTGGAGCAAATTGCATTGTGCCTGAGAGTCTAGAAGTAAAGTAGATGTTTTCTACATATTGGTTATGATATCAAAAGATTTATCTTCATAAGTGAAAAGTATATGTTATATTCAAAAAAGTATTGAAATGGAAAAAAAGGCCCTGCCAGTTTCTATTATCAATGGGCATCTGAAATATTCAAAATTCACATCACTGATGTTTCACAGTTTAAAAATGGTATAACATTACAAGGGTAAACATTCGGTAGGAATAATAAGAAAGTCAAGATAAGAATATTCTGAGTAAGAATGCTCTTTTATATAGAATTATCTAAGGTGTACAGATGCTTGTCAACTTCCAGAGGTGTCTTGTCCTGATAGAGTCAGCTATTTGGAAAACATTTTAAGTTAAAAATGTAGTTAATACATCCAAACAGCCCAACATCATAGCATAGCAACACAGAACATTAGAAAGCACAGTACCATTTCTTGACCATTGTGCTGCCTATCCCTGCCCAGCATTTCATGAGTATGAAACCATCTATCACTAGCCCAGGAGACCAAAATTTATTTGAAGGATAGTTGCTATTGGATACATATAATTCTTGTACTATCATAAAATCAAAAATTCTTGTCAAACTCTTTAAGACAGGTGCAGTCTGTACTTTAGAGGAAGTTGATAATTAAGCAGAGAAGATGGAGTCCCACATAGGAAAAACAGTTTTTTGAAAGCAAGTGGAGGTGCGAGAACATGGGTAAGGATGGGGCAATTCAGTTTTGAATATGTGATTTTTTTGAAAAAGATAATTATGTATTATGTGTGACTTGCTACAAAGTAAATTCAGGGAAATCATAGTTGGGATCTAATTAGGATTGTTTTTCATCTTCTAATAATTTTTTTCTAGTGAGCTTTGTTGAGTTTTTGTTATATGATGAACATATCAGATGCTTATACAGATATTCCACATTTAACAACCTACCTATTTGACAACTGTTCACTTACAATCAAGGTGTGTGGCCTACTGTTTGGATTTACCATCTGCTGGGCTTGAACTAATGACCTGCCTTCATACTTGCAGGAACATGAATACCAATGCAGCCTTACGGTGGCTTCTCCAACAGTACAGTGCTGTAACTTTTGCTGATTGTACTGTACAGTACATAAAACTGTATAGTTTTGTGTTGTGTTATACATTACAGTACTGTATGTAAGAGTTATGCAAATAAAAGTGAAGTCATCAAATTGGAGTTTCCTTTGATTCTTCCCTTGTTCTGAATATTGCAATGTATACACTGCATACAATCATTTAGTGACGAAGTCATTTATTGACCTAGTTGCAGAAATGGAGCTTGGTTGTTACATGAAGAATGACTGTAATTATTTCTATTACAGATAAATATATCCACTTTTATCAACATGGGTCATGTCACTTAACTGTACTCTAAGTTGTAGTGATGCTTGCTAACTTGATTTTAACAGGTGTCCTTGGTTTAACTTAGTGGCCAAAGAATTGGACTCAGAGTGAAATGACATGGATTCAAGATCAGGTTCATTACTGAGTTGCTGTAGCCATGTTACAATTTTTCTTTAAATCACTATTTCCTAATTTATTACAAAATAAAAAGGAATATCACTTTTCTGTTTCTTTAAAGAAGAAATTTTGAAGAAGAGAAGGAATAATGTATGAAAGTGTTCTTTGGAATTTGTAACACATTGTTCAGATGAAAGTTATTATGCTACCAACAAAAGGATGATTTAATACTGGCACTCTGGTGTGATGATAGAAAGCCACGCTGTTAAAATATTTCAATGTGCCACTCTACTAATATGGAATTATTAAGATATTATTGTTTTCAGAGGAATTGAAGGATACCTTTTACAGTAACATCATATTTTCAATTTAAAATCGTTGCTGCTCGTTTTAGCGGTTACATTACCCACATCATTGTGTCTGATAGTTCACGGCTTTGTATAAAAAGGTATATAATTATAAGACTGAAAAGTTAGATATTTATGCTTAGCAAGCACTTAGTCTCTAAAACCAATAGGCAGAAAGGACATGTCTTTTCATGCTTTTTGGTAAACTATTGCATTTTAAGCACCTGGGAGTGAATTTATGAATATATCTAAGCAGATAAATTTCATAGTTTGTATAGGATGGGTGAGTTCAGGAGTTAAGATAACTAATCATAGCATTAGTTCTTAAATATGTATGTATTTAATATCTATAACTTAAACATATGTATATATTGTAATCATAAATTCACGTCTAAAACAATTTTTGTTAACAATAGTCTTGTAACACTATGGGTATGCTATTAGAATGTTTATACAGATGTATTTTCAAGAATATAATTTTTTCTATTATATTTTTTCATAGATTTACCGATAGTACTTATACTAATTATATAGCTTATTTTTTCCAAGTAATGTAATTTTGAAAAATAAGTGAGTCTTCTAAAAATGAGCTCCTCTGGTTGTAGTTACAGAAAGTGGAAACAAATTACAGTTTTAAATTTTAAAATAGAAAATGTCTGAGATACAGTATTCATGGAAAAGATTTATTTTTGGAATTATTGGGTAAATCTCTTTTCTATACTTCAAAGAAGAAATTTTAGTCTGAGTTAATTTTACTCTGACATTAGAGAGAAAAAAATGGAAAAATAGAAGAGAGAAACTGACTTTCCTCATATATACATATGCATAAAGTGCATACATAATAAGGGTAATACTATCTGTGGAATACTTTTCTTTGAATAGAGCTTTAATATTGTACTTTAGGGTCATTGCTTCAGAATATGTTATGTATTATAAAAACTACCTCAGGAATGTTTGAATTTAAGAACATTACTAAGTGTTTTGCAAATTTTAGGTGACTTTCTTTTGTATGTTACTCTACTACTGGCCTTAACTATGGGAAAATGAGCAACATGGGAAAAGAAAAGTGCATTCATTCTTTGATCTTTTATATTGTATTTCAACATCTCAATTATTCACTCTTAAATCATAAGGAGAACAACAAATTACTTTTTCTTCTTTTCCTTTTCCTTCTGCCTCTCCCTCTCTCTTTCCATCTCCTTCTTCTTTCGAGACAGGGTCTTGCTATGTTGTCCAGCCCACGCTTGAATTCACTCTGTAGGTCCACACTGCCCTTAATTTTAAATTTGCAGTGATTCTTCTACCTTAGTCTCTGTAGTGCTGGGAATACAGGCATGTGCAACCACATCCTACTTCATAAGCAGAACTTCTGATCTCCAGATACCTAGGTAAGAAATTCAGCATTGTTTTCAGTGATTGGATAAAATTAACCACTTTAAAAATTCTGGTATGGGCTGGTATTAGCTCAGTGGCACTGTGCCTAACATGCAAGAACAACATCCGAAGTTAGATCTCTGGTACAAAAAAAAATCTGATATATAGTTATGAGACTAGGTTGGATCATTAGTTTATTTATAATCTGTGAGGAACCTGATAGATAATATTTTTACCTTACTGAACATCACCTGTTTGAAAACTTTTAGATTATCACTCTCAAAAAAGGAAAAGTTAAAGTAATTCATGTAATATTAAAGAATCATAGCAAAGTGTGTGAATACATGTCTGAAAATCTAGCACTATGGGAGGCTGAGAAAGGAGGATTTCAAGTTTGAACACAGCCTGGGCAATTCAGTGACTTAGACCATACCTTAAAATTTTTTAAAAAGGGGTGATGATGTAGCTTAGTGCAAAGGCTATGAGTTCAATCCCCAGCATGTGTGTGCGCATGCACACACACACACACACACACACACACAAAGAATAAATAAAGTGCCATTTTCTGAATAACATCTAAATGCCAATGAGAAAGGTGGTTCCCCTTTTATATTTTACTTTTTTGCAGTGTGAACTATGGGACTCAGGAAAGTTAAGCAGAAGGCCTGAATGTTTATGTATCTTAAAATTATGGGGTAATTTGGCTGAAAGAGAGTTTCTAAATTCAGTTTAAGGCACTTGTAATATGCAAGTCTGGACACCCTACTGAGGTACCGAGTCACATGGAAGATGCCGAATCACCCTGCTGCAGACATCCAGGTCTGCCCACGCCCTACCGAGGTCCCGAGTTGCACAGAACATGCCAAATCAGGCCACGCCCTGGCAACAATTCACTGGACCCCCCGCTCCCCTGAACAGCCACCTGGTTCCACACTACAAAGACGCAGAGAACACCGGACCACCAGACCATGGTACTGAGTCTCATTGCTCCCAGCCCAAAGGTAGGGGATCCTGAGCCGTCATCCCACTGTTCCTGATCCAGAGGAAGGGGCTTACCAGCCACCAACCCTCCTGCTGCTCCCAGCCCAGAGGAAAGGGATTTTGGGCCACCTTCTGTCCTGCTGCTCTTGGGCCAGAGGAAGGGGTTTCCGGGTCACCATCTCTCCCACTGCTCCCAGCCCAGAGGTAGGGGCTTCTGAGCCACCATTCCACTGCTCCTGGACCAGAGGAAGGGGCTTCCTGGTCACCATCACTCCCTCTGCTCCCAGTCCACAGGAAAGGGCTTTTGGGTCTCCATCCCTACTGCTGCTCCCAGCCCCTGTCCCACCTCTCCCA
>NW_004624761.1:5152241-5206127 GCF_000247695.1 Heterocephalus glaber
AAGAAGGGAAAGGAAAAATGCTGAGAAATGGAAAAAATGGAAATAAAGTCTTTGTAAATAGGGAAGGGTGGAGGGCGTGAAGGGGGTGCTAGGAATGGGGAAAAAATAAGAACCAAGATGCATTATGTAATGGTACAATTCCCAATGAGAAACGTAATTTTGTTATATACCTACAATGTACCAATAAAAGAATTTAATAAAAAGAAAAATATGCAAGTCTGCATTTGTACTTCTGAGATCATAAAGTGTGCAGAGGTCTGAACATGAAAGTTAAGCATCTCATTAGTTACACTATTACTCATTGTCACTATCAGATTCATTGTTAATTTTTGGTGTCTTTCATCTCTGATTTTAGCATAGTTTTGTTTATCAGGGAGACTAAGCTTTTATCCAAAATTCTCCTCAGTCTATTGTAGTCATACTTTTCCTTGACATTTGCATTGGCATGGAGGCTTGTCATATCTGGTTTAAGGTACAACTAATTTCATAACAATTATTGAAAACATATTAAGGCATTTCTATTTATAAGTTCTAATTTTTCTAGATATTTAATAGCTAATTCTGATACCACTTTGAATTTTTTCCTTTCAAACTTTGCCACATCCTGACCCATTTACAGTATTCATCAACAAATACAGTGAATGTTTTAATAAAATAATTATTACAGTAAAAGACACATTGCCATTAATAACTCTTAAAATACTTCCCCTAACTTTGAACACATTTATCTCATCATTTTTTGCCAGTTTCTGAGGAAGTTCTGTAAATCTTCCATCAGTGTCAACTTCAGCTGTGATCAAAGATATGATGAATTCTGTAGCCAAATGCCATCCAACAAAAAGGCAAGTCCCTAAAAATATTGTAGTGTGTCCTCATATACTTTAGTCACTGGTTCTGGCCCCATAGACCTTCCGGCTCTTCCTCAAAATCAGTATGACCATAAAAGGTGAGTATTTTGTTTTGATCCAGGACATAAGGGCTGCTACAATAGCACAGCTAAAGACATTCACAAAAAGCACTTGCGGAACTGCTGCAGAATGTGGCAGGAAGGAGGGAATAAATGTATGCATGGATGATTTAGAAAGAGGATTAATGGAAATCTATCTTTTACTGTAATGAAGTATTTTTATTTAAACACATCACATTTTTATCATACCACATGTGTGAAGATAATATTGAATGGTATTATATTCAATTGCAGAAGACATGAGAGTTTATTCCAATTAATAATAATTCAGAGTATATAACATTCTACGAAGTGTGGATAGTATCTATTATTGTTGTCTAAAATTGATAATTTTATAACAGAGCATAGATCCTCAAATGTGGGAACATACTAATATTTTTCTAACATATATAAATTATATATTAAAAAATTTCTATAATCACTGAATTTTCCAAATTAAGGAAATTACATTTATAAACAAGTTTAATGAGGAAAGAGAAAAAGCATTTGTTTTAGCAGTTATTTTTTATAAAAAAAGATTAGAGTTAAAGCCTCATCATTTAATTTTACCATTCTAAAAATGATTTCTTTATTCTTCTACACACACAAATGTAATATGCACATATAGTTCTAGTCAATAAGTCAATTCCTATACTTAGAAGTATAAAATCAAAGGGAGTGTTATCTACCCATCTATCTATTTCTATATAATGTAGTCATATCATCCTACTGCATACCTAAAATATACCAATAAACTTAATAAATAAAAAAAAGAGTTGCAATGTGCAATTTCAGAAAGAAGGGAACCAGATGGCAGAAATTTCTAGCAACTATACTTCTTGCCCTATTTCTACCTGGAGAGCTAAAAAAAATACAGATCTTGTGGAAAATACCACACTTAGAAAGAACAGCATGACTCACTTGGATAGAGTTGCATATATGCAGGTTTTAATTTTTTCATCATAAAGTACTTGGAACTTGACAGTTATGGTCAAGTGGAGAGTGCAAATTTAATTACAATTATTGGAGCAGTCTTTAATTCAGGATAAAAGAAAATTAAATAATAAATTGATAGTAATTGAGCATATTCTAATGCTAAAATATACAATTTCCTCTCATTGTAACTTAGATGTATATACAACATACTGAATTTATATGGACTTTAAATATAGCAATAAACCACTTGGATAGAATAGAGGCCAAAAGAAACCTGTAGACATAGATTTGCTATGTGTCTTTTCTCCTCATAACCATTTCTATTTTAAGGAAGCTTGTTTTAATTCTGTACTTTAACTTTAGTTTGACTCAGAAAGATCTAGTCCTGGTCATTTTTTGTTATAAAATCTCCCAGAGAAAAATGTTGCTATGAGAACCCACTTTTGGGTCCCCTCCTGGCTATTGGGAGCTCTTTCTTACTAAGCATTCCTCCTGTCTACCTCCTTTGTCCTCTAATTCAGTCTTTAACTTTGTGAGACACAGACCAAGATTACATCTTTACACTATCCCCTGAGAATTCTTCCTTTGAAATGCCTCATACTCACTCCAAGTAAAGCACTTCTCTCTTAAATGCAAAATTATCACCATAAATTTAGATTGGCCCTGCTATAACATCTAATATAATCTTAAGTCACGTGGATGAGTCAAAGATGTGAACAAAGGTTTAGACTTATTTCCTCTCTGACATAGACTGCCATTTTCTGTTCATCCTTATCACAATCCATGTTCCATAATATTTCTGGTGAATTTCCAATAAATACTTTAATTCACATTAGCAATTGAAAAACTATTCAAAAATATTTTTGGTCCTGAATAAAATCAAAAGTCAGTCCTAAAATCAGTTTTATGTGTGTGTATATATATATATATATATATATATATATATATATCAATCCTTTCTGAAATTATTCTGTAGACCAATACTTGCTCCAAATTTAAAAATAATATTGAAAACATTTTTAAAATTTTGTATGGTAGTCAGTCAGTTTTGGGAAAATCTAAGCTAAACAAGTTGAATGTATTGATTTCCTGCAAGACTTTTAAAAGATTTTATTTTCATTTTCATCTTCCTGATAAAGGGATTTTTACAGAATCTGTATATGCTTTACACTTACTCTCACTGAGAGCTGTCTGTTCCCTTCAAATTATATTTGCTATTGTTTCTTACCTAGGACTTACATTTTCCTACCAATGATTTCCACCTTCTGAAATGAACGTTTTTCCTCTTAAGAATTACTTAAAATCTGATTGTCTTGGAATTCTTCAAATTAAAACAAAACATTTAATGCTCACTCCTTACTCTGACCAGTTATTGATTCTACATTACAATTATAAAACATTATGTTGCACAAGCATTTACTTGTTTTTAGTAAGTACAAAAATATTGTAATATTACTATTTATACTTTGATTTCACTTATTCACTTAATTCAGTCTTATTAATGTTTATTTTATTTAAAAGGTCAACAAATATATATATACATATTATATGTATATATATACATATTATATATATATTATGTATATATATATGTATGTGTGGTTTCAACTAAGTAGAAACAAGGGTCAGAATTGTTAATTATTTCTTGTTTGTACCCTTTCTGAGTAAAGGATATTTGTACTGTGTCTTTTTCTCTATGTTTAAAACCCCTTTGTAACTTTGGATAAACTATATATTGAATGATCATAAAATCAGAGCACTATTTTTTTCTGTATTAAGAAATCAGACTTGGCATTGGAAGTCTGGCTTTTTATTATTTTGAACAGTTGGGCCAAAAGGCTGCCTGAAAAAATTAAGAAGAAGGAATTGGCAATTTAGCTAATTTTACATAATGTTTGATTATAAGGAAAACTTTTACACACATACAAAATAGTTACCTTAGCACTACATATTATATCTACTAAAACAAACACAGAGATAACAAATATTGAATTATAGATTGACCTGCATAGTTAAAATATACTTCTCAGTAAACAGCGTAAATGATGAATTGGTGAATAAAATGTTATTCCAAGATTTAATTTTATATACATTTAAAAATTTCAGTGTAGGTCATAAAATATTGAATTAAATAACCTTAGCAATATTACTGCTTTCATTTGCAAACTAAAAAATATAAAACCAACATTGAAGTCTATTTAAAAATGTTCTGAATTAGTACAGGAATTGGCATTCTTTGATGTTAATATAAAATTGGTTTGCAATTTTATGAAATAAAATGCCTAGGCAACAAATATATATTTTAGGAATAATTAAAAATGATCTTTGCTAGATAGTTTTTACTATTTTGCTATATGGAGAACACATCAATAGAAATAAAGTTGTTTTTCTTCTTGTTAATTTGATAACCTTTCTCTATTAGATTATCTGCCCTTTGTCAGTAGCTCTCACACAATAAACAATGTTTTTTTCTCCTTTAAAAGGCAGTATTTATTAAATGGCATTTGCAAAGATTGTCTGTTGTTATGGTGGAAATAGATAGCTATTTGTAATCCCAAAGCTCAGCAATAACATTCATTCTAAACTAAAGGTTGAAACCATAAATTTTTCTTATGTACCCTGCAGGAAGATGAACTTTGAAATCAACAAAATGAAAACAATAATGCTGTTTCATGAATTTTATTTTATTATTGAAGTATGATGAGGTAATGTATGTCTTTATATTGAAGGTTTAGCTTGTCATATGTTTATAACCTAAACTGTAGTTATTACAGTATTATAACGACATAACCCATGATTTACATATACGCTAAAAATGGATATTTCAGAATTAAACTTACTGCAGCATTCTTTAATTGATATGTTGATAATATCTTTACACAGCAGATTCAAATTTAAGTATTCTTTCATTATATTTGAATATAGAAAAAATTATATGATATATAAACTGAGTTTTTAAAATCATTACTATAGAGTCACATAATTGGATTGTCACAGGGTACTTCTCTAGCAGTCAATTATTATAGTTTTTAGAAAAGATGAGCATTTTGAATATTAACATGTTGACTTTCAATATTAATTAATCCTGAAGGTCAACTTTGATTGGATTAAAAAAATGCCTAGAAAATTAGTAAAGCACAATTATGGATATATCTGTGCATGTTTCCAGAAGTGATTGGCAACTGGGACAGCAAACCTAGAGGGTGAGATCTGCCCTGAATAGGTGTGGCACCATCTGACCATCTGATAGCCTGGGGACCCAGGTAGAACAACAGTTGAAGCAGAAGGAAGCCTGTCTGAAAGGTTCCCTTTATCTCTCTCTTTGCTTCCTGGGTGTAATGAGGTAAGCAGCTTTTGTCCACCATGACCTGATGCTATGATGTTCTGTTTCACCTCACTACCAAAATCAACAGAGCTTCTGAAGAACAGAAAAACTAATTTTCAATAATTCTCAGATCTAAAGATTAGCACACCAAGAACAAGCTCTGGTAGTCTGCGTCTAATTAACAGCCTATACCCTGATTCACTGCTGGCATTGTTACCCTGTGGGCTTCTGTGGCCAAAGGCGAGCATATTTCACAAAAACTCTAACCGTCCTCATGACAGATCCATCCTCATAACCAAAAAGTATGAGTCAGCTTTTCATCCTATGACCAAATGTTGAGAGAAACTCAATTTAGATCAGGAAAGGTATATTTTGGCTCGGTTCTTTTGGTTCCCTTGCTGCAGGCCTTTGGCAAAGCCAAAGAAGGGTGGCAGAAGGGTGTCGCTGGGGAAAGATGCCCAATAGCAGTCTGAAAGAAGGGAAAGGAAAAGACCCAGAGAGGAAGTGACCCAGGACAATAGTAACTTCTAGGTGATTGTCTCCTGACCCATATCCTTCAACTTCCTTTAGCCTCAAGTCCTGCTGCCATCAATTCCCAAAACTTCAATCAAAAGATCATCTATGGACTAATCCACAGAGGAATTAAAGCCCCCATGATCCGATTCCCTACAAACAGCTCCACCTCTGAATACGTGAGACTTTGGAGGAATGGGTAGATTTAAACCATAACATCAATCATCTCTCAGAAATATTACCTTGGTGATTGGACGCATTTGGGGAAAATAGAGTGTTTATTTAGAATTTACATAGTTGTAGTAACAGATATGAACCTACATACAATGAAACATTTTCAGTCTAGTTACACTATCATGATATACTCCAATGAATTTTAATTGAAATGAAATTAAAATAAAGCTTGCTCATGTAATTTATTTTTTAATAGGGTGATAATGGCTATCAAATTTCATAGTGTTTAGTATTATTGGATTTATTAAATAATGGAATAGTTTATTTTATAGTTTTATCATTAAAATATGTATAGATAAATGCTTCACTATATTTTTCAATTGAATTATAATTTTTGGAAACAAGAGAGTGAGATAATTTATTAAAAGTTTTTAGGGAGTGCGTTGGAAAAATTTTAAACAACTCCATACAAAGCATGGAGAAGTAGGATGAAGTCAGTGAGTATGTTGTGTAGGGCCAATTAAGTAATGGTTCTTAATGCTGCTCACCCCGTACAGTTATTTACATCTTTTGATTTTTATTTGTATTTTTTAAAAATATATATTCTTAAGGCCCACTGACTTTTGTTTCATTTTTTGAAAATTAAAGTAACAAAAAGGGCTCAGAAAGATTAAAAATAATATGCAATCTGCAATACATAATTTTTATATTCAATAATGTGATCAAAATCCAAATATTAACATTATGAATGTCCATTATTTGTCAGAGTTTATTTTGATTCATGAAAGTTTTTACTCTGTATAAATATTTACTTTCAATTGTTTATGAGCTTCTCTATCAATCTCTGAGCCAAATAAGTATGAAACCAATTCCCAAAAGAAATACAAGTTCTGCCAGTATTCACAATGCAACATACAGCATCATACAAACACCAGAAATATAGAAATATAGGTTTTGAAGCAAAGTAAACATGGGATGAAAGACTGGAGTCCATTTACCCAATCTGTGCATTTGAATAATTTATTTAACTCTAAACCTATTTTCCTCCCTGTCAAATATCCACAACAAATATTTTCATGCTGTAAAAATTTAAATGTGAAGACGTTTTATTGCCTGATTCATAGATGTTTGAGAATCAGATTCTATTCTTTTTTGTATGAATATGTGGAATTAATATGTTCATAAAGTATCTGTAAAGTACTTTTATAAATAAAAGGAAATAATATATATATTTATATATAATTCTTTCATAAAGAATTTAACTTAAATACTTGCGATTTTTTTTTCTTGAACCAGGGATTGAACTTGGGACCTTGCCCTTGAGCAGCAGACGCCGGAACCACTGAGCCAAATCCCTAGCCCCTACTTGGAAATATCTTAAATGACAAAAATGCTTACTGAAACTGTCAAGAAAGCAATGCAATAATTACATTTAGTCTCATAAATTTACCATTTTTCACAGTTTCATACTGAAAAATATAACTAATCTTTCTCTGAGGATAACAATATTCAAACTAATTTTCTAAACTAATATATGAATAAGAGATTGTGTATACATATGCATAAAATATAAATGAATGAAATAATTTTCTGTTTTTTCTGTATCCACCCATAGCCATGTACCACATTATGAAGTTTCAGTAAAAATAGACAACAAATACTCTGCAGAGTCCATAAGATTATATTGCCTAGAGAGGTCATCATTGTCATCTTAGTTTTCTCACACTCTACAGCATTGGCAAAATAATAAAACCACTTAACTACACATTTCACAACATATATCATATACCATCATTAATCATTTCATGTGTACTTAAATTATATTTTATGCAGTCCAACTCACTAGATGGAAAAGAGAATACTTGAAGAATTGTTTGAATCTGATAATGTACCAAATATTGTAGCTGATTGCAATAGGTTGGAAGTACAAAGGAATGAGGCAATTTATATAATGCATGACCAATGTGTTTTCATACACCCAATTTTATGTCTTCATATGTATCTGTGAGTTTCTATGTGAGGTAGGATCTCATTAATTAATCACAAACACCCTGGCTTTTTTTCTCTAACATGTAAATCTAGTTCCATAATATTTTCATGTTGATGTTTCAAACAAAGCTCTGTTCTCCCTTTTTGTCAAATTTTAATGTAAGGGCTGGGGGGATTTAGCTCAGTATTATATCATATTCTCAAAGAGAAGATCTCTGAAATTATAATCTCTCATGCTCTTGTCATCATTCTGAAGCAAACTGCCCATTAAACCACACCATTTCTTAATTCTCTGTTTACAGGTGCATTGTTTAGAGGTGCATAATATTTATTGCTTTTTTATTTATTCAACTGAAATGCAAGTCTTTATTAATTAAAACTCGGAAGCTTGGCACATTCATGAATAACTCAATAATATACAAATCAATCAAAGAGTTCCTATGAATTTCAGATTAGTATGTTTAAAAAATTACCAAATTTATTACAGAAATAAAAAACCAAACTGTACTTTGTGTTCACATATTTGACTATAAGATTTTCTTCTTTCCATTAATTTTCATTTTTCTTATTTTCACACTCCAGCCAATATTGCACATCATTGCTATTTTTCCAAAAACAACCTGATTGTGATTGGCCTGCTTTAAAATGTGTGTTGTTTGAATTCTCTCTGCCTCCACACTTCATATTTAATAAAGTTATTTTACAAGGATCAACAAATATGTTTATAATTCAAAGTCCAGTCATTGACATCATTTTGACTGATAATATAATTTTATGTTCCATTTTCAAGTAGCTATTCCTGAAATTCTAAACATAGCCATTTATTCAGCTGTCAATAACTGTAACAAAATTCACAAGGCAGGTTATTTTGTACAAAAAAGAGGTTTTACTTAAATCTCAATTTTGGAGGCTGGATATCCAATCTATCTGGTACATGTTCTTGTAGAAGTCTCCCTTGGCTGTCTCATAGATAGTGGGAGTGACGGCAGATCTGCATTATGTAACCTCTCTTCTCTTTATAAACCCACCAGGGTTAAATCATGTGTGTTTCAGTATACTTCCTTAATCTTATCCAATCTTTTCCCAAATATGTCACCTCTAAACAATCATATGCAGGTTGATTCTCTACTCTCAATACTAATAATATTAGATTTTGGTGATTAAACTGCTACATAAGTTCAGAGGAGAGAAAACATGGCATTAATTACATTCTTCTGCATTTGGTCCTCTATACATATTACTCAGTATGTAGGTAATACTCTCTTCTTTAATCTCTCACTCATTTTGCCTTCTTGAAGAGCACTCTCTCAGTTTTTAAATTTGTTGAAAAAGACATCTCTACTACCTACTAAGGAATATTTATTACTTTTCCATTTTACTTGTTTATACATGATGAGTAGAATATTTAATTATGCAGTCATCTGCTTTTATATTATCTTTTATGTTTTTTTCACTCTAACTTAGAGAATGGTAGATATGTTTGAGCCAGAACTATTTCATACATCCAACATTGATTAGCAAAGAAAACATTGCAATCTAACAAATATTTAAATAATTAAATGTATTTTCTAGTCCTTTCACTTGTTATAGAATAAAAGTTTTCCAGAAAGAAAATCAACAGAATTTATGCTTAGTAAACAGAAATTTAATGAGAATTACCTATTACTAGAGCTCAACTCACCAAACTTTATCCTTAATTAGAATGTGAAAATTACTGAAACAGCCTTAAAAGGGGTAATGGAATGAAAATGGGAAAAAATGTTGAATACATTAAACAAAATCATCTATATGTATTAAAACAGACAATGTAATATGAAAATGTGTATTAGAGTAGACAATTGTTTACACATGAACTTCTTTCAAAAATAATATTCTGTGACATTTATAAATATATATTTTGTAGGAATATACATAAATGCATGGCTATATAATTGTATAAATTTCTTTTATATATTTTTTTGAAAATTTGTTCCTAGATTAATATTTTGAATTATATATTTATCTAGCTTACCTTCTACCATTTAATTAGAAAATTATAAAACATTAGGATATTCAATTCTCAACAAATATGAAAGAATAAATATTTGAAACTTTTGAAATAGATTTTTCTACAAAATGCAGTATAAAATTGTTATAGGTTGGATAAGTATCTGAATTTTAATTCATATTTAGATGTAAAAACACTTCATTTAAATGAAATAATGAATATTTTACCAAATATTCTGATCATATTTTATTCATTACTCAATATAACTAATGTTATTAAAGTATGATGCTTTAGCAAATTTAAATTTTTATGTATCATAATGTAGCAGACTAATTTGAGGAATAAAATTAAAATGAGGATACTAAAGTGCATATTCGTTAAATGTGAACATTGGATATGCCAAGAGTTTTATATTGTTTGGCTCTGAAATTCCACATTGTGATACACTGTATAAGCATAAAATGCCATGATTTGCTGATGGTCTTAATGAGATAAGTTATGATAGATATAAAGAAAATATTTTGTTCTTCCTTTAGGAATAGCTGACCTTTCAGTTTCATTTCATATATTCAGTGTGACCAATTAGAAGCAAATATCTTTGGACCCCTTTAAAATAAGCTATCACATTACATGTACAGAATGTGTTTTGTTTTCTAATGTGTCCCAGGGGGATGCTTGACAGTCCATGGAAACCAATTTATGAGTTTTACAGAAATACTAATTTTGGATATGACAGAAGGAGAAGGTAGAACATTTGAATAAAGTAGTACAGCTCTGTACTGGTATTGAAGAATTTAGGCAGTTAAATCTGTGAATTTGATTTAGAACCTGCTTCTAAAACTATGGCTATATTAAAAACAAATTCTAGAGTTAGAGTCAAAGCAACTGGAAAAATAACTTTATGAATGAATTATTTAAAAATAATTTTATTGTTATATAGGAGTGTAAAGTAATCTGGACATCATTATTTACAAATGTAGAAATAAGTAAAAAGTCTTGTTTTATCATATAAATTTCTTTCCAAGTTGAGAAGTGCATTTAGTTTATCATCAGTAAAATTGTCATATTGTCATATTGATTTTTAAAATACATTTTAAAAGTTGTGGTAAGAAAGCTATGCCAGAAACATCAATTCAGATATTATTTAAAATTTCAGTATCCATAATACATTCTATAATATGCTGTGAAACTATAATTGTTTCAATATTTTCATAGCAAGTACTTTAAGAAATATATATAAGTACCACATGCTAACCGATTGTGTCACTGGAGCTCCAACTTTAAGAAGTTTATTACCCAAGAGTTTAATTGTTTCAGTTTTTCTTATTACTACGGGTATTTGTAATATAAATCATAATATCAAATATGATATTTTTGAGAGCTTTTAACATACTCTGAATACAAAATAAAGAGTAACATAAGGAATGTGCTCTAAATTTGATTACTAGAAAAGTCAAGTCCATTTTCATTTGAATTGGAATTGGAAATAATAATTATAAACTGTGTAAGAAGTATTGTATATCAGTTTGGAAACATAAAACACTGTAGGTATAATAACCATGCTTGGTCTTACCATTTTCTGCAGTATGATGCACATACATATCAGCGAGAGTACATGCATACTGGGCAGGTCTATGTGCATAGCTGTCGAGTTCTCATTACAATCCATAGAGTCAGCCCTTAGGGTCTGCACAGATTTGATCTCAGGATTCTCTGCAGATACCACAATTCATACATCTCAAGTCTGTTTAACAAGAAGTAGTACTGTTTAGAGGGATGTGGTGTAGCTTAGTGATAGAGTGCTTGCCTAGAATGAAGGCCCTGGTTTGATCCTTAGCACCAAAGAAATTACAAAATAAAATTAAATGTCATATCTATATATAGCCTAGCAACATCCTTCTTTGTATTTTAAATTATTTATAGATTACTTTCAATAGCTAAGACACTGAAAGTGCTGCATAAATAGCTGTTACACTGTTTTGGTTGAGAAAAATGACCAAATGTCTACATGTCCAATACACACATTATTTTTTTAATATTCACTTGATTGAATCCACAGATAAGGGACCTAAAGATATGAAAGGCTGACTATTTAACAAATAATATTTCTGATTATAAACTCATATGGAGAAAAAGTTTAATATAAAATGATGAAACAAAAAATACAATCATTGATACATTTTAGTCCCTAGATTTTAAAATCCTAATGATAATCTCAATAGTCCACAGCACTGAAATGTCTTCTGCAATACTGCACTGAATGCAGTTTAGTTTTAAATTAGGTGACTTAGGATTTGATGACTAAAATGTAACTTAAATTCACATAAATAGGCCCTATCCTTATGAAAATGAAGATATATTTATATCAAACACAAGTATAAGTTTGTGATTGAATCTCAGTAACAACTAAAAATGGGAAATGCCATACACTAAGGATGCTTGCTCAATTTCTTCTCTTTCCTTTTGGAAATGGCCATCTTACTTTCCCCAATACAGATAGTCTTCCTATGTTAACTCTGATGCATTTTAGGTAACATTAATTCAGCAATTATATTCTCCATTAGCTTGATAAAAACATGGGCCATATTCACTCTTCTAGTCCACAGAAAGGAAGAAAGTTGGGAGTAATTTGTCTGGTTTTTCTAAAGAATTTTAAAACAAACTAAAATATCTGTTAAGTAGGTAATTTGTGTAATACACCTGTTTTTCTAAAAGCCATGAAAAAAAGAGAATGGGGTAAGAGGTCACAAGGGCAGTTCCTAGAAGAAAGTATATATTAGGAAGAAAATATTTTTTACATTTATGAAAGTTTATATGTATTTTATTGTACATTACTATAATTTTATAATAAAATTTTGATAATTAATAATATATGTAAATTTTATTTAACCAAAGAGTTTTACAAGTCAGGATGCTTTTCCCAGACCATGATTTCTAAAAATGAATTTAATTTATAAATCACACAAAGGTTAGAGGAGCTTCCAAATGTATATTTTGTCTTAAAATATTTAAGAAGTTGATTATTTTGTGGAGTTATTTAAAAAGTTATTTTTCTTTTTTTACATTTCCATACTTGCATGTATATTTGTTTTAAAGCCTTGTGCTTTCTGTAGTTAAGCAAACTTAGTTGACTTTTTTAAGATTTAAATTTCTCTTTTGTCATTGATATTAAAATATCATAAAGTTAGAAATAATTGTAGATATACAGAAAATATTACATATTGTATGGAGCCAACTAGAGATAAAAGAAATGACAGATCTCAAACTAACTATTTATTTCTAGTCAAAAGTTTCATGATAAAATATGGTTCCTGGATTTATTTTTTCAGTCATTTTCCAATTTTAGATCTTATTGTCAGAAACTAACTGTAATGACAATCTATACAAATTATTAAATCTAAATAAAAATGTCATCTGAATTCTAGATTTTCTTCTCTGAATTGTGCACAGGATGAATTTGGGTTTTGATTGGCCATACGTTACATGTTGAAAACTTGGTAAATTAAATTAATGAAATAAACAGATTTGAATTCAAATACAGTTTACTAAGCTCTGCATAAAAATCATGCTTGTGTTTTGAACCTGAAGTAAATTTAAATACTCATTAAATTAACTTCTGTGTCAATTCTATTCATGTTTCCATTTGTATTTTGTACTAAAGTAAACAATGAATACTGACTAATTAGAAAATTGCTGGAAGGTAAATCAAATAGGAACAACTACCTATCATCAAATAACTATGCCAAATAAAATTTATCCCATTGCAACAATCAGCACATTTTTGAAATGTGAGGCTCTTTATCAAGGATGATATAAGAATTGAGAGGTAAAAATAAATACAATATTTTGTAAATAAGTAATTTATATTTTTAAAGTTCATATATTAAGATACATGAATATTTGTTCTTTTTTATATTTGCACATGATTAATGTAAACATGAAAGTAATAAATATGAGACCTATCAAAATATAACTAAATCTGATATTTTATAAAGTAAAAATAGAACTAAGTATACAGATTCGCAGCTACCCATTAAATACTCAATGAATAAAAATATATACTACTGTAGGAATAAAATGTAAGCATAAAATGTACTGTTTTCAAAAACAAATTATAAACCACAAGATGGAGCTGCAATTACATTTTCTATAAAGGAAGAATAAAAACTGACTTGTTTTAAAATTATATGTATTGTATGCAATACAAATGATTTTTATAACACCATATAAGATTGGATTTATTTCATAAATACTCATACATTTTCAACAAAGGATACCACTTAAAATACAACTCCACCATGTGCACATAAAACTTACTGTCAAAAGACCAAATTACAACAAATTTAGAGATCTAGTTGTTTCTCTTATTTACAATTCTAGAATCAGCCGGCATCTCATTCTATAAAACAGAATTAGTATTATAATGAACTGAGCAGAACAGATTAACTTTATAGACAGAAAATTTCTAAAAAAAAACAGAAACAGAAAAAAATGATGACCCATTTCCAAATTACTTCCTTTAACAATGAAACCTGAGGGCAACCTCTTGTTTTTCTGACTCAGGTTGGCTGGAATCTCTTGTTTTAGGAGAATTGGCCCATCTTGCAATTTAGTTTGTTTTCCTACTCTTGCTTGTTTGGTCCGTGAGGAACTAGGGCAGCAGCTAGCCCAGGATAATGGCTTCCTGTAAGCTCTACCACAACCACTACCACCTATTTCAAATATGATAAATCTTCATGAAATATATTGTCTTTATAATGAAAAGATAATCTACAGAACCAGGCTGCAGAGGATTTATTGAAATGACTGCTAAATTACTTTCTTTATTATTTAGCAAATATTAAAATTATATCCATTATGGATGCACAGAAGCAATTATTTAGATAATATCTTAGTCACTTTCCTCCATGTTGAGACACAGTACCATATACCTTCAACTTACAGGGAGACTTATTTTAGCTCATGCTTTTAGTCCATGGCCGGCCAGCTTCAAAGCAGGAAGGCATAGAGGAAAGGCCTGGGTGGAGGAGAACTGCTCCAGACTTATGAACTGAGCAGTAGAGAGACAAGGGAGGAGTCAGGGAGGGAGATAAACCCTTTCAGGCCACATCCTCAGTGACTGCGTCTTCCTACCAGACCCCTTTTCATAAGAGCAAATCAAGTCTATGCCCCCAGACTCATCTACATCTCATGTTGCAGATTACATTTAGTCCACTTCTGAGAGTTGCCAAAGTCTTAACACTTCCAGCAAAATGTGGTGAGATGTAAACTCTGGGTGGCTTGGGCTCCCACACTCCTATGGTATTGCTGATGGTAGCAATTCTCATGGTTTCTCTCTTGGACTGGTTTTGTTCACTCCTTCCATATTTCCTCAGGTGTTTCATGTTCTTTTCATCTCCAGCTTTCTGGTATCTCCATTGCACTTTTGTCTTTGATTTTCACAGCTTTATGTATGCCCTTTTGAGACACACTATCTCTTCTGAAATCTGGGTAGAAGCCTTCTTGATCCCACAACTCTTGTATTCTACCTAACTACAAAACCAGGACCATATGGACAATTCCAGGTCAGCTGTTGGCCCCAGCAGTAGCCTGGCCTTTTCTATCAAGGCTGCAAGGGTCTCTGGGGGCCTGGATGTCTGAAAACTCTGACCTTAATCTCACAGAATAAATTCCCTAGGTGGTCCCCCATTCACCTGCATGGTGCCTTGAGTGTCTCCTCTCAAAGCAGTCTTTCACTTTTGCAATGTTAAGCCTGAGAAGGGTGGGGTCCTATTTATTCTCATATGCCCTTAAGGCCCTTTTCTTTTTCCATTGTCCTTATCTCAAGTACTTTGCTTCTTTTTAATGCTAGTCTTTTCAGCAACCAAGCTTTCCTCTGCTATAAATTTGTAGTCCTCAGCTTTATCAGAGATTCCTTTCTGGCTAACTTCAAAACTTTAAGTGATTTAGCTATACCATTTGCTCATGATTCTTATTATAGAGGCTGATAAAAGCCTCCAACAGCACTCATGTCACAGCATCTAAATTAGTCTGCTTTGAAGTTTCCTCTGCCAGATTAATTAGTTAGCCACCCTTAATTTTAATCTCCGGTAAAGTCTCAGGACATGAGGAAAATGTAGACACATTTTCTGCCAGAGGATACATGTCACATATGGTCTTCACTCCAAATGCCAACAAAGTCCTCCTTTCTGACTGAAAACTTCTGAGCCCAGACTTTACCAGCTGCACTACTGTCAGTTTTCTGGTCTTCTGAGCTCAAACTACAATCTCCCATGAAGTTTGGCTTCCAGCATCTCCAAACCTTTTCAAGCTCCTCTTGTGAACGATTCTCAAAGCCTTCTGAACCATCTGGTCAGGGTGTGGTAGCAACCACCCCACTTCTCTGGTACCAGAATTTATTTTAGTCATATCCCTCATTGCTGAAACAAAATACTTGACATTCAGAACTTAAAGGAGGCTTTAAGGTTTACTTTGGGTCATGCTTTTAGTCCAACGTTGGCTGGCTCCAAGGCAAGAAGGCATGGTTGAAAGGCCTGGTGGAAGAGAGCTGCTCATAGCATGGCAATGGCAAAGCAGAGAGGAGGTCAAGGGAGGAGGAGCTAGGGAAGGAGATAGGACCTTCCAGACCAAGTGATGGACCTCTTCTGAGCAGACCTAGCCTCCTAACAGCAAGCCAATCTAAGCCTCCATAATCCAGTCACCTTCCAAAAGCCCCAGCTTTGGTGGCATGAGGCTTTATGGGCACATCAAGATATAAACCATAGCAGATAACCTTGTGCAGGCATGCACACATGAATTTTCAATGTCTTTTATGATAAAAACATTTTAGTGATAACTAGTTGTAACTTCTTACTCTTTTTACTTGTTTTTCTGTCCTTGGTATTTTTTTGTCCCCTAAGGCAAAATTCAATTTCAATAAACTCCATTTGGGAAAATTCTCTTCAGATTCTGTGCTTGACTTTGATTCTTGTGAAAGAATCTATAGCGTAGTCATCTGGAACGTAGTAACACCTCAAAAACACTATTGATAATAACAGTCAATTTTTAAACAATTGTAGTATAAAGGGAGGAAAGGAGAGGTATTTCTCTCACTTATCATAACAGTTACAATTGGCATTCCTATAATAAAAGGTATGTTAACAACAGAAAAGCAAACTTAGTTAATCATAATTTCACATGATTTAAGAGTCTTCAAGATGAAAACCTAAAATATCCTGGGAAAACAGTTTATTTTCTTCATAGATTAGATAAAAGTGAACAGCCATATGTAGAACTTTGGACAGAAGGGTGTGATCTAATGGAGACAGACTGAGTGGAGAAATCTAGCAAGACAAAGCTATTCAGGTTCTTCCTGACCTCTTTTGTGGGTCTTCTTCCTCCAGGTATAGGGCAGGGCTCTGATGGGATGAGGGCCTTGTGACCCACTATTAGAAAAGAGTAACCCAGAGAATTTCTTTATGACCACCTGCATGCAGAAAGGTGAAGGGTATTTTGAATAATACTTCAGTTGTCATGTTTAGTTTAGGGGAGAAAGGGTTTTCGTTTCTATGTCCTAACATGGGGAAGAGGAACTCTGGGGTCTGTGACCTAACTCAAGGCAAGAGACATAGCATATGAGGAAGTCAGAGAGTTTTGTTTTTGAGGCCTATCAAGGACCTTTAGTTCAAAGTGTCCAGTGTGCCACAATGCCTTACTGTGGGTGTCATTTGCTGAGCCCCAACAGTGGGGTACCAACAGTGATGTTATTGTTAATGTTTTATTTCTCAGTTTTTAATAAAATGCTGAATAGAAATAGGAATTTCACTAAAAATCAAGTTCAATAAAATTGTAAGATACAAAATCAACATACAAATTCAGTTGCATTTCTGTAAAAAATTAATTTAATTTTATTTTAAAGTATTAAATTGAGCAGAGAACATGTTTTATTTGTAAATTGAGGACATTTGTTACTCAACAAAGACATATAGTATCAGAAAATTATACTTTATTGCTTAAGAAAATTTTATACCTTTGATTTGCACCAGAAAATCTATTGTCATATGAACATTTAGAATTGGTGTTAGAGATACTTAAAAGTGGGATGGAGATTCAAGTTATTCATTTCTGTCTAATTTCAATTTAGATACATTGAAACAAGATAAAAACCATTGAAAGAAGCAACTTATCTAAAAAAATTATATAAATATCCCTAAAACAGCCTAATTTAACTAAAGAGCCAGTGTTTTATACTTTGCCTTCTAAAAGATAAATTATGTAATATTATATACATATTTCAAGTGTAACAGTGGATTTTAGGTGCAGTTATCCATCTAATAGAAGATTCTTATTTATCGGTTGAAGTGATCCTGACAGCTACACCAGGGCTTGGAGACATTTCTAAAGGAAATTCTGTGAAACTTCGGGGTTCATATCTTTGCATCAATCCCTCCTGTATTATCTCATCTGCACTTCTTTTTCTAGCTAAAATAACTAATTTCAGCCTGATAAATTGCAAAGAAATGACTTCACAAAGAAAATACTCATATAAAGAATTTCTTTGTAATTAAAAGAATCATATATTGTAACGGTTAGCATCTTACGATGCACCTTATGAAATCTCATATGCAATCCCTGGAAACCTGGAAAGAGGAGAAACAGTCCTGGAAGTTTGGGGAAAACTTTGATGTTCTGCTATTGTGATGCGTGCTCAGGATTACCCAACACTGAGGAGTTGGGAGACTGTATGGGGTGTGGCTGCTCAAGTGAGACTCGTTGTACCAAAAAATAAAGACCTTAAATAATGATGTAGTCTTTTGTAAAACACAAGATAGTTAAGGACACATACATTTTGGCAAGATATTTAAGATTTGAAAAGGATAGGTTACAACTGTGACCATATATATATGTTTCTGTTTGTGTGTGCGTGTGTGTGTGTGTGTGTATGTATATATATATATATATATAGTTTCAACCTACAACATCCAAATCCATTCCACTGCTTCAGCCTTTAAAGATGAAATCTATAAAAGAAGATAGAAGAGTTTTTCAACTATTCAGAGAATTAAGAATCCAAGAATATTACAAATAAAAGTATTTTATGGAAAATTTCATCCTAAATTGCAAATCTGTTCCATTACCTAATCCATTTTCAATTATTTGGTTACAACTGACACACTGCATGGGTTCTGTCCAATTCAGATTAACTATAAGAACAGTGACAGATGATGCATGAGATTTTTCTGTTAGAGCAGTTTTTGTATACCTGAAGTTTAGCTGACATTATTAAAAACCATCACCATACTTAAAAGATGTACCCCAATTTTTTATATCTTTTCATTGGATATTACTGAGAGCCAAAATTTATAAAGGCACTGGTTCTATGCTTTGTATGGTGTCCAGTTTGCTATTGTAAAATTTTTAGAGCACCTTACATATACAATTTAGTAATATACTAGTAATTTTATAGTTAAGAGAACTCAAGTTAATGTGGGTTATTTATCAGAATACTAGTAGATCATGCATATTAAGAAAACAACATTTCTATAGTATTTCTTAAAATCTGTTGATCATACATACTATAAGTAATAACTCATGCATCAAAATGGTAGGCTGAGTATACTTCCTAGCCACTGAATTTGAGTTTAGCCATGTCACATTTTCACAGCTTAGGACAAAGTGTTATTTGAATAATTTTTTAAAGATGAATGACCAGACATTATGACTCACCACTTGTAATTCTTGTTGATAATGGCACAGTTTGTCCTCATGCACAATATGCCATGTATGAGTATCTCTTAGCTAAAGAGATTGAGAAATATTTGCAAGACAAAAGTCAGTATCTATGCAGCAAAGAAAAGATATTTTTCTCAATCCTTGCCTATATTAGGAATGTAGAAAAATAAAATGGTGTTTTACTACCCTAAATTGTTTGTCAATATTATTGCTGTTAATAATTCAAGTCATTATCATCCCCAAATTTCTGTTCTGTTTCCTTTGCTTTGCACTTCCAACACATCCTTTCTGCCTTGGAGCCAGCCAGCCATGTATGACTGCAACAGTGAGCCAAATATCAACCTCTCCTTCAGGATGCAGGTGTTGGCTACTTCATGCCAGTGGTTGGAAAGTGGCTGACGTGCAGCTTTGAGTACACACTGATACCTAACCCTGCTTTTTGATTTAGAATAAGGAGGACAAGGGGAGCTTATACAATTGCATAGGAAAAATAAACAAACTTTGCCAACTACCACACCCAGCACCCTCCAGTTTTTAGCAATTGATTGCTATTAGTCAGATTAGGAAGAAGCACAAAAGAAAAACTGACAAAGGAAATTGTACCACAATGTAGAAATAACTAACTTGCTCCAAGTCTGGAAATGTAGTCATTCCCTGTCTTACTCTTGGTTCTTTGTTACCTCTTTGGATAGTAAGTTATTTAACCTCATCTTAAAAATATATGCAGTAAAAGCAGACATGCAAGCACAGGAAAACTGCAGAGAGGTTTAAGAGACACATTTACATATTCTGCTTAATGTACCCCACATTTCTACATTTTAGAGACATATAAATCCATATCAAAATGTTGCTGTATGTCTAAAAATTCACATATATTTTTAGTTAACTGCACATTCTCCTGATTATGTGATATCTAAAAAAGTGACCATACACTTATGGTATTTTGTTAATTTCAGCTCCCCACTCAGGAATGAATTTTCTCTGCCCCGAAGGTGCAGCCAACAGAGATCTAGCATTAAATCCACTATTTACAAACTGGTTTAATGGCATCATAAAAACATTCAAAGAATACCATTAAAGGTCCGCAATAAACTAAGTCTTCATGCTTTTTAAATATATGGGTGGTCAGCATATCCCCAAAAGCTCTGAGTTTAAAAATTAGCTGCTGAGCATGTACTGCAGTTAATTTTCGCAGTTGTTTAAATAGGATGCATCAGCAGCATAATAAACCATACCTCTGAATAATAAACCCTTCTTTGAACCAAATCAATAGACAGTAATACCATAAAAATATGGTGAACTACATGGAAATTAAAAGACAACTATGAGTAGCCAGAGCATACCAACATAAGAGAGATAGCTAAACCATTTCTGATATGAATCAGAAATTAGCAAACTAGTAATCAGCAACTGTTCTCAAAAATATAAAGCAAATATTAGACAATAAAGTAGAACTCAGATTATAGGAGTCTGGCCCTCGAACATGCTTGTTTCCTAGGTAACCATAATAGTGGAATGTGAATATCTCAAAATAATCACAACCGCAAGCACCATGACATTAAAAATGCTCTTGTGCTTATATTTTTATGAGCCACAAGAACAGATTTCAATTTAAACAAAATCCAGGGATAATTTTGAAAGAAAAGTGAGTTTATGCTAGTATGATCGTATTATTCCTGTGAGAACCATTGCTGTCAGTGCTTGCAGGTTAGATAATCTGATGTATTTGGCTCAGCATGCAGTCATACTCTACTTTGGTTGAATCAAAATGGAAACATAATGTCACAAAGGTAAAGCTATTTCTAAATCCTACTCCAAATTATTATAATATTCAGTCTTGTGAGAGCCTTTAATATTTAACTAGGTGATCATCAGAATGCTGGGCATAGGTTAAAAATAGTTCTTTCTTTTGGCATATGCATATTCTTTAGAGAATTGAATAACTTTTCTGTATGTTAAATGATTTTGAGAGCCCCCAATGACAACTGCGGGATATAACAATAAATAACTAGGGTCCCAATTATAAGAATGCCATGTTTGGTTTAAACTGACTACTTTAATTTTTCTAAAGAAAAAACATTTCATTTTGCATTACTTCTGACTCCTTATTGTTAATGTAACAATATCTGAGGAATTTCGTCCATACAAAGAAAAAAAATGAAAAGAATGACACTTGCAGCATTTGCTTATTCCCTTAATTATTCTTAACTTTTATTTGCTTCACCATGCTACCCTGGCATTTTCAAGACATTCCTGTAGACTGGCATACACAAGCTCTCTAGGGGCAAATCTTATTTTATGTCCTAGAAGTAACTAAACCAGAGACTTACTTCCATGAAACTGACTTGTGTTAACTAGCAAAAGCACAGTTATCTAGGTGATTAGCCTAACCTCTTCCAAAATATACTGACTGATAATATAGTCATGTCTTCTTTCCCCCATAAGATATAACTGAAACACTTATTCATCCATTTGTAAGATATTAATTGATCTCCATGTCTGGGTATGCTCTGTGTCAGGTGGTGGGGAAAAAAGTGCAATGGTACTAATGTAAATTCTACTAAGTAGTCTGTCTTCTGGAAATGTGTAATATTTGGCAGAAATTGCACAAAAATTATTTCTATTCTCCTCACATAAGCAATTTCAGATAAATATTGTTTGATTTGTAACTCAAAAGAAAAGGGTTAACTAACTTGTCTACTGTTAATTAAGAGATCAAATGAACAAATCCACCAGACATTTCTTTCATGAGACTGTATCTCAAGGAAAACAAAAGCAAACAATGAAATAAAAAGGAACACAACACAACAAAAAAAAATACAATGTTCACATAAGCAAAACTTTGGCAGCAATATCTGATCTTTTAAATAGTTGTATTTGTCAGTCCTGTGAGGAGCACATATATTAATGTTAGTAAAGGGTTTTTTTTATCTGAGGATTTTAGATAAAGTGATAAAATTAGAGAAAGTAGGCTACTAGTACCTCCACCTCCTAAAAAATGTGCTAAGGGATTGCAGTACACACTTTCTGTGCTTATCATTACATAACCAAACTGAAAATCTTTGACTACCCAAATCACCCATATGAAAAGACATCTAAAAATTAAAAAGAAGATTGTATAATTTGTAAACTTGTAAACTGGTTTGAGTGAGGGATATGTATGTGATCAGCTTTGTTTATTGTCTTTCTTTTCATCTCATTGAACCAAGTAAGCATAGATCAATATTAAGTCTTAAGGAAATTTTACACTTAGATGAACAAGAGTTTTTCCATCTCTATCTCACTTCAGATATTAGATATTAGCCCCATTCCAAATGCAGCTGAAAAGGAGATGAAAAAAAGAAAAGACTTCTAGACAAATTTTTATGTGTCCCTTGTAGTAAGGAGACAGAATTTCAGGAGTATTTTCTTATTTCATTAAGTTTATTGGTAAATTTTAGGTATAAAATATGATGACATACATCATTGGGAATTTGTACCTTTACATGATATATCTTGGTTCTTATTTTGTCCCCATTCCCTTGCCCACCCTTCAAACATTCCACCCCTCCCTATTTACAAAGACTTTGTTTCTATTTTTTTCCTTCTATTCATATTTATTCCTTTCCCTTCTATTGTCTTAGTTACTTTTCTCAATGCTGGGACAAAGTACACAACACTCAAAGTTAGAGGAAGAAAATTTATTTGACTCACAGTTCTTAGAGGTTTCAGTCCATAATCAGCTGGGTCCAAGAGAGGGTGGTATCAGAGATCCCTGTTGAAGATCCTAATCTCCTGCATGGTGCTATGATGCATTATGATAAGGAAGACTCAGAGACAGAATTAAAAAGAGAAATACAGGAAGCCAGGATGGCCAGTGCTGAACAAGCAGCAGAGACCCTGACTAGCCAGAACTTTTGATATTTATTGGTGACACAAACATTTATTAGGTTGGAGTGAGGAGTCTATGGGTAGTTGCTAGGGATAGTTGCAGGCAAGGATTGTAAAAGAAGAGAAAAAGCATTCTTGTCTTAGGAACAGAACAGACAAGATATAGGTTATGGTTAACAATTAATCTTGTCTTCACAGTTAAGAAGGTTTTAACTCTGGGAACAGAATTTGGGTAGGAGTCACTCTGAGATTGACTGGACTCATTTTTTAAAATAAGCCAATAGTGGGGTTAACTCTTTAAAGCTTGCACTGCTTTCAGCTTGCTTGGGGCATAATCAATCGGGTGGTCCCCCACAAGAAACAGTTCATGGTAAAGCAGGGCAGGCAGGAGGCAGCAAGCAGCAAGCAAGGGACCAATGACAAGCAATGAACCTAACCCTTTTTCTGTCCCTTATTTTTGTTTAGGGTACTCACTCATAAAGCAGGTAGCACTCACAATGAGGTGAAGTACCCACCTAGAACAATGTGAAACCAATCAGTGGACTGATTTAGTAATCACATACCCTTGACATAGCATTACACACTACAGTTCCAGCCACCTGTGAAAAAGCCCCAGCTATGACTACATGAGGCTTTGGGAGGACATCAACACACAAGCCATAAAAAGAACACAGAGAATTAAATAATGGCTTATTTAGCCAAAATAAAAGGCAAGTCGTAAAGAAGGCAGTGACAGTGTGACTTTGTCTGGCATCATTTGGGATGGCAATCAGTATGTCTCTCCTGACCTTCAACCCTTTCCACATTTGATCCCTGAGCCCTGTATCTGCTTCCCCAAACCCACCACCATTCTAGCATGTTACACTTTTCTAACCTGAAATCTTACAATCTCCTCACATTACAGAAACTCTACTCTTCCTACAAACACAAAGATTGTAAAACAAAAATGGATTTTTTATTACATTGCTTAACACAGCCCAGATGTATACTGGGGAAGAGCCAACAAGTAATTAGGGATTCTGCTTTGAAAGGAAACCAAACAGTAATGTTGCCTCAGATAAGAGGAATGTTCTCAGGTGTACACTAAAAGGGAAAATGCAGCACAGTCCTGACTCTCCAAAATCAATTAAGGCTGAGTGCATATTGTTTTCTTCTAATACTACAGACAGATTTTAATAATTTCTTGAGTTAGTGTCATCATTCATGAAAGTCATTATTAAAATTTATTTCCATTTTTTCTTCCTGCATAAGTACCAATAAATAATTTGTAACTCTGAGAGGCATAGTAGCACATGAACTAGTTCCATCTACCTTAATGAATAATTGCTGATAATTTTCTAATGTTTTAGTGATTATTTAAAACATAGGAATTCCTCACTGTTTCCACTAGAAATAATATAGTTATTGTGGAAATGGGAGATGAGAAATTTCAAATTAAGACAAAAAAATAAAGGCTGGGCATTGTGGGACACACTTGTAATCTCAGCTCCTTTGGAGGCTGAGGCAGGATGGTCTGGAGTTTAAGGCCAGCCTGTGTAACTTAAGAAGACCCTGTATCAAAAAAATAAAATAAAATAAAATATAAAAAAGAGTGGACAATGTATCTCAGCTGTATAATGTTTACCTAGAAGCAATGTGAGGCCCTGGGTTCAATTCCTATTACCACATAAGAAGTGCCTGAAGAGAAATACTTGAAAAATTATTTCTAGATATTTTTATATACTTGATGTCCCTTCTTAGGAAAATTTTCACAAGATGGTAAAATGAAAAACAAAGTGGGTTAACAGAATAAATTTAATTTTAGTTCTCAGTGCCCCTGGGTGTTTGGGTACCAGTACTCTAGTGATACAATAATTATTATAACATTATAGTAATTATAGTATTATAATTATAGCATTATTACTAATATTAATAATTACTCCTTCCAAAGTTTAGCATTCCTGACCATTATGACATCTATATATTAACTTAGAATCCTATGATATCCTCTTTTATTTCTATCAGATGGCCAAAGAATGAGGAAAAAGGGAATTTCATATAACATACATTATAACCATTTACATTTCATTTGCCATAAAAATGTCAAAAGGCCAAATCTAACCTTCAGACAGAATGGAAGAGTCTCCCTCTGTAAGACAAAAATTGTAAAAGTCTATCCAATTTCAGCTGCTTGGTCACCTAATTATCTAACTACTGTTTTACACACACACATACACACACACACACCACTCTTCCTAACCAAAGGGGAACACAATATTCTACCAAGTCATTATATGTTGTTAAAGTTTAGGATTTCCTGACATGATTTTCTGCATAATGTCCAGAAATGTCACACTGAAGATAAGTAAAAAGGAACACATGACAATACATATACATCTGCACTCCAACCTCAATCCAGTGCTAACAAATTCAGCTGTGAATTCATCAATGGATTAATTCATTGATGAATACACTGCCTCCATGTTCCAAACACTTCCCCAAAGACCCACCTCTGAACACAGACTATGCTGGAGAGACATTTTAGATCTAAACCATAGAATATATTTAAATTGTACATTAGCGTTTAAAGTTTTGTAGTTTCATTTTTCTTTGGTGGATCAAAACTTAGTCAACATTTCTACACTAGAAAATATCCTGAATGTCAAAAGTACTTCTCTCTCACTTTCTCTTCTGTTTTCAAATGATCAGTTATTTCCAGAATTTGTCCTTTGTGAGAATACCTTGGCAACTACAGCCAGTAACTGTTCAAACACACATGATTTTAATTTTACACATTCTTCTTGTGTACATTTTTGGGCTTATTGTGTATATGATCTAATTTTATCACCATTTGACATTTTACATCCTATTTTACTGAACCTGATGAGAGTTACTTTGATTCTACTCTCCTGATTTTTTTTTTTTTTTTGTGGTACCAGAGATCGAACTTAGGACTTTGCACTTTCAAGGCAGGCACTGGAACTACTGAGCTAAATCCCTGACCCTCTAATATCCTGATTATTAAACCAAAGACATTTATTTTTATTTTGTTCCAAAAGCAAGACAAAAATATCTATTTTATATTAAAATTAACTGCTGAAACAAACAAAACAAATTTTCAATGATTTATCAAAATGAAATATCATTTTACAATTAAATATGGAGTTGCCAAATATTTTTTCATGGAGGTTCAGGGATCCTGGTGTCTTTCTTTTTCTGACAGCTCCATTTTCCAAAATCTCTTAATGTTATACACTAGATCCATGCTTTTGATCAACCCACAAACAGAAAAAGAAAGCAAAGAGTATTGCTAGATTATGCACACAGTCATATACCTCTCTTTCCCAAGGTGCATTGGATAGAACTCTCACAAACCTTTATTGCCAGTGAGGCTAAGAATGGAATCCTTCTCTCTCCACAGTAAGAAAACACAATCTTTGAGCATCTTGTTTATCTTGTCCATATCTTCCCTGGAAGATATTCATGTTAAAATGATGGAAAATATTGTTTGAATATTTCCCCCTCATTTAACTCAGTTTACAACCTCTGAAAGAGTATAGTTATAGATAGAATTATATCGTCCAAAACATTCATAGGTTGCATTCTTAACTCCCAGTGAGACTAAATTTGGGGAAGGGCCCAAATAGAAATAATGAAGGATAAGTGAAGTTATAAGGATTAGTCTAGTCCTTGATGATTGATGTCTACGTAAAAGACAAAGAGATACCAGGGAAAGAGAAAAGGTCTTTGTGAATAATCTGAGAAGACATACTAATAGCCAAGGAGAGAGGGTGAAGGAGAAAATAATTCTGCCAGCAGTTTGATTTTAGGCTTTTAGATGCTGGAATTGTAAACAACTACTTTTTATATTTTATGCTATCCAGCTTGTGCCATTTTTTAATAGCAGCACTAGCAGACTGACACAAGTACATATGGTATTTTGTGATTTTGCATACTTGTCTTAAGTACTAGGAATTTTACCATAAAGAGCTTGAATGAATTAAAAATGTCAGTATCATATGTCATCCAAGTTTCTCATCTTTAATCTAGTTGCAATGTTTACACAATAGACTTTTCTGATTTTTTTTTTAGTCACTTTTATACACATTCCTACTTATACTGCTAAAGAGAGCTGGCAACAATTTGTAGTAGTCAGCTTTCTACCACTATAACAAATTACCTGAGGTATAGAAAGAGAGTTATTTTAACCCACCATCTTAGAGGTTCCCATCCATGACTGAATGATTCCCCTTGACTTTGGGCTTGTGGTGAAGCAGAACGACACTGTGGGAGTTCATGGTGGGGTGAATCTATTCAGTTCATTTTCAAAAAGCAAAACAGAGAAAGAGGAAAGACATAGAGCATGCAATTCATGCTCAACTGTTTCCCATTGCTTTCATCTGATAAGACAGCATGCTTTTATGGCAATTCACAGCAGAGCAAAAACACTCCTTCCACCATGGCCAGGAAGCAAAGGAGAGTGAAGAGAAGTTGGGGTCCTACAATCCCCTTCAAAAGCATGCTCCCCAATGACCTAATGACCTCCCATTTGGCATTTAGGCATCAACTCAAAATTTTCATCTCTTCCAAGTACCTTGCTGAGAAACAAACCTTTACCATGTGGAGCGTCGGAGACTTCACAAGCTAAACTGTAACATATTCATTGAACACAATTTCAAAGATTTGAACTGCTTTGACTAGTTATAATCCATAAATTAACAAAACTGGCAGTTTAAAATTTAATAATTAATTGGATAATATACTAACACATTTAAATATTAAAACTGTGATCACATATAATCTTAAATTATATTTTGTTACCATACTATTTATATAATTGAGGCAAAAATTCAGACAATGCAGAAGAAAGTAAAAAATCAAAATCAATAAAATAAAATAAAAAGCATATTAATGTGATGTGTGCTATTTTACTGAATCTAATATTCCATCATACAATTATTATGACAGATTTAGGTTATCAAAGACCAACTTTCCCCTACATTTGTTCTTTTTTAAGTAACAATGATTTTCCTTATTCAACATAATATAATATACATTAAAAATAAATAAATCTATGTTATTTGTTGGCTTTCACTTGGCCAAAAGCAATGTACATACTTAGACTACTTTGCAGTTCTATTATTGTCATTAAAATGATTGCATGAACATGATTGCTTAAATTTTTATCACTGTTAAATAAAAGTAGAATTCTAGAATTCTAAGTACATTCTTTGTCTGAATACTGAACCTGAGGATACAAAGACTCTTAAATCCTGATTTAAATGGTAAGAATGTAAAAACTAGATTAGAATTGTAAAACTTAGGCTAGTGTTTCAAACAATATGAAAATGTAGTGCATACCAACAAGATGAAGAGATATCCCTGGTAATGATACTCAATCCACACCAATAAGAACATATTCTTAAAATAAGTACATATCTTAAGTAATATAAGATTTGATGACTTTTCTCACTATTCACAGTCCTCCTCTTAGAAAAATCTTTTCAAAGAAAGAAAGTAAAAAGCAAACCCTTACTTTCAAAAAGTGAAAATATAGAGTGTAGCTCTTTCTAGGAGCATGGTCATATTTTCATGATTTATTCATCTACGAATATGAAAGTAAAAACAGTTATTATTTAGAACTTATTTTAGACAAACAGAATAAAATCTTAATATTAACAGTAAAAGTACTGTAAAGTTATTAAATTTCTTGCTGTGTTCTGAAGCTCTTAAACAGGGTCCTCTGAAGGGTTGTGAAGGATTTTCTGACCATTGTTTCTCCTCACCAAGAACAGTGCAAGGTTTTGGTTTTACTCTTCTCCATCAGCCCATACAAGCACAAAGAAAACCCTTTCAAAAGCCTCATGATAGTGCCGTCAGTCCTAATTCAAAATTCAGAATGCAGAACAAAATGACACATGATTTCAAGAAATTCCTAATTTTATTTTCAAAATGTTAGTGACGATGGCTAAAGAACTAATAGTATTTTTATTTACAGTATCTGAATTTGGTGAAAAAAATTAGAAATAGATTTTCTAATTAAGTGAAAACTTAATTGAAGTAATGTTTGGCCTTCCCATTTTTACATTTTCCTTTACATTTTCCTGTTGGCACTTTAGAAAATCATAAAACATTTGAGAATCTGAATAAACGACCTCATTTTATCATTTTCCCTTGCCATTTTTCCATTTCTTGTGGTCTTTTACTAATTTTTTGTCTCAAAATGAACTTTTTGCTACCTATGGATTTTATCCTAGGTCCAATACCTGTTGTTAGGAGGGAAATGATAGTAGACTAAAGCATTTGTGGTTTAATTCTGTAACCCAAGCCTGACATTTACAATACTTCTAGACACAACACTTTGCCATAAACCCCAATGGTACCATACTAGACTTTATGAAGATAGAATCTCTAATCTAATATATGGCTAGGAAAGGACAAGATTTGCACATTTCTTTACTTTTAATGCCTGTCTTCTATTTCCAGAAGTGCAGAAGGATTGTTTAAATAGAAACAATTACAAATTAAAATTAATTACAATTACAAATTAAAACTCAAACTTAAAAGCTATGAAATTTAAATTTTGAATGGAGTATATTAACTATCACAGACAAATATCTTACATATTATGAGAGGAAGGATAATTCATCCATTTTAGAAGATTCTGTGACCACTAATATGATTTTTGAAGTTGTGCAGAATTTATGACTTTTTTATTGTAATGATTAATAATAGTATTTGCAGATAACACTGAAGTTTTTATTGAGTTTGGATATCATAATTTATGTTGAGAATTCTATGCATATTTCACTGCTATCAAATTCTTATGAATTTTTTTATCAAATTCTTCCAGTGTGATCTATAACTGACATTTGCACCCATACCTGTCTACTTTAGAACCAAAGCTCTCACCCACTGCACTTAATAATTGACATATGAAAATTAGCAATGCTTTCCAAGCACGATATGCCTCACCATTAAGCAAATTGGACTAGGTTTTATAGAATGTATGTTATGCTGGCAACTAGCATATTTCCTTGGTTTTGTTCTGTCAGGTTAATTCCCCATACCTGTACCCAAGGTCAGGTTCCTTGGTGACAGACTCAGAGAAAGAGATTTTTATGTAGGACATAGAAAGATTGCATGCAGGACATTTATTAGAATGTACTCTTAGTAACAATAACTATGAAGAGTGCGGGAAACAGGATGAAACAGAAAAAAATCAGTTGAAATATGATATATTTATAAATATACTTTGGCCAATTCTGCAGGGAACCTAACACTTGAAAGGCCTTTCACAATTGTCCCATTTGAGTCTGGGAGGCAGAGCTTAATAAATTTTCATCAGCTTGTTGACCCAAGGTTACATATTTAAGTGAGGCTGCTTTCTCCAAGAAAGGGCAATTTCCAGAGTAAGAAGTAACTTTATGTTCATGGCAATACTGTAGGAATAAGCATCACAGTCCTCAAGAGAAGGTCTGGAAAGTCCACTGCAACCTCCACTCACATTTGTTGAAAGTAGATTTAGAGCACATTTTCTTTCACAAGATAACCTCTCAAATTTAATATCCCATATGTGAAAACATTGATCACGTTAAATAACCAAGGTTATATATCCAAAACCATGTAGTTATGCTATAAGCAAGTTATAAATTGTGTTACTAAATATCCATCACTTTTTCTATTCAGTTTGATGTTATGTAACGAGGTATCTGAATCCACCACACAACTTCAGTATATTAGACTCTATTCTTTTGTATAATGTAAGAGTTTGGTTTTTTCCTGAATATGTAAATTTTTCTAAATTCAGAAAGATTAAAATTAGTATTTCCTCATATCCTCAGTTTAGATTAAGCTAATATTTAAATTTTACAATAAAATCTTCTTTTACTTCAGTTCACTAATATAATCTTAGGTACACATTTTTTCTGATCATCATGGAAACAACTTAGATATTTCAGAATAAATATTGGTAACATGATGACCAATTGTTTGGAGTCATACTATGGAAGAAATCTCATTTATCAAACACTAGTATGTTGCTATTAAATAGTGTTGGCACTTCATGTATGGTACCTATAGAGTTGTTTTTTTCCACCAGGAAGCACAATTAGTCATTGGTATGGTTACAAATCAGTTGTTAAAATTTAAATCCAAAGGTCAAAGTTTTGGGTAAAAAGACCAAGACTTTTTAGAATATACTTGATCCAAAATTCCTCACTGGCATAATTAGGTTTTATAAGATCGGGCAACTTTTTCACTGCTCAATTCTGTTTACCTACCTTTTGCTTACCTATAATAAATATATCTCAAACACTTTCTCAAACTTATTTCCACAGAAACCAAAATGAAGCACTATATGTGTGTATATATGTGGAATATAAATGTATATATTCCTATACATATATATATATACTATTATACAGTAATATAGTATCTATATACATTGATATATAGATTGTTGTATGAGGAGAGGTCTGAGAGAGAGGGTAATAAAGAGGGAGAAGGAGAAAGAAAACAGAAAGAGAAAGAGAAAGAGAAAAATACTACTACTAATAGTAGTTATATCTAGATATCCAGGCAGCATAAAGGATATAGGCGGCAAAATTCTAAGATGGCACTCAATGTTTTTGTCCCTGGTACAGATATCCTATATGATGCCCTGCTCTTTTTGAGAATGATAGAACCTATACATAGGATGGGATATCATTTCCAAGGTTAGATCTGGGATTAGTTGATCTAAATTATTCAAAATTGTGAGCCTCATCTAATCAGGTAATTTATTAAAATGCACAAGATATATCTTTAAAGAAGATTTGAAACATAAGACAAATTCTGCTGCTGCCCCTGAAGAAAAAGTTGCCAAGATGTGAGAAGACCCGTGGAGAGGGCTTCACACCTAAACTTGAGAGTGGCCTCTAGGGCTGGAGAATAGGCACAGCCAGCACCCAACAAGGACTAAGCCTCAAGAAAATAAATGCTTCCAGAACCTGAGGAAGCACAGAGTAGGTCTTTTACTGGAGAAGCTCCAGATTCTGATCCCTCAAGTGACACATTGATTTTAGCCAGAGACTGTTTTGTAATTCTTCTGGAGACTCAGTCATGTAGAGCCAGAAGAGGGACAAAAAGCTTATTATACACATAGTTCCTAAGGGCAGAGGAAGAGCATAACAGGTGGATGAAAGAAAGACACAAGTTGATCCGGAAGCAGCAGAACAGAGCGAGGGGAGTGTTCAGGCTACTGCCTGTATCAGGACTTCTGAAGGAGGGCAGGAGTTTGAATAATGAGGTCAGGCTTTGGTCTGTGGAGATGGCCTCCAGATGGTTGGTTCTAATTCTCGGAATGCCTGAGAGGACTATTGTTTCCTAGGGTATATGAGACAATCAAGGAGGTAAGGATTTGGACTGGTTACTCTGCATGTCAGAGATACGTTCCTGCCTCCCTTTTCTATTATCGTTAAGAATTTACCATCCATAGGAGGGGCGGGTTTGGGGGGTTTTTTTCCTATCTGGAAAGGTTTTTTGAAGATATTAGAACATGATAATATATGGAAAATTAAAAAAAAAAATTACAATACAGAGTTTCTCAGCAGAGGACTTAGTTATAATATACCACATGTATGACCCACAGAAGCTTCATGAACTATCCAGGATAAAATCTAAAGCCTTTGGCACCCTGTCCTCTGAAATAGCCTTGTGCAGTTTTAAGACACCTGCCTGATGGGGACATTGTAAGGTTTCCCAGACTAGAATGTCCATAGGAGGATTACCTCAGGTCCAGGGAACTGGGCAAACTAGTGATATGTGTGGAAGCTACCTTCCTGCCTATGTGTTCAATCAGATTTTCCTTGGAGTCCAGGTTATGAAATGGAATGAAAAAACCTAATTATGTCACTGATATGTAGTTTCACCCATAAAACGCCTCCTTGCAAGAACTGAGTGAGTGATAGTGCACTGTAGTGGTATAGTTCAGCTGCCTGCTGAACTGTTCCAGTTCTTTTCTGTGATTTCCTATCTGGCCTGCTGCCCACTGAAATTCCAGTGTTTAGAGTCCAGCTGGCCACTGGGGACAATCTGAGCACATTCTGCTGGCTCTCTTTTCCAGGCCTTCAACACTGGACTCTGTCATGCCCTGGAAATATCAACTAACCCTACCCTCTCCTGCTGATACTTTAAAAAACCAAAATATTACTGCCTTAAACCTTTTCTTCAGTCTCTTTGCAACCTACTCCATTAATTCAGCACATCCAAGACATTGTGATATAATTTTCTGGTTTCTTTTAATTTAGTATTTTTTTTGGAATTTATTAAGTAGAATATTGATCCTATATTCTAAATTTATATACAAAATTAACCATAAATATATATTGAAACTGAAGGAACTCTGTTGAATTATAGTCAGTTCTTCAATAAAAGTATTTATTAATGTCCAAGGTGGAAAGCTTTTATTTAATCAATGAACTCTCCTAAAGTTTCATAAATCTCTCAGAAAAAATAAATTTTCACGTAAAAGTAATATGAATCTATCAGAAGAAGACATAACACAATAGACTAACATCTATAGACCCTGCCAGAAAATCTCTTCAGATATCTTTTTTCATTACTAAATATAAACATGATTTTGTAATTTTCAAACTTTTATTATTTTAAAACAAACCAAATATTCTATAAACATGATTGCAGAAGTTTGTTTTTTGTAACACTTTACATTTTAACCATTACTTTTCATCCTACTCTGATGCTTTCAGCACGACACTCAGTGATGCTCATGTTGTGCCACCTCTTCTATGTCCTGCGTGGGCCATTCTCTTGCACTCTGTGCTTTTGATGACAACACTGTCTTTGTCAATCTTCTTTCACTAGTTTGCTTAGGAACATCCTCATCATCTTTGAAGGACTTCTCTATAAGTCAATTGAATTAATTCTGTTTCCTGAACATTTGTAGTGGTTTTTAAGAGTATGCTTTATGAGAAATGTAGGAAAGTAGAGTGCATTAATTGTTTTGTGAATTCAATGGTTAAACTATTTATATGCTAGAATAATTTTCGTTTATAAAGAGTCTTCTTGTTTTATGGAAGGAATTAAATTCTATTAAATGATTGTTTCTCCTTAACAGAGTGCTCTCTATTCTTTTGCATTTTAAATATCACATGCTTTCTTTTATTTGAAAAAAATATACATAAGGTATTAAACAAAAGACCGATAATAAGAAAAAACAGAGAAAACAAGTATTGTAATCCAGCGTGAAGAACATTTCTAAAAGCGTATCTTGACTTAGTACAACTGCCTAACCTTTTTATTAGGCTGGTTTTCAATTTGCATATATGTTAATTAACTTTATAAGGTCTTATAAGATAATAAATGAATCTGATCTTGGAAAAATAAAGGAGATGCAGGAAAAGGGAAAAATTAGAATTGAAATGTACTATGCACATATACCAATTTCCTTCACTGAATGTAATCATTATGTACTGCAAATATGTACTAATAAAAGTAAAAAAAAAATGGATAAAGTTTGAAAAAATGTATACTATGCAACTCAAAAAAAGAGAGCGGTGAAATAAGGCTTATATCAGAATAAAGTAGAATTTAAGAAAAATTATTTTAGAGACTAAAACAAATTTTAAAATGATAAAAAGGTCAATATATTAGTACTATATAACTATAGTAAATTATACTGATAAAATAACAGAAGCTCAAAGTACACAAAGCAAAAATGGACAGAATTAAATTGAGAAAATTTTCAACAATAAAAGAAGGGGACTTCAATTATGCCATTTTGAAAATAGTCAAAACTGCCAGGCAGAAGATCAAAGGAAATAAACATTTAGAAATGCCACAAAAACAAAGGTAATAAATGGATTATTTGAAAATTAAATTCAATAAAAGAATACAGAGTCTCTTAAGGGGAAGGGAATATTCTCATAGACCAGTGATGATGAACCTTTTGAGCTTTCAATGATACAAACAGCCTGCTGCAGCACATGTGCCACAGGTTCACTACTACTGTCATAGATCAGATGGCAGACCATAAGAAAGGATGTCAATATGCTAAAATTTTAAATAATTAAAATTGTGCATTCCTACACTGTGGCAAAATTAAATTAGAACTCAATAATAGAATTTAGTAAATTTATAGATATGTGCAAATTAACATTTTATTAAGTAACCCAAAAAATTAAAGAAAAAATTACAAGGAAAGTTGAAAAAAAAATGTAAAAGTGAGAATAAAACCACAATACTAAGAAAGAGATTCTTAGCTATAAATGTCTACATTCTTAATAAAAGAACACTTCAAATCAATAAACTAATTATCCGACTTAAGAAAAAAGACAAAAATGTAATCCCAAAGTAAGCAGGAAAAAGCAGAAATGAAAAAAGGAGAGCAAAGAAGTTTAAAAAGTGAGAGTAGACCTCTCGCATTTTATTCCTTAAATTATTTATATTTTGAGATTTTCATTGAAGAAAAATGATGAGATATTTAGACTTCTGGGTTTGATTTAGTGCACTTGGCTTGGTCTCAAGATTCATGCATTTTCCTACAAATGAATCAAATTTATACTTTTTTATGTCTGAGCAATACTCTATTTTAGTATATATCTGCTACATATATCATGATATATATATTATATACTATAATATAAATATATATTTGTATGTAAGATTATATTTATTTTATACATGTTTTATATCTATTACATATATGTATATTTTCTTATATATATTCTTTATTCATTCATCTGTTGATGGGCATATAAGTTGCTTCCAGGTTTAGCTATTGTGAATTATGCTTAATGCTATATATCACTGTAATATGATAACTAACTGAGAAAGTTTCTCAGAGAGATACAGCTGGGTCAAATGGGACTTCTGCTTTGAATTTTTTTGAGAAATCTCCATACTGATTTCAATAGTGGTTGTACTATTTTACCTTTCTGCCAACACTGTAGAAGGGCTCCTTCCACACAAAGTTGGTTCTTTTTGCAGATCAGAAGGATTCTGAGGAAGGGGAAGTAGGAAAGTGGGGTGAGGGTAAAAACTGTGATAACTAATGTACTAATTCACCAGGGTGATCACAATTATAGTACATCACAAACATATGTAAATTTAAAAGTGTTCATATGAAAAAGAAAAAGTACACATACAATATGAAACACAGAACTTGTACATTGGACAGATAAAGAAAATTGACAAAGCAAGTGCATGCAGATCCCAGTGAGAAGCTGATGTGGACCAAAGCAGTGCAGCTGCAGCCAGGGGCCTCACCAAACCCAAGGCTCTTGGGCCCACATGCCCCAGCCAAAGACCTACCAGGAAAAGAGATGCACAGGCATGCAAGCAACAGCCAGAGGCCCACCCAGACACAAACTGCTGGGTTCAAAGCCACCAGTCAAAGGCCCTCCCAGACAACAGCTACATAGTAGGGCAGATCCTAGCCAGAGGCATGCCTACATAAAATTCCAAGTGTGCACAGTCCCCAGCTAGAACCTCCCCACCTGAACAACAGGAGAGCACAGGAATGGCTTGCTGAGAATTGAAGACCACTGGGTGAGCAAAAAATCACCTCAACAAAGACACAGGAGGCTGCATCTGTTGAAATGAGAACTTATGTAAACAACTCTCACAACCAGATTTTCTAGATCACTTAAGGCAACCCAAAAGGGCAACAAGATGGAACAACCTGATACTCAAGCACCTGGACTACCAGAACTGGCAATGAAAGATGATATGAAAAAATTAAATCAGAAATAATTTCTCAGGTAACATCAGAGATTGCATCCATATCACTGCAAGACATGATTAATAAATCTAGAGCAGACACAGATTGAAAAGCATAGAGGAGTTAAGGAACATGATGGAATCCAAACAGGAAAGAAATGGAATCAATAAAAGATATGCAAACAGAATTCCAGGATATTAAAAACTCCACTGAACGTTTACACAAGAGAATGAGCCAATATGAGGACAATATGATATGTAGAAAACATGATTGCAATTAGTGACAAGGAAAAGAAAAATTTCTTAAAAATAGCAAAATAGTAAGGTTAAAACTAGACCCATACCTATCACCATGCACTAAACTAAGATCAAAGTGGCTTAAAGATCTAAATATTAAGACAGAAACATTAAATTTGCTGGAAGATAAGTTAGGTAGAACTCTTGAAGAGTTTGGCATAGGAAAAGACTTTATGAAGAAAACCTCAGTAGCACAGGAACTAGCACAAAGAATCAACAACTGGGATCTCATCTTACTAAACAGCTTCTGCACTGCAAGAGAAACAACCAACAGAGGTAAGAGACAACCTACAATGTGGGAAAAATTTTTCAGCAGCTGCACCTTAGACAAAGGACTACTATCTAGAATTTATAAAGAACTGAAAAATATCAGACCCCCAAATTCAAAGACCCAATTCAAAAATGGGCATCTGAAATGAACAGACATTTCTCAGACAAAGAAGTAAAAGCAGCAAATTAATATATGAAAAAATGTTCAACATTACTGGTTATTCAAGAGATGCAGATGAAAACAACACTGAGATTCCACCTCACCCCAGAAAGAATGGCTGTTATAAAGGAATTATCCAATAACAAATGCTGGTGGCTGTATGGAGAGAAAAGAACCCTTCTCCATTGTTGGTGGGAGTGCAGACTGGTGCAACCACTGTGGAATCAGTATGGAGATACCTCAAAGAACTAGACTAAGGGGTCCCATTTGACCCAGCTATTCTCCTGCTGGGTATCTTCCCCCCAAAATTGAAAGAATCATACCACAGTGATATATGTGCACCCATGTTTTTAGTGGCACAGTTTGTAATATCTAAAGCTTGGAAACAACCCAAGTGCCCATCAATTGGAGACTGGATAAAAAAGACGTGTTTTTTTATAAAATGGAGTACTACTCAGCCATAAAGAAAGAGAAACTAGAGACATTTATTGCTAAATGGATGCATATTGAGGCAATCCTCTTAAGTGATATAAATAGGACACACATGTGTAAATACCAAATAGTTTCTCTAGTGTGAGAAACTGAAAGTGTAATTAAGGATTAAAATGATTAAAATGGATAATGGATAATTTAAAATATGAAGAAAATGTTCAAAGGGGTAGGGGCAGCGGGAGTGGAAGGGGAGAGATCAGGTTACAGGCTGGAATCTGGAAAGAATCCATATATAGATTGTGTTTAAAACTATAAGAAGAGATGTAGATAGAGACTTGGTTGGAGCTCATCAGTGGGTTGAGAAGGAAGAGTCACTGAGATCAAAGGAGAGAAGGGTATGGTTTCAGAAGAACCACATACAACTATGTATAGTACACAGTACTCGATAGTGTGATAAATGACTGTCACTGTTTTAGGTACTTATCATAACATGCTGTTTTTCATCCTTTAGAGCATAATCCTACTTACATAAAAGAGTTTATTGTAAAACAGTGTGCTGCTATGCCAGTGGTATCCTCATGTATCTCGTGTTTAGCTGCGTATTTGGATAATATCAAGGGGCCATCACAGATGATAGATGTATACCTTTTCAGTTTGCACTTAGAAGTTGGCACTCTGTGTGGTACTTTACAATACACATGGATGAAATTGCATAATAACATATTTCTCAGATTATATGTCCATCACATGTCACATGACTCCATTGAATTTTAAATTTAAAAAAATTTGGCCTATGTGGAGTCTATTAGTTAATTAGAATTTTTTCTCCAGACCACTATTTGTTCAATATTATTAGTTTTGAAAATCTTTCTAAAACAAATCACACCTTCTGATGTCTTGTTAATGCTTGAGATATTTTTTTAATTGTATGGAAACATATTTAAGTACTTTTCAGTTTTGCTTTGGTTGAGTTCTATTATATTTGAATATTATTATAGTTTTTATTCCGTTGCATTGTTTTTCTTTGAAAAATTTTAATTTTTTTATATGTGCGTGTATAGTGAATGATAATAAAGTTATACATTATTAAAAGAATAGTAAGGGATCACAAGAAGTCAACCCAGCCTTTGCTAGATGATACAAAGAAGAATAACATAAGTCTATGAAGAAAGAGGAGAGAGTACAAATGGCATTAAAAAAAAAAAACTGTTCACAGAAGTAATGGCAGAAAACTTCCCAAGGTGGAGAAAAAAACATGACATGAATGTAAGTGAGATATATAGGACTCCAACTAGCCACGATCAAAAAAAAAAAATTTCCACCTGGACACATAATAGTTAAGAGTCCAGAAACCCAACAGAAGAACAAAATTCTACAAGTAGTAGGAGAAAAGAAACAAATCACATACAAAGGAAAGCCCATCAGAATCACAGCAGACTTCTCAAGACAAACCCTCAAGACAACAGGAGCCTGAAGAAAAATATTTTAAGCCCTAAATAAAAACAACCTGCAACCCAGATTGAAGTACCCTGCAAAACTATCTTTCACAATGGATGGAGAAATAAGATACTTTCATGACAAAGAACACCTGAGGAACTTCATGGATAACAAACCAGCACACCAAAAAATTTTAAACAGTACCCTAGGAAAAGACAATGAGGATCACAACCCCAGGGAACCCAACAGAATGAATCTATCAGGCATGACAAGAAGTTAAATGAAAAGTGGGAGACTCCAACAAAAAGAAATAGTCATGACAAGGTTATGTCAACACATATCAGTTATAACCATCTATGTTAATATCTCAATTCACCAATCAGAAGAATTAGACTGGCAGAATGGGTCAAGAAGCAAGATCCAACCATATACTGCGTACAAGAAACACACTTAATTCAAAAAGAAACTCACAGACTGAAAGTTAAAGGGTAGAAAATAATACTCCATGCAACAGGAACCTGAAAAAAAGCAGGAGTAGCTATTCTATTTGCAGATCAAATAGATTTCAAACCAAAACTGATTGCAAGGGATGAAGAAGAACACTATATCCTTTTAAAAGGAAAAATCCAAGAGGAATAGGTGACAATCATAAATATATATCAACCAAATACTAGTGTGTCAAATGATATAAAACAAATACTAATGAACATGAAAAATCAAATAAGCACTAAAACAATAGTAGTGGGGGACCTATATACCCCACTGTCAAAATTAGATAGATCAATTAGACAGAAAATAAACTACATAAAAGTATATCTAATAAAGATATACTTCAACTTAATCAAACTCTTGAACAAGTGAGCTTAACACATGTTAAAATCAAAATACACATTCTTTTCAGCTGCACATGGGTTGTACTCCAAAATAGACCACATACTCTCTCATAGAACATGTTTAAGTAAATGTGAAGGAATTGAAGTTATCCCTTGTATAATATCAGACCACAGTGTGATGAAATTGGATAGTAATAGAAAAAGAAACTGCAAGAATTTCATAAACCCATGGAAACTGAACAATGCACTTCTGAATAACTAATGGGTCATGAAGGAGATTAAAGAAGAAATCAATTTCTACAATTAAATTACAATGTCAATATCACATATCTGAATCTATGGGACACAATGAAAATAGTCTTATGAGGGAAATTCATAGCAGTGAATGCTCATGTTAGGAAAAAAAGAACGAGCTCAAATAAACAACCTGATGCTGAACCTCAAACTTCTAGAAAAACAAGAGCAGGACAAACCCAAAGCTTATACAAGGTAGAAAATTATAAAGATCAGAGGAGAAATCAATGCAATGGAGACTAAGAGAATGATAAAAAATATCAGTGAAGCCAAGAGTTGGTTCTTCAAAAGAATAAAAAAATTCACAAACCTTTAACCAACCTTTTCAAAGAAAGGGAAGAAAAGACCCAAATCCATACATTTGGGACTGAAAGGGGTGAACTTACAATGGATCCTTTACACTAATAAGATGGAAAACAGAAGAAAAGGACAGATTCCTAGATATGTGTGAATTACCAAAGTTGAACAAAAGAGACCTAAAAATTCTAAGCAACTCAATAGCAATCAACGAAATTGAGAATGTAATTAAAACTTACCAACTAAGTCAGGCCCGGGCCCTGATGGCTTCACTGTTGAATTCTACAAGACACTTAGGGAACTATTGCCATTATGGTTTAAACATGTCAATGAAATTGGAAGGGAAGCAATACTCCAAAATTAATTCCTGGAAGCAAGGATCACCTGATCCCAAAATCAGAGAAAGACCCAAGCAAAAAAAGAGAACTATAGGTGAATCTCACTCATGAACATAGATGTAAAAATTCTTAATAAGATACTGGCAAATAGAATGCAGAAGATCATCAAGAAGATCATACACCCTGACGATGTGGGATTCATCCCAGGGATGCAGGGATGGTTCAACATACACAACTCAATAAATATAATACACCATATTAATAGAGCCAAGGACAAAAACCATATGATCATCTGAATAGATGCAGAAAAAGCATTTGACAAAATCCAACATCCATTCATCATAAAAACTCTCCAAAAAATTGGAATAGATGGTCTCTACCTCAACTTGATAAAAGCCATCTATGAAAAAGTAAAAGCCAATATCATACTAAATGATCAAAAACTGAAATCCTTCACATTAAAATTAGGGACAAAACAATTAATAATAAAACAATCTAATATTTATGAAGAGGAATAAAGTAGCTAGATTTAAAAAAAAATCTATACCACTCTATGTGATTTTAAACAATTAAAAGTAGATTTTTTAACTTATAATAAGAGAAAGTTAAATATCAGTATTGATGTAAGTTCTGAAAAAAAGATAGTAAAGTACAAATAGAAGTATTCTAAGAAAAGAGATATCAATTAATACTCTTTATTTTGTTTATTATTTCATACTTTGTTATACTTTTAGACAACATAACTACATATGTATGTGCTATAACTTGACTATGTTGTGTAGTAAACTTTATTATTAAAATGTAAATGTAATAGGGCCAGGGATTTAGCTCAGTGGTTCCGCTGCCTGCTGCACAAGCACAAGGACCTGAGTTTGATCCTTGGTACCAAACCCCCCTGCAAAACAAAAAAACAAAACAAAAAAAGTAAATGTAATAAACCTAAGCTTGATTTTTTAAAAAATTGTTGTTATACGTAAAATATGTATGTATGCACATATGTATGCATACTTGCGTGCAAGCATCATGTATGATTGACAAGGAATTATGAACTTAATACTTCTTCTTTCCCCAAAAAACCCTTTGAGAATTCCAGAGGTGTTATTAGATGTGATTTAGTTCCTTTTTATTTCTTATTCATTACAGAAAAATTAAGTATATAATATAATTATTTCAATTGTGAAAATAAAATTAATGAATTGGAAATTAATAAAATTACATGACATTTTAATTGATTACATTGAACTCTTTTTAAATAATTTAAGTGCACATTTTCATGATTCTTATAATAAATATTTTCTTTCATATTTTTCTATTAAAGGGACTGTATAAATATTTGTATATTTAAAATATTTAATGGATTTTTATCAATTTTAATATAGAAGTAATAGAAACATTATTTTGTACAAAAAAATTTTAATGATAATTTTGACATTTAATGGGTAATTTGATTTGATAAAATAACCAGACAAGAAAGTAGAAACATACTTCCAAAAGAGATTTATGGAACTGAGTATTTAAAAGGAACAATAAAAGCAAAGTTGATTTGCATCTCTCAAATAACCAGTGATGTTGAACATATTTCACATGTTTATTTGCTATTTCTACCTCTTTATATTTGATTTTTATATATTATTTTAATTTATTTTACCTCAAATAAAAACATCCAGTAAATTTGTATTTGCTATTATACTTTAAGTTTATTAAGAAAAAATCTTTTGATAAATCTATGGGTTATGTGTTCTGAGAGTTCCTAACCCTAAAGTGAAAGAAAGTTTGAGTTTCTTTCTTATTTTTTAGAACATTATAGAGAGAAGTAACCATCATATTACCTTTCTCATCAATCAGCAGTGCAGCTTTCACAAGTTTTCTGATGTATCAAATGGTTATCAGTTTTCAATAAGAGTCACAGTTCACCTTGATAATGCTTAAACTCCTTCCTGAAACATTCCTATGTACATTGCACTGGTCTTTTGAAATAGAAATGCAAATTTTTTTCCATTCTATGTAGTTTTCCATAAAAAGCTAAAAAAAGATTGTAAACTTAGCAGTGGAACAAGAGGATGGGGAAAAAGAACATGCTATCTTGGCTATATTTATTAGGTTCAATATATGTTGTATGCATGTTAGTTCTAGGATGGTGTTCCAGTGATCAGTGTTGGACATCAAGCCCAGCTGGAAACATTCTTTGGATTCTTGAGCCCACTTCTTCAAATTTTTCCAAGGATCCAAACTCTTCTAAACCACATGGTCAAGCATAATCACTAGGTTGACCCCACTTCTCTGGTGCCAAAATCTGTCTCAGTGACTTTCTTGTTGCTGGAGTAAAATACTTGACACTACAATTTAAAGGAGGAGTGGTTCATTGTGGGTCACAATTTCTTTCTGTGATTGGCTGGGTCCAGAGCAGAAACATCATGGCAGAGGATCATGGTGGGGAAAAGGTGCTTAATCCACGGCAACTAAGGGCAGCGAGAGAAGGGAGGAGTGAGCATGAAGATTAAAGTCTTCTAAATCACATCCCCAGTGACCATCTCCAACATGGCCCCACTTCCTAACAGCACATTGAACTACTCGGTAACCAAAGGATGCACCCATTGACTAGTGTAGCACTTCTACAATCCAATCACCTTCCACAAACATAAGAATTTTGGAGGACATTTCAGATCTAAACCATAACAAATATATTATATTAAAAAATATGTATGATAAATATATAATTTGATATTTAAACATCTGAAATGTATATATAGTGTCATTTGTTTAAATTTTAGCAGCATGTATATGCATAAAGTATTTACTGACTTAATGATACATTACTACAGGAAAACCTGATCATTCTTAAATTTATTAAATATAATTAAAATGGATATGTTAACATTTTGACCAATCTACATGTCATAAAATATGTTCATTCTTAAGAAAGTTCTCAAATTATTTATAAATTCCACATGATATTATCATTTGAAATTATAAGTAAAATATTCCAATCTCAAATTTTTGATTAATAAAAATAATCACTCAAATTACAGAAAAAAATTGAGTTTGTCGAAGAATATAGGCTATCAAGAATTTTGAATGATAAATCAGTACAGCCAGGTTAGATAACAAATAGAAACATGTGTAACTGTATTTTTTTGTCTAAACTTGAAGGAAAATTAGAACTCTTCTTTGATATTTTAATTTCTGAAAACAATGATGGCTTTATGTGATTTACACATGATATTATTAGAATTTGGAAATACTCAAATATAACATCAAACAGGTATGGTAGCACATGCCTGTAATCCCAGTACTCAAGAAGATAAGGCATGAAGACCATGAGGTCAAGACCTGTCTCTGCTACAGGGAGAGATCCTATCTCAAAAAACAAACAAAAAAACATGAAATTGCCATTAACTCAGACTTTGATACAGTCATACTTTGTAGGCATAAAGATATGCTACAATTAATATTGTATCTTGTATCAGTTATATGGAAAGATGGAGGAAATATTTATGAATAAAAATGTGGTTAACTTGTAACACAGGAGGAGGTGCCACTGTGTTATTCTCTGTGAACAGGACAGAACTATGATGTAGATGTGAAAGCTCTGCCAAACCCTTCTAAAATCAACTAGGTTTATCCAATAGTAAGAGATAACCATAGCTAATATTCAAACTTTGATGTTCCACATTTAATGTCATTTAAAAGTAATCAGCATTTCAAAAATTGTTTTAGAAAAATTAGCCTCTCATCAGTTCAAAAGTGCAAATGCATTCTATGACATGAAATTAGAATACTAATGGGAAATGCATAAAATTAAAAATTTTAAGAATGTTGTCCCCCAAAAATCCAAGGACACAGTAGTTAACAGCTGTGGAAACATGTGCAAAGCATGCATAACTAGTAAAGTTTAAAAAAAAATCTATTAAGATGTCAAAATGCATTTATGTAACAACTGTATAGAATTCAGAATGTTTTGAAATTAGTAACCCTATTTAAAATTATAAAAAATTCAGACTTGATGCTTTAGGGATTTTCAACTTAGACTGCCTTACTCTATATACACAAGCACTAAACACTTTTAAATAGTTGTTGATTACAGAGCCAATGATTAGCATTTCTTTTTTTAGTATTATTAATTTTATTGGTACATTTTAGGTATGCAATATAATAACATTCATCATTGGGAATTTGCATCTTTTCATACTCTATCTACCCACCTCCCACATTTAGATTAGGGAGAAGTGGATGACCACAAATCTCCCACACATGGACCCTCCATGGGCTGCAAGTCAAGCAGGGTGATGTCTTTCTTTGGTAAATCCAGAAAGAAGTGCCTGAAAGACACAGGTGGAATATAGAAACCCGCTTATGCAAAACCCATGCACTTGGCAAATTAATCTTCTGCTATAGTGAAGAATGAATAGAAGCAATTGAGAAAGAACAGGATTGTCTAAGTTCCCTTTGCCTGTGTTTTACTTTGTATGATTTATGTATTTATTCATTCAGTTTTATAGTACAGAGGATTGATATGAGTTTACTATGAGCTATATATCTAGTCTCTCTCTTTCTCTCTTTCTTTTTTTCTCTCTCCCTTTCTTTCTTTCTTTCTTTCTTTCTTTCTTTCTTTCTTTCTTTCTTTCCTTTTCTTCTTTTTTTTGTTGTTGTTTTGAGATACGGTCTCACTAAGTAGCTAATATGCCCAGGCTGGTTTCAAAGTTAAAATCTTCTTACTTCAGCTTCCTACAGTACTAATATTACAGATATGAACTGAACCAGTTCATATGGGTAACCCAGATAATAACCCAGTTCACCTTGTCAGTTATAAATAGCAAGATTAACTCTGAAACATAAATGATAACAAATTATAGTATATTAGAAATTGCTTCTTGAAACATTTGATTGTCAATTCTATTTTTTTGTATTTTTCTGTAAAATCTCTTAATCATAATAAAATTTGAGATAGTATAACAGAAGATCAATTAGATCAATACTTTTGTCTCTATCTTTGTCCTTCTTTCCCTCCCTTCCTCTTTCCTCACTTCATCATGACATTACTTATTTTCTCTCTAAGGAAAACTTACCAGCAATATTCATTTATAAGCAAAAACTAAGCACTACTATTCCATTTTCACTCTTTCATTTGTTTTTAAAGATTAATATGCTCTAAACTTAAAGTACTGTGAATAATATTTTGGAAATCACTAAGTAAAATGGAAGGGTCTTAATACATACATGGTAGGCAGAAATTTAAACCTTCATCTAGGAATCTACACATATATTATCTTTCCTTCCATAAAATACTTCTCTGAGAATAAGAACGACTTGGAAATATGATGGGTCATCATTCCCATCATAGTGATTGTTAATCAGTTGCTTTCTATTAGTGTTAGGTGTGTTTAATTTTTGAAAATTCCAGTAGAAGAAACATTGCCATTAACCCTCCTAATAGACCTCCCCTCCTTCTGATTTGAACAAACTTATTTCGTTATTCTTGTCACTTTCAGAAACAGTTCTGGAAGTCCTTTCATGAGTGTCTGTAGTTTCACTGTTGTGCTTGCCTCAGTGTGCTGTATCAATTCAAATTCAATTCTTTCATGATCATCTTGTCTTTGGGGGATCCATATCTAATAATTAAAATGGTTGAAGACACACTGTAGTGTTTTGACAAGACTGCCTTTCTGTTGGATAACACTTGGAATCAGCATTCATTGATTTTTTTTTGTCAGACCTCATTAAGGCACACAAAATAGGACCTCCAGAAATGCTTCAAAAAGGATTTTAATATTTTTACATAGAAGCATTCCTTCACTGAAAACCAGGCACTGTACACCTATAAAGTCTACACATATGTGCTTATGAGGAGAAAACTGTCCCCATTAAATTATTAGGAGTGTGGTAAGTGAGAATTTCACTTCTATTTCTTGATTCCCAGAAGCAAATATTCTACCAACTTGGGACACAGTAAGTTTAGTGTAGACTGTGTATTGAATCTTTTGAGATACTGTGCATACTAAGCTACCTATTAAATTATAACTAAAACCTGGATGCTGCACTGACTTGTCAGCCAAGCACCTTCTCCATAGTATGATGGGACCAGAGTGATATGAAATTTTCTTCTTTTCCTTCACTGCAATGTAGAGATGATATTAATTAGTATTTTATAAAAGCAAATGAGAAATATTGTAAGTCATTGAACAATGATTCCAGGTGAGGTCTTTTAATATAATAATAATAATAATAATAATAATAATAATAATAACTATTAATACACCACTTAAATCCACTAGTCTAAATCTCTGTTAATTCTAGTTGGTATTAATCGTTGTTTTTTCAGAGAGGCTCTAAAATAATCCATATGCCAAAATGGACTGATTGTGTGCTTTAAGGACTGGTACCACATTAAGGTACAGTTTTGGACTCTGCTACTGTCATATTAGACATTCAACAGGAGCCATAAAAATGAAAAATATTGGTGAGGGACTGCCATATTTTTGGCTCCCAAATATTCTCAACCTTTCTCATCGCCATAATTGTTGCATTTATATCTTCATTATTCAGTATCAGATTCTATACAAAAACAGGCTGGTTAAAATCAACCGAATGAGTCAACCTATCTATGTTTTTAGTTATTGCCTCTTCAATCCTCTTTTGAAATTTAACATGAAGTAAAGGATTCCTACACTTTTTGTTTATTTCTATGTATCGTTCACATGCTTCTCCCCCATGCTTCTCCCCCATTGTTTTTCATTTATTGTATAAGAATCATTCCTATAGCAGCATAACTATTTTCTTTCTTATAACCAGTTTCCTTTTGGAACTACTTGGATAACCAGGACAACACACAGTTCTAGTAACCTAGAGAATTTTCATGAGGTGAAGTTCAGGCTACTTGTTTGTCTAATGCATCATAATTAGTGGGCTTAGAATCAACCAACACCTATTAGTGAAAGTATATATCAAATGGATAAAATTATCTGCAAAATAGCTCATATATTTACTCCAAAGGGATACAGCTATCCACTAAAATTTTATACTGGTGATTTCCAGAGTGTTTGTACGGCACCCTATTTGCCATGAACACTTCATGTATTATTGGATTTCTTGAGTCTTAAAGACCCACCAGTCGAATGATTTGTATTGCAGCAGTAACTTGCTAGAAACCATTTTCTCACTCAGGCCCCCATGCAATCTTGCAGACGTATCAGTGATTTTTAAAAATGACTGAAACCAGAAAGTTCAACAGTGATATATGTTGCCTTCAGAAGCACACTCCCAGCTTATTTTATGGAGACTTCCAAACAAAATAGCCAGAATATTCATGATTTCGATTTTTGGTGTGAGTAGACTTCTTTTCATTATTGTAACAAAATACTTGAAATAATATACTTAAAGACAGAAAAGCATTAGTTTGACTCATAGTTTTAGAAGATTCAATCTATGGATGGTTGGCTGCATTGCTTCTGAGCAAAGGCTCATGGTAGGAATTCATAATGGATCAAACCCATTCACCTCCTGGACCAGACATGAAGAAGTTGGAGGAAAAGGAGTTGTTCAGCTCTTGCTGTTCCCACAGTGAGTCGAAGACTCACCACTACACCCCATCTCTTAAAGATTGTACTAACTTTCAAGAACACAAAGCTGAAACTGAACCTTTAAGACTCAGCTTTTTGGGACATTTAAGATACAAACTATAGCAATCTTTATATATGTAATATATTTTACAGATGTAAAACCAGAGAGTGTGGAGATTTAAGAGGTAATCTACCATTACATAAATAAAAATTATTTTTCAAATTCTGTCTTCAGGCTCCTAAGCTAGAATTCTTTTTAATAGGAAACTAAATATCAAGGAATAGGTCTAATTTGGAAAAGAAATTTTATGTAACTAAACTACAATTTGTTACAGTAGTTGTGGGGTAGAATTTCTCCTTGAGATCTAAGTCTAGATCTGACCCTATTTTGAAGGAGAAGTGTCTGTGACATTACCATGTGCCAACTGAACACACACATATGTCTCATAATAATTCCTATGATAAAGCACACTTAAATTATAGGAAACACCCTTGCAATTGTTACACAATGATGAATTTTTTCCTTGTATTTAAAAACTGACTTCTTACCGTTCATCGTACAATGCACTTTCTCTTCCTCACTGCCTAACACACCTACATACACAAAAACACACACATGCTCTTACACACATATCAGACATATACACACAATTTGTCTTAGAAACAAAGTATATAAACTTTAGTGTACATAACAATCACCCAGAATTGCTAACTCACAGATTGGTGGGCCCTTCTCAAATATTCCAATTAAATAAGTCTGGAGTATACCCCCAAAGGATGTACATTTAACAACTTTCCCGTGAGACCTTCACCACTGGCCTGGCTCACTTTTAGAACTACTACTAGAGAGTAATGAAACTATTGCATTATTACTAATGAAACCAGTAGTGCTTAGCAATAAGGGTTAAGAAGTCTGATTTGTAGTGTTTGCTGATATCTGTTGCTGATTTCAAGCTACTCATGTGATGTCATTTCACATAAATTTGGGAAGAAATGTGTGTGATATGAGTTTGTATTAACCAGTTCCAGCACTTGGCTGGATGAGACATTTTCATATTTTAAAATGCCTGGCTGAGGTGTGATTGGATACAAGCCACTCTGCAGCCAAATAGGTGATCATAAAATCTTTTTTATTATGACTGTTGTCACTGATTTCCATACTCACTTTTGAAATAAAGTTAAATGCATAGTGCCTGGAAATTCAAATCCTTTTAAAATTTTCTCTTACAATGATTTTCCTAATGCCTCTACAGCCAAGCTGGTAGAATCTGTCCAAAGCCTCCTTCTTCTCCACCAAGTCCAATTGCAGAGTAAGAGAAAGGAAATCTTCTGATCCTGGAAGATGGAAGAGAAGAAAATTTATGGCCAAGTGGTAGAGTTGCTTGGAAAAACAAAATAATCTCCATTTAAGCATGAAGTTAAGACTTGCTTTATCCTTTACTGTGAGGTAGCTTACTAGGGAAGCACAAACATTAAAATAAACACACACACTCTTTTGCCATTTAGAAATATATTTATAAAATCTATTTCCTCCCCAATAACTAGAAATGTAATACTCTATTTCATTTCTGAGGATATGTTGGTAGATTGTTATGGAAAATAAATAAGGGTGTCATTACCAAACATGTTTAAAAACATTATGGCAAATGCACACATTTTATTTCCTGAAAGCTTTGTTGTATTTTAAATATCAATTTGAACTGAGAATATCTAGAAAGGTAAAAATGCCGTTAGTCTATTATATTGAATAATAGAACCATTTTGAAAAGAGAATATTTAACATTTTGATAGATATGTACTAGTGACAAGAATAGAGTTCAGAAAATAATTTTACTGTAAATTAGTTTTAATGGACATAGGAGTAGATATGGCTATGAAATAATCACATATTGAAATCAATAGCAATTCTGTTACTGCTAATAATTAGAAGTAAGTATTTCAGGGTCAAGTTATTGTTTTGATTGATTAGGAGATTAAAACACTAATGGCAGGCAGCTGGGCAAATTAATTCAAAGTTTTTAAAATTTAAAAATTGATCTACAAATTAAATTGTATGCTGTTATCTAGAAATATATGAATTCAGCAATTATTTTTATAAGTATAACCCAGTGTTACTTATTTGCTCCTTTTAAGATTATTTTTTCTTCTTTTTATCAAGCTGGTTTTTTTAAATGATTGACAATATATATGTACATGTATGTTTATGTATATCTATAGATGTATATGTTTACAAGACTATTACAGTATGTATTTCTAACCATAGGAAGATTTTTGTACATGTAAACAAATACTTTCGGGCTCAGTCACAACAAAGCATATTTATTGAAATAAACTGGTGGTGATTATAGAATGTACAGACAAGATGAATGTTTTGACCTAGGAAGAAACCAAATTTTTCTATCTTACCTCCAAATTTTTCATTCTTCCTATACTATGTGTCATATTCTACATTTTTCCTATTAGTGTGATCTTTCTTTATGAAATCTAGCCTTTACCTTGGACTTTAGACTCTATATTTCCTTTATAAGGCTCATGTCTCAGCAATGAGAGAAAAATAACTAAGAATTTTAACAACTTATTTCTTAGGGTTTTCAGTCCATAATTAGTTGGCTCCAAGGCAGGGTGGAATATAGCAGAGGGGCATCATAGAGGACAAACACTTCATGGTGCCAACACAGTGGCAAAAGCAACAAGGGGACTTAACAGGGTCTTTCTGCCCTTTTCATATTATTTAGACTACTTAGTGTGGTAGTACTCATGCCCTTAATCCTAGTGCCCTAGTGTGTCTAGCCCCGATATCAATTAACCACACACTGTAGATTCAGCCATTCCTGAAAAAGCATGAGGCTTTGGGGGACATGTAGGAATAAGCTAAAACAACTCATTACAGCAATTACTGTTTTTTTCTCTCACACACTATCAGCTCTTAATTCTTTATGAATATTTCTGTTATCATAAAAATAGGTCCTCAAATTCACAATTTAAAAGAACATAATATATATTTGCATATAGTATATTCCAAACAGAGCCCATACACTTTTCTCAGCTATAAACGCATTGTTGATTTCCTTTCACAGCAAAAAGTTTTCTAAATGATATCTATACAAAGCATCTCTATCATTGGGGAGGTTTTAGTTTCAATTCAACACTAAAGTACTCCCTCTAGAATCATTAAATACTGCTACATGAGCAGATTATGCTGAATTAAGACTCTGCACCATTTGTCTAATATTTAAGTAGTCCATGCCAAATTTTTATTTTAAATGAATGGTTTTGACAATATTAAATAATAAATATATTGTATTTTATTATCATTAAAATACCCAAGTATGTACAGAAGGAATAGACTATAATTGAATAGTACTGTAATCTAGCAAGCATACTCCAGTTCAACTAATTTATTTCCAATCACTGTGACTCTGTAAGACTCAAATCTTTAAAAATTACTATTTATCACTGTGAATTCATCTTTGATTCTTCTTTAAATAATAATTTCAAGAGGAAAATTATTGGATGTTTCACTGATTCCAATTCATTTTTTGTCATCTGCATGGTCCTGGTAAGCCAATTCTTCTCAAAAGTGGTGCTATCTATGTGTAGGACTGATGTTTAATCTCCACTTGTTTCTAGTGGCAAACAACACCCACCCATACTTTTAAAGATCAAGCTTAGGGACAAGTCTTAGAACATTTAACATGTGCCAAATACAGTATATGAATACAACAGTAGAAGAGACTTGAATGCAGTAATTTTTATGCAGTTCAATATGCATTTTGCCAAGGAAATGACATTCTTAAATATCAGAATGCTCAGCTAATTTAATGGTGCGACTCTAAAGAAGTATATTTATACAAAATGAATCTCACTTGCTTTTAAGAAGTTCCAATATCTGCTTTTTATAGATTGAATCTATAAAGAATAATCACTAAAATCCAAAACAACATATATTTTATAAGTGGTTGGGTTCACCTTATGTAACACCACCACTAGGAACACATATGACCCTGATTTATTTTCTATGGATTTTCCATTCAGAATAAAATCTATGCTTCCATCTCTGGTGTATAGATTTCTGTTTGGCCTAGGACTTCCTATCACTCTATCTAAATCTCATGATGATATAACACATTGTCTAACAGCCAGTTATCTGATCTTTATCTAGTTAAATGTATACATTTCTAGGACTGGAAGGATTGTAGAGACCAGACTCATTCACCCAGAGTTCATTTTTCTGGCCATAGATCATTCTGGAGGATTTAGTTTACATATCTTTTTTTTCAATTAAGATTTTGGTGATAATTTTAATACATTTTCCTTACTATTCAATGGCTTCTGATAAATTTACATTTTGTGCTTCTATGTGGATTTTTACATGATTCATGTTCAGGCCCTTGCTTGCTTTCCAATTTCATTTTAGGACAGGTGGGATTATATATATTGCTCTCAGTACCATTTAAATGGCATACATGAAAAATGTTATGCACATAATTTTTATAAATATTTCATCAATTAAGTAATACACTGAATGAAAGTGTCACCTAAAGTCTAAATATCATTTCCCTCTGTTAATTAATCAGGAGTTAATTACAGCCTGAGTGCTATGATTTCAATGAGTCCATCAAGAAAGCATGTGCTGGAAATTTAACCATCAGTGCTGTAATGCTGGTAGGTGGGGTCTAAAGTGCAGTGATAATGACATGGGTGAATGCACTCATGCAGGTGCAGATTAACTATTTTGGAAGTAGAGTACAGAAGGAGGATTTTGGCCCCCTTTTATAATCTTTCTCCCCCCCCTTCCTCCTCCTCCTCCTCCTCCTCCTCCT
>NW_004624761.1:5245739-5258988 GCF_000247695.1 Heterocephalus glaber
GAAGTCTGTTTTTGAGGCTTGTTTATGTGTCTTCTCATTTCCATGGTGTGTGTGTGTGTGTGTGTGTGTGTGTGCGCTTCTGGTGCCCAGGCAGCTCACCTTCTCTGCCCTAGGAGCTTGGGATGGTGGCAGGGGAGATTCCTTCTAGGTGCTGGGACTGGCTCAGCTTCTCTGCACTAGGATCCTGGGATGGAGGTGGGGAGCTTCCTTCCGGGTGCTGGGACCGTAAATTTAATAGCTTTTAAAGTGCTTTTTGAATAAGTTGCATTGATATCCTAATTAATTAATCCATATTAATTATACATATTTACTTAAAAATACATTAAAAATTATTGCTACTCATGATATTTATTGGAAGCAATCACATTGGACATGCACTGTTTGTATTTGTCTTGATCCTTTAATCTGACAATGCTTTGTCATTATTGCATTTATAATTCCCATGCCTATTTGTATTATATGTAATATAGATAAAATGTCAATAAAAAGACACTTCTATCTTTATTTTAAATTATTTTTCTTGCTTTTCATGTAGGTTGAAGTGTTATTGCTATACAATCAATGTCTAGAAAATATTTCCTGAATAACTCAGTTTGATTTTGATTTACATCCTCCTACCCTAATATGTACAATCTATTTTAGGTTATGCTAATATACATATGTCTAAATTTCAAACTACATGAATCAACATACAAAAAATTAAGTTCTTAGAGTTTTGTTTTAAGCATAATCAGATCTAATTTCATTCTAATATTTTACAGAGATGATATAATTCAGAAATGTTACTGTTTAAGAGATGAAATATATTAAAAAAATAAGACTCTCAGCTTTCTGAACTCATGTTATGTATATTTTTGTTTGTGATAGTCAAGCATCAAATCACTTCTAACAAAATAAGATAATATAGTATTATGTTGATAAAAATAAAGATTTAAACATTTATTATTCTAATAAATACTGAATTAATTTTCCCATAAATACCTATTCAAGTCAGTGATTTCACTGACAAGTTATAAAGACTAGAAATGACCAATAAATTCATAAAATTTGTTCACTATTGCTAGTCATCTGAGAAGTGTAAATTTAAACACCACTCAAGTTTCATCTTATTGCAGAAAGAATGGCTATCAAGAAATCAAGTAATAGCAAATGCTGGCAAGGCTATGAGGAAAAAGGTGACATTCTATATTGTTGGTGGAAATGTAAACTAGTACAACCACTATGGAAATCAATACAGAGGTTTGTCAAAAACTAAAAAATAGAATTCCATTCAACATAGCTATTTCCCTATTAAATATCTTACCAAAAAGAGTTAAAGACATCATATTAGAGAGATCTTGTTTATAGCAGCACAATTCATAGAAGCTAAATTATGGAAGCAGCCTATATGTCCATTCACAAGTAAATGGATAAAGAAAAGTGGTATTCATAAACAATGGAGCACTACTCTGCCATAAAGAAGGGTAAACTTTAATCATTTATAGGAAAATAGATGTGCCTTAAAACTATGATGTCAAGTGAGGCAAATCAGACAAACAGCTTAAAGATCATATAGTTTCTCTTATATGAGAAATCTAAATTATACTTAAAAAGCAAAATGAAAGTAATAAAAAGAAAATTTTTTTCTCCAAATTGGAAGGGGAGAAAAGATGGAGTTTGGCAGTGAGGGAAGAGAAGGACATTTAAAAAAGAATTAAGATGTGTCATGTTTATATACCAATTTGCCATGATTAATGTAATTATCATCTATTGCAAAATTGTTCTAATAAAAAGATACAAAGACTTTTATGAAAAAGAATGAAAAATGTGATTTTTATCAGAAATATTTTATGCATTTTAAAACTTTAAATTATTTAGGGTAAATGGAAATAGAATTAAATGAATATGAAAACAGCCATTTTTTCTATAATAAAACCTTTTGTGTCAACCTGATTAATCTGTCAGCACTGAATGACTGATTAAAATAATTAAATGCAATTTTAATTTTTAAAATTGGTATTTCTTTAGCAAACAAAAATGAGAATAATTATGTTTTCAAATTAAGCTAATTTTAAAATTGAGTAAATTTAACCCATAGTACTTGATTTTTAAATGTCACTATTCTGTGCCTTGAAACATAACTGATTATAATTTTTTGACTGCATTGTAAAGCAAACAAATTATATTTTAATAGGTAAAATGCCAAATGAGTTCAACAGAAGCATAAAGGGAATTCTAAAGATAAATTAGACTAAAGAATAAATATATAAGACAAATATGGTACCAAGGTCTAATTTTTTATTTCACTTCAAGAAAGAAATTTTCTTCTGTTTTATTTGAACAATCCATATATATTAACAAATTTTTATTTGCTTTGAACTTAGAAACATGTTATGCATTGGATCTGCATTTATAAGAATTCTCTTGATATTTATGTAGAAATTTAGCTAAGAATTATTATTTTAAATAACCTTATGAGTGTCATGATACTACTAGAAATAAAAATTAAATTTGATTAATTCATTTGTATTATCTTGAATTAGGCATCTTTTATTTTACCATAATTACTTGGTGGATCATGTAAAAATTATGAAATCAGTCTGCAGAAATTACATGTGACTACTACATTAAAACATCAATATTCATGTTACATAAAATACTTCTTTATACTGAGTTATCTATATACCATTTAAAATGCACTTCACTTTCTAAAAGAATTGTTTAAAAAATAATTAGGAAGAAATTATCTCCCAAATGCTGTGACAATTACTTCAATAAGAAGAAAAACATCTCATATCTACCAGGTACTTTATTATTTTAGATATGAAAATAATCAACATTAAAATGTTTATAGTGAATGGCTTACTTTGTTGGGCTAAAACAAATTTAAGTCAAGTAAAACAGATCTTGTTTAGCATTCTCAAATATTCTTAAATTATTTGGACTCCAGCAGGCACTAACGTTTTTGGTTGATATTATCTGTATAATAAATGCATATATTTGCAAGTATAAATATATATTACAATTAAAATGTGAGCAGAGTTTCACAGATTTCTTTAGGGTTTTTAAATTTGAAGGTTTTCTTTGGTTTAATCATAAAAATTTTTTAATGTCAAATGACATTTTTCATAACAGCACCAGAAATATGTGAACGTTGACAATTTCATGTTCTTCATTGTTTTCCTTCAAATTAACATTTTGGCTGAAAAGCTAGTAGCTCTTGGGCTGTATCCATGAGCACTCTTCATGACCTTGTGATATAAGGGAAGATATTTCTACCAACAAATGCATCTGAAAGCAAGCAACATTTCTGTCAGATTAATTTGATTTCTGTCAGATTAATTTGTGAATCTCTCTGTCTCTCTCTCTCTCTCCATCTCCGTCTCTCTCCACTTTATCAGGAAATCAAACTTCTACTTGAAGATCAATTTTATGTTGTTCAAAATTTACCCATGGAATGCAACATACAATGTTATATATATTTATTATTTCTTTATTTTCCTTAAAACAAATCATTTTCAAAAGATGGAGTTAAATTCATGACAGGTGTCTTAGATACTTGGCAGTTCTGATCAAGAAACATTGGTTATATTTCACGTTAACATGTATGGAGACAAGAACACTAGCCTTTCTTTTAAAATAAGTAAATAGATCATTTAAATTACAAATATTACATTGTCTCAAAGCATTTCAAAATTGTTTCCTAGTATTATTTTGCATGACAAAAATCTTCAACATTTCAATGACCTGGACAGGCTGTGCTTAGCTTTGTTTTTCTAAGTGAATACCAGTGGCAGAAAAATTTGCTTTGATTATGTTCACATGTATGCAACACATAGAAAACAAAAACTGGTGCCTTAAAAACTTTTACTGAGTTTTTTTGGTTGCCAAATCCTATATTCAAAGAATATTCACCAGGTCTGTTTAAGTCGCATTACTTGTCAAAGATATTCATTCCTTTCTGTTTTTTTGTTTCAAACCACAAACATGCTCAATTATTTCCAGAGAACATGATTTGTGAGAGGGTCTCTGATTTTTGTATGTGGCTTCTTTGTCCTGCCAGGCTTAAGCCATTGAAACACCACCTATTGTTTCTTTGATTTTTGTTGTTTTGTTACGCTAATATGACACTTTAATTGAATCCAATATTTACTTTGGTTCAATTCCAGTTACTTTTTACATGGCGCTGAATATCTACAAAAATAGCATAATACAAACCTAGATGCTGGGTCAGAGATAAAGATGTCTCTTTGTGGCCTTCCTAGTTCTATTGGAAAATACATTGCTATAATGGAGACAACTGAATAGCAGCTTACCATTACATTCACTGACATCACAAACATCAAAAAGATTGCTAAAGTTTTTTTTTTGTTTGTTCACAACTTTAAGCATTAGAAACAGCAGTTTCCTTAAATCATACTGATGGTCTTTTTATTTTAATATCTATTAATGGCAAGTATTTGGTATAGCCTTTGTATTAGACATTTTCTTGTCTCTGGAACAAAATACCCGACACCTTCAATTTAAGAGAGGAGAGGCTTATTTTGGATTAAGTTTTATGTGTATTAAGTCCATGGCTGCCTGACCCAAGGCAGACATGAAATGCAGAATAACATGGCAGAGCAAAGCTGTTCAGTGTTTGGAGGCCAGGAATGACAGAGAAGGGAGGAAATGACAAGAATATACCCTTCCAAGTTTTGCTTCTAATGACCATTGCATTCTGACCAGGCTCCACCTCTGACTTTTGGGGAATATTTTATATCTAAACAACAATAGGTGTTATTACCACCATAATAATTGCATTATTTGACTCTGTAAAGAATCTAAACCTGTTTTAACTAAAAGTCTCTAGTAAACAATTTGATATAAATATAATTTTCAAAACAATTTTAAAATGTGATGGATACAGTTTTTTAAAAATATACGTTAGCACTTCATTTCTCACAAACATTTCCTAAAGCTCTAAATAGCACAATAAAGATTAACAATTTCTATTGTAAATTTGAAGAGTACAAATTTAAATTTGATGGACTTGAATATTTGTGAAGATGCATCCATGTTCTAAGTATTTGACTGTTGGATATTGAATTTTGTTACCCCTTCCCTGAAGATTACATGCAGTAATAATGTTATGGAGAAAGTGGCAGTATGTGATGTATAATAAATTCTGATTAGATTCATTTCTTGAAGTTATAGCAGCTTAACTTGAAGCAAGATAAATCTCTCCCATTTCACCCAAAAAGAATTTGAAAATAGTATTTCTTTTGTCATAACATACCCACCCTCCCACCCACCCACACACACACCTTCCTTTCAAAAATGGCCTTAAAACATATTTTGTAGGCTCCTTGAACACTTCAAAATTTCTCTTCCATGATAACTTGAATATATGAGTATCTAAAAGTTGCTGTGCCACAAGTTAAAATTGTCTCCAAGTTTTACAACTTGTTTATCTTTCTACTGTATAGTAATTTGTAAAATTATTTACAATTCTCTACTAATTGAGGGGAAAAACTGCAAATTCAATGTAGCAAAGGATTATAGAATACATGAATTTCAACAAAATCCCAGTTCTTGCAGTAGTTTTCTGAAGAAGCACTCATCTGTCTATATCACTTCTCCATAAATATATTCAATATTGAATGAAATCACGTTTGTTTGTCTATTGTTTTATTACTTCAGTGGCTTCCATGGAATTAATACAGAAAAATCTACAATCTGTACTGTGGATATTGTTAAGAAAAAATAAAACAAGATTTTGATAAGGAAAACATTTACTCAAAATAATTATCAAAAAAGCCAAGGAAGATGAACAATCAGAAGAATGAAAGAACTATGAGATCTGTAATCATCTCACAGCTGAGCTAGAGAGAAAAGACTAGAAAGAAGTTTGATTAGGATATTGGGGTGAACTGGGAGTGGGCATGATCACAGGTTATTTATTGTAAAGTTAGCCTAATTTCAGGACATGACACTATGGAGATGGGGTCTGGTTGTTCAAGCTGAAGATTTGTCACACTTCATAGCCTTTGGGTAAGAACAGAAGTTTAGCTAAAGTTTAATCAAGTGAATTTGGGGGGGGGCATTTTACTCTGACTATACAGTGGATACAAGTATTTTAGCTAAACAGAATTGAGTGGCTTTGTGTCATGTTATCTAGTTTACAGGCAGAAATGTACATTTTTTAGAAAATGGATGTCTGGAACAAAACAAGGATGAGGAAATTTGTTTAATCTCTGCTGTTCTCCAGTATCTCAGGGCTGTGGTAATTAGTCACAAGGAATCAAAACTTAATTTTTGTGTTAGATATAAAAAGAACAAAAATTTCATTCAAATTGCAGGGAAAACAAGAAGTAATTTTGAATTCTACATTCAAGGAAATCTAGGCACCATTAATAATGATCTTCTGTGTTGAAAATATCTGATACTTTTTAAATTTACCATTAAACTAAATCTCTCCTTATTTCTTTTTGGAAGACCTATTTGTCACTAAAAGATAATTATTTGTTTTTCTGAGCAATTAGCTGATGTATCACAAGTGATTTTCATAGAACATATGACTCTAATAGTAAGGTGCTTCTCACAGGTTCTTGGATTGATAATATTCTTATGCATTTTCCAGGAAATAAAAGGACTATGAACAGAATGTTTTCACTCACAATGTGACTAATTAATCTGATTTCATAATTATTGTGTATGTGCACGTGTGTGTATGTATGTGTGTGTTTGTGTGAGACATTTCACCTTTGATTTTATAGTTTCTCTTTATATATAAAAAGTTACTTTTAAACTTTTACTGTTACATTTATCTATTTTCTATTTTTGCTTATATTTCTCCCTATGTTAGGTTTGTGTTTCATTTACAGTTTTACTGTCTATTCATTTAGGTGTAAAATTTAGCTGTTCTTTTTAGACTTTCATTCTTTTGAAAAATATAAGAACTTAAAGCTATAATATTTATTCTTATGCTAATTTGGCTTCCGCCCATAAGTTTTGAAATGCTATGGTAGTTTTTTTCACTCAGCCTAAACTTCTTAAATTTCTTTTTTTCTCTTTGATTAGTGCATTTCCATTTTAAACAGGAAACTTCTAAATATTAGGCATAATTATGAGCTTGTCTTTGTATCTGGAGATTATAGTTTAAGGAAATGCATCTGGTGGTCAAGTTGACAAGGGGTGTATTGTGATAGTTAACTGATTGTGTCAACTTGAGTAAGAAATGTCCAACTAAAATTGGTTAGCATAGTTCTGGATGTGGCTGAAAAGATTTAGTGGAGACAGAAGACCCACCTGTGGCCTGACAGCAACTAACAGGCTTTTCACCTAAATGGAATAAAAGGGAAATAAAGAGTGAAAGTTCATTTCTATTTCTATAAAGGAGCTCCAGTCTTCACATTCACCTTGGACATTGTCTCGTGGCTTCCAATGCAGATACTGCAGTCTTCTAGCACAGACCCTTCAACTTTCCATCACTGACTTCCCAGCCTCCTGATACAGACACTCAAAGGACACTCCTGTGAGCTCCAGACCTTTCACTAGCTCCTTCAGCTCTCCTGTGTATACATAACCCTCTTATACTCTTCCAAACTGCACTGTGTGGGAAGCCAATGTAAGCCTATCTTGTATATCCTTATATATTTATATATCTTGCTATCTTACATTAAATCTGTTTCTGTGGTAAATAGAGATGGATACAACTAATTTGTTATTTAAGAATGAATTATTTATTTTCCATGTATTTATGCTATCTTTAGTTTTCCTTGTATCATTCTTCCACATTTAACTATGTTCAGAGAAGAAACTGTAGGATTTTAATATTTTCAAAAATATTGGGAATCACTTTTTGGCTTAAAACTTAGTCTACCTAAGATGTTTCATGTATACTTAATAAAAATATATATTCTTCAATTGTTAGGTTAGTATTCATCTTAGGCTTGTATAATCTAGATATCTTATAATGCACATATATTTTTATTGATATTAAGCTTGGTTGTTCTCCCACTATTCAGAGTGATATTATTGAACTCTGTCTTACAAGAAAAACAACTCTCAACCTCTTAGATGTCAGATTGCCAAGTTCCTGTTCTCACATCAGGAAATGGCATCATCAACCAAAGGAGGAGGTCAGAAAAGTTTTATTGGAAAGGAGGAAAAAAAATGGCTCCTGGGTCTCCAGAAGAGGTCTTGAGTGGGTAGCTGCTGAGGATCTTTGTCAAAGGTATCTACACAGAGTCACCATATGGGTGCTAAGTGGGTCAAACTCTAATCAACCTATGGGATTACTAGAACAGACACTTAGCTAATATTGATCCAATAGGAAAACAAGTCACATAGCAAGAGTATAAGGAAAGATCAAAGGAATTCCTTAAAAGAGATAAGAGTATAAATCCAGATGTTCTGAACACTCAGCTATGCATCTGATAGCAGCTATCTGGGTCCACTGGACCAGGTGTGGCTAATTACAGTATAATCTAAAGTTGCTATTTATCTCCAGGAAGAGAAGCAGGGCTGACTATGGAATCTCCATCCTGAGGCTTCCAGCCACAATCCTGTTGTGTCTCATATTTTGCAATGACTTTTTTAAGGGACCAATCTCTCTCTGATTACATTTTAATTTCTGTTTAACTCAGCTGTCTATGATTAACTCCAATTGCTATTGAAAAACTATTTATTTGCCCTTCAACTTCTGTCAATATTTGATTTATATGTGCAGAGTTTCTACTGTTTGGTGTAAATATGTCTATAGTTGATAGATTTTCTTGGTAAATTAATTTTTCAATATATGATGTAATTTTTGTCTTTCATAGAAATTTCTTAGAATATATGGGTTTAATTAGAAGAGAGAGGAAAACACATATGTCCCTAAATATCCTCTAAAGGAACATTCCCAGCCACCATACCACAGCCCCCAGTGCCCTGATCAGAGCTGGCCCAGCACAGAGGAGGTGAACCTTCTGGGCTACCATACCACTGCCCTCAGTGCCCAGGAGCAGAGCTACCTCTAGTGTGGAGAAGGTGAACTTTCCAGGTTGCCATACTGTCACTCCAGTGCCAAAGAGGTGAGCTTCATGGTGGCCAGAAGAACCCATCATTTTCCCCCCCATTAAAATGAGAAGATACTTAAACAAGTCTCAAAACCAGACTTCCAGATCAACTAAAGCAACCCTAAAGGGAAACAAGATGGAACACTCTGATACTCAACCACATGGACTCCTTGAACTGGCAACAAAAAAGGCTCTGGCAAAAATGAAATCAGAAATAATTTTCAGATACTAGCAGAGATTGTGCCCATATTGAAAGACACAAACAATAAATTTAGAGAGGACACAGATAAAAAGATAGAGGAGCTGAGGAACATGATGGAATACCAAAAAAGCAAGCAAATGGAATCCATAAAACAAATGCAAACAGATTTCCAGGAGATTAAAAACTCCATTGAAACACAGCATTAAACACAGCAGAATGAGCCAATGTGAGGACAGAATTTCAGATATAAAAGATAAGATTGCAATGAGTGACCAGGAAAAGAAAAATTGCTTCAAAGTTGTAAGGGACCACAAGAAATCAATCCAGCAACTGCTAGATGATGCAAAGAATAGCATAAGACTGATCAGAGACAATGAAGAAACAGGAGAAAGTGAGGACAACATGAAAAAACTGTTCACAGAAGTGATGGCAGAAAACTTCCCAAGCAGGGGAAAAGAACTTGACATACAGATAAGTGAGGCATATAGGACTCCAAATAGCCTTGATCAAAAAACATCTGCACATAGGCATACAATTGTTAAGATTCCAGAAACTCAACAGAAGAACAAAGTTCTAAAGCAGTTAGAGAAAAGAAACAAATCACCTAAAAAGGAAAGCCCATCAGAATCACAGCAGACTTCTCAGGGTGAACTCTCAAGGCAAGAAGAGCTTGGAGTGATGTATTTCAAGCCATAAAGGAAAAGAGCCTTCAACTCCGATTGATATACCCTGCAAAACTATCTTTCAAAATTGATGGAGAAATAAGATACTTCCATGACAAAGAGCACCTTAGGAACTTCACGAACACAAAACCAGCACTCCAAAAATTTTAGACAATATACTAGGAAAAGACATTGAGGATCACAACTCCAGGAAGCAAAGCAGAATGAACCCATCTGGCATGACAAGAAATTAAATGTAAAGGGGGAGAACCCAACAAAAAGAAAAAGTCATGGCAATGACAAGTCAATATGTATCAGTTATAACCATGAATGTTAACGGTCTCAATTCACCAATCAAAAGAAATAGACTGGCAGAATGGGTCAAGAAGCAAGATCCAACAATTTGCTGCATACAAGAAACACACTTAATTCTAAAAGAAACTCATAGACTGAAAGTTAAAGGGTGGAAACAATACTCCATGTGACGGGAACCTGAAAAAAAGCAGGAGTAGGTATCCTCTTTGGAGATCAAATGGATTTCAAACCAACACTGATTAAGAGAGACAAGGAAGGACACTACATTCTTGTAAAGGTAACAATAAGAGGAAGAGAAAACAATCATAAACATATATGCACCAAACACTAGTGCACACAACTATATAAAACAAATACTAATGGACATGAAAAATCAAATAAGCACTAGGACAATAGTAATGGGGGACCTCAATACCCCACTGTCACAAATAGAAAGAAGAACTAGACAAAAAATAAGCAACAAAATACTAGAACTCAATCAAACTCTTGAACAAATGAACTTAACAGGTGTTTGCAGAGTGTTCCACTCCAAAAAAGAAGAATTCACCTTTTCAGCTGCACAAAGGTGATTCTCCAAAATAGACCATATACTTGCTCATAGAACATGATTAAGTAAATGCACAGGGATTGAAGTTATCCCTTATATATTATCAGACCACAGTTTGATGAAACTGGAGACCAATAGCAAAAGAAATTACAATAATTTCATAAACATATGGAAATTGAACAACACACATTTCTGAATAACCAATGGGTCACAAAGTATAATAAAGAAGAAATGTGACTTGTGTAAATACCAAATAGTTTCTCTACTGTGAGAAACTGAAAGTGAAAATAAGGACTAAAATGTATAATAGATAATGTGAAATAGGAAGAAAAGGGGCAAAAGGAAGGGGGGAGTGTGAGGGGTAGGAGAAAGGAAAGAAGGAATTGGAATTAATATGAGAAAATGAAAAAATGGAAACAAAGTTTTTGTAAATAGGGAGGGATGGAGGGGTTGAAAGGAGGGCAGGGGAAGGTGGAAAATAGCAATCAAGAGAGTATGTAAAGGTGCATATCTCCAATGATGAATGTCATTATATTGTCCACCTAAAATGTACCAATAAAAGGATATACAAGAAAAAGAAGAAGAAATCCAACAGTTTCTACAATTAAATGACAATGACAATATAACATATTGTCATCTATGGGACACAATAAGAGGACTCTTATGAGGGAAATTCCTAGGACTAGGGAGCCCAATTAAACAACCTGATGCTGAACCTCAAGCTTCTAGAAAAAGAAGAGCAGGACAACCCCAAAGCTCATACAAAGGAGGAAATTATAAAGATAGGGGCAGAAACCAATGCAATGTAGACTAAGAGAATGATATAAAAAATCAATGAAGCCAAGAGTTTGTTCTTTGAAAGAATAAAGAAAACTGACAAACACTTAGCCAAACTTATCAGAAAAAGGAAAGAAAAGGCCCAAATCCATGAATTAGGAATGAAAAGGGTGAAATTACAACTGACCCAGCAGAAATCCAGAGGATCATCAATACCTACTTCCAGAACCTATATCCTAATAAGATGGAAAACACAGAAGAAATGGACAGATTCCTAGATACATATGAATTACAAAGTTGAATGAAGACCTAAAAATGCTAAACAACACAATATCAATCAATGAAATTGAAAACATAATTAAAAACTTACCAACTAAGAAAAGCACAGGTCCTGATGGCTTCACTGCTGAACTCTACAAGACATTTAGAGCGGAAGTGCTGTCACTACTGTTTAAACTCTTCAATGAAATAGAAAGGGAAGCAACACTCCCAAATTCATTCCTGGAAGCAAGCATCACCTTGTCCCCAAAGCAGAGAAAAACCCATTCAAAAAAGAGAACTATAGGCCAATCTCGCTAATGAACATAGATGCAAAAATCCTTAATAAGATACTGGCAAATAGAAGAAGATCATCAAGATTACACAGCCTGACCAACTGCGATTCATTCCAGGGATGCATGGATGGTTCAATGTACGCAAATCAATAAATGTAATACACTGTATTAATAGACCCAATGAAAAAAAATAGGATCATCTCAATAGATGCAGAAAAAGCATTTGACAAAATCCAGCATGTATTTATGATAAAAACCCTAAAAAAATTGGAATAGATGCTCTCTACTTCAATCTGATAAAAACCATCTATGAAAAACCAACAGCCAATATCATACTAAATGGTCAAAAAATGAAATCCTTCACAATGTAATGAGGAACAAGACAAGGATGTCCACTATCACTACTCCTGTTCACTATAGTTTTGGACATATTAGCCAGAGCAATTAGACAAGAGAAAAAAAATAAAAGGAATAAAGATAAGAAATGAAGAAGTCAAATTGTTCTTGTTTGGAGATGACATGATATTCTATATAGAAGACCCCAAAACTCCTCCAAAAGTCTCCTAGACTTAACCACCAAATTCAATAAAGTCGATTTATAGAAGGTCAACCCAAAGATATCAATAGCTTTTCTGTTCATGAAAAACACTCACCGAGAGAAATTGGGCAATCAAATCCTTTCACAATAGCATAAAAAAATTTAAATACCTAGGAATCCACCTAACAAAAGAAATCAAAGACCTCCTCTCTGAAAACTATAGTTCTCAGAAAAAGAGATTGAAGAGGATATCAGAAAATGGAAAGACGTGCCTTGCCCCTGGATAGGAAGAAACAACATAGTGAAAATGGCCATACTTCCAAAACTGCTATGTGGATTCAATGAAATCCCATTTGAAATTCCAGCAGCATACTTCACAGACCTTGAGAAAACAATCCAAAACTTCATTTGAAACAAGAGGAGACCCAAAATAGCAAAAGCAATTCTAGGCAACAGAGACACAGCACAGGGTATCACAACCCCCAAGTTGAAACTATACTTCAAAGCTACTGTGATAAACACAGCATGGTACTGGCAAAGAAACAAACCTGAGGGCCAGTGGAACAAATTGAAAGATGCAGAAAGAACTCCAGACACACTCAGCCACCTCATCTTTGACAAAGGAGCCAAA
>NW_004624761.1:5276666-5288554 GCF_000247695.1 Heterocephalus glaber
TTAATTCCATTCCCTTCTTTCCTTTCCCCTACCCATCCCACTTCCCTTTCCCCTTTGCCCCTTTTCTTCCTATTTCACATTATCTATTATGCCTTTTAGTCCTTATTTACACTTTCAGTTTCTCACACTAGAGAAACTATTCGGTATTTACACATGTATATCTTATGGTATGATTCTTTTAATTCTTTTGGGAAGATACCCAACAGGGGAATAGCTGGGTCAAATGGGGTCACTAATCCTAGTTTTTTGAGGTATCTCTATATTGATCACCACAGTGGTTGCCATATTGATTGCCACAGTCTGCATTCCCACAAACAATGTAGAAGGGTTCCTTTTTCCCCACAGCCCTGCCAGCATTTCTTCTTGGTTGATTTCCTTTAATAGCAGACATTCTTTCTGGAGTGAGATGGAATCTTAGTGTTGTTTTCATCTGCATCTCTCAAATGACCAGTGATGTTAAAAATATTTTCATATGTTTATTTGCTGCTTTTACTTCTTTGTCTCAGAAATGTCTGTTCATTTCAGATGCCCATTTTTGAATTGGATCTTTAAATTTAGGGGATCTTTTCTTTTTAAGTTCTTTATATATTCTAGATAGTAGTCCTGTGTCTCAAGAACAGCTGGTAAAATTTTTTTCCAACATTGTAGATTGTCTCTTAGCTCTGTTGGTGTTTTCTCTTGAAGTGCAGAAGCTTTTCATAGGATGAGATCCCATTTGTTGATTCTCTCTGCTAGTTCCCAAGGTACTAAGGTTTTGTTCATAAAATCTTTTCCTGTGCCAAGGTCTTCAAGGATTCTACCTAACCTATCTTCCAGCAAGTTTATTATTAAATTTTTAAAATATTTATATCTTTGATACACTTCAATTTTAGTTTAGTGCATGGTGAAAGATAAGAGTCCAGCTTTAATCTGTGGGAGGGTGAAATCCAGTTTTTCCAGTACCATTAATTAAAGAGGGTTTCTTCCTGTGAGGGTTGTTGGCTCTTTTGTCAAAGATGAGGTGGATGAATATGTCTGGAGTCCTGTCTGCATCCTCTAATGATTTACACCGATCCTTGGTTCTGTTTCTTTGCTAGTACCATGTGTTTTTATTACAGTGGCTTTGTAGTATAGTTTCACAGGGGGTATCACAATCCCCCTGTCATGTCTTTGTTGCCTAGAATTTCTTTTGCTATTCTAGGTCTTTTCTGGTTCCAAATGAATTTTTGGATTACTTTCTCTAGTTCTGTGAAATATCTTGTTGGCATTTCAATCTGGATTGCATTGAATCTATATAGTACTTTTGGAAGTATGGCCATTTTTTCTATATTGGTTCTTCCTACCCAGGGACAAGGGATGTCTTCCCATTTCCTGATATCCTCTTCAATCTTTTTTTTTCAAAGTCCTGTAGTTTTCAATGTAGAGGTCTTTTACTTCCTTCTTTAGATTGATTCCAAGTTATTTCATTTTTATGCTACTGTGAAAGAAATTATTTCCCCAAGTGTTCTCTCAGTGAGTCTGTTATTTGTGTACAAGAAGGCTATTGATTTTTAAGTGTTGACCTTGCATCTAGCTACTCTACTAAATCTGTTAAGTAAATCTAGAAGTTTTTAGCAGAGTTTTTTGGATATTCTATGTAAAGTATCATGTTATCAGAAAATAATGACAGTTTAACTTCTTACTTTCCTATCTTTATTTCTTTTATTTCTTTCTCTTGCCTAATTGCTTTGACTAGTTTTCAGAACTATATTGAACAGGAGTGGATGGGCTGGCAATTTAGCTAAGTCGTTTTGCCACCTGCCTCACAAGCACAAGGTCCTGAGTTCCATCCCTGTTACAAAAAATAAATTACAAGGAGTGGAGATAGTGAACATCCTTGTCTTGTTCCTGATTTTTGTGTGAAAGCTTTCAGTTTTTGACCATTTAGTATGACGTTGGCTGTTGGTTATTCATAGATAGACTTTATCAGATTGGAATAAAGAACATCTATTCTAATTTTCTGTGGGGTTTTATCATGAATGGATGTTAGATTTTGTTGAATGCTTTTTCTGCTTCTATTTAGAAGATCATAATTTTTTTGTCCTCAAGTCTGTTAATATATTATATTACATTTATTGATTCATCTATGTTGAACCATCCTTGAATCTGTGGGATGAATCCCACTTGGTCAGGATGTATGATCTTCTTGATGTTCCTCTGTATTCTGTTTACCAGTATCTTATTGAGGACTTTTCCATCTATGTTCATCAGGAAGATTAGCCTGTAGTTCTCTTTTTTGGTTGGGTCTTTCTGTGCTTTCAGAATCAAAGTAATGCTTGCTTTAAGGAGTGAATTTGGGAGTACTGCTTCCCTTTTAATTTCATTAAAGAGTTTTAGAAGTAGTGGCATTATCTCTTCCCTAAATTTCTTGTAGAATTCAGCAGTGAAGCCATCAGGACTTGGGCTTTTCTTTGATGATAAATTTTTAATTACATTTTCAATTTCACTGATTGAATTTGGTGTGTTCAGAAGTTTTATATCTTCTTTGTTTAGCTTTGATAATTTATATGTATCTAGGAATCTGTCCTTTTTTGTGTTTTCTATTCTATTGGAATATAGGTTCTCAAAGTAGGTATTGATGAACCTCTGGATTTCTGCTGGATCTGTTGTTATTTTCACTCCTAATTGCACGGATTTAAGCCTTTTCTTTTCTTTTTTTTTTATAAGGTTGGCTAAGGGTTTGTCAACTTTATTCTTTTGAAAAAACAACTCTTCGATTCATTGATTTTTTATATTGTTCTTTTAGTCTATATTGCATTGATTTCTGCTCTGATGTTTATAATTTCCTCCCTTGTATGAGCTTTGGGTTTATTTTGTTCTTCTTTTTCTAGGAGCTTGAGGATCTGCATTAAGTTGTTTATTTGAGCTTGCCTTCTTTTTCCTATAATGGGGATTCACTGCTATGAAAATTCCTTGCAGAACCACTTTCACTGTGTCCCGTAGGTTCATGTATGTTGTATTGGCATTCTCATTTAATTTTAGAAACTGTCAAATTCTTTCTTTAATTTCTTCTGTGACCTATTGGTTGTTCAGGAGAGTGTTATTCAATTTCCATGTGTTTGTGAAATTCTTGTGGTTTCTTATACTATTTATCTCCAATTTAATTCCACTAGGGTCTGATAATATACAGGGGATAACTTCAATTCCTTTTCATTTACTTAAACATGTTCTATGAGCTAGCATGTGATCTATTTTGGAGAATGACCCGTGTGCAGCTCAAAAGAATGTGTATTCTTATTTTGTGGGATAGAACATTCTGTAGACATCTACTAAGTCCATTTGTTCAAAATTTTTGTTCAGTTCTAGTATTTTGTTGATTTTCTGTCTAGACGATTTGTCTATTTGTGACAGTTGGGTATTGAGGTGCCTCACTACAATTGTATTAGTGCTTATCTGGTTTTTTATGTCCATTAATATTTGTTTTATATAGTTGGGGGCATTCATATTTGGTGCACATATATTTATGATTATCATCTCTTCTTCTTGGGTCATTCCCTTTACAAGGATGTAGTGACCTTATTTGTCACTCTTAGTTTTGGTTTGAAATCTACCTTGTCTGGAAATAAAATACCTACCCCTGCTTTTTTCCAGGCTCCTGTCACATGGAGAATTGTTTTCCATACTTTTACTTTTAGTTTATGAATTTCTTTTTGGATTAAGTGTGTTTCTTGTACACAGCATATTGTTGGATTTTGTTTCTTAATCCATTCTGCCAGTCTACCTCTTTTGATTGGTGAATTGAGGCAATCAACATTGATGCTTACAGTTGATACATGTTGATTTATCCTTGTCATGATATTTTCCCATTGTTACTGTGTTATTTTTCCCCCTTCCCCTTTAATTTTTGCTTTGCCTGATGGCTTTTCTATGTTGGGCCTCTTGCATTTGTGACCCTCATTGCCTTTTTCTTGGATGTTATTTAGAATTATTTGGTGTACTGGTTTGGTATTCATGAAATTTCTCTAGTGTTCGTTGTCATAGAGGTATCTAATTTCCCCATTAGTTATGAAAGATAATTCTGCAGGATGCAGTACTTTAGGTTGGAGATTATTTTCTTTTAGGGATTGGAATACTTCACTCCAGCTTCTCCTTTACTTGAGGAGTTGTGTTTAAAAGATTCCTGTGATTCTGAAGGGGGTTCCTTTGCATGTGATTTGTTTCTTTTCTCTAACTGCTTGTAGTATTTTGTTCTTCTGTTGGGTTTCTAGGATCTGGACTGTTATGTGTCTAGGTGTAGATTTTTTTTTTTTTTTGATCATGGCTAGTTGGAGTTCTACCTGCCTCACTTGTCTGTATGTCTGATTCTTTTCCTCTGCTTGGGAAGTTTTCTGCCATTACTTCTGTGAACAGTTTTTTTTTTATGTCATTTGTAAGTTCTCCTGCTTTTTTCTGGACTCCTGTCAGTCTTATGTTTTTCTTCTTTGCATCATCTAGCAGCTACTGGATTGATTTCTCATGATCCCTTACTATTTTTAAGAAATCTCTCTTTTTATGGTAACTAATTGCAATCCTGTCTTCTATATCTGATATTCTATTTTCACACTGGTGCATTCTGCTGTGAAAACTTTCAATGGAGTTTTTAATATTCTAGATATCTGTTTGAATCTGTGTCATGGGTCCCACTTCTTTCCTATGTTGGGGGTGTTTGAGCCTGTGTTTGAGCCTTGTTTAGGTGTCTTCTCATTTCTATTTTTGTTGCTGTTGTTGCTGTTTTTGGTTAAATTCCTGGGATGATACTTCAGTATTACTTATTGTATCTTTATTGCTTGTATTTAGAACCCTTATGGAATGATTGTTTCTAGGAGGTGTCTTCCAGGTATAACTGGTCTTTAGACTTTGCAACTCTAATGACTCTTTGGGAATCTTGTTTTCAGTATACCAGGGAGAACTGAGTAGATCAATCATGACACCTTACTCCAAGTCATACAATCAGCATCAACAATAGCATCAAACACAGCTTACAAAATGACAATTTGTAGTAGCTATTAATCTGTCACCTTTAACCTCGTGAGCTAGATCAAAAATGAGGGACAGCCCAAAGGATGTTTATAGCAAATAAACCCTTTAATATCACAAATTTACCCTTTGGGATGAGGACTTAGAAGGAGTTGGGGAGGGAGGGATAGAGAGATAGAAGGAGAAGAAAAGGTTAGAACTGAGGCTAGAGGACACAGTAAGATCACATAAATTTTGGGAAATTGGTGAAGACAAGAGGAAAAGACAGAGTGAAGGGACAAAGACCAGAAAAGAACAAACTAACAGCAATAGAGAAACTAGAAACTGTATTCACCTTCCTATAAGTATAATGACAATCGAGAGAAGAAAAAAAGAGATAAAATCAATTTGAAATAGGACAGGAACAGGAACAAAGAGGGAGAGAAATGCAGAACAAGAAGGAAGAGAAGGAAAAAAGAAAAGAAAAAAAAATATATATATATGTATATATACACAGATTTTTTTTTAAAGGGCCTCCTTCAGGGTATGTCACTGCTGTCATGATAGGCAACGTGGGCAGCAATATCGATTAGTCTCAGCAAGCCAGCTGTAGTCAGCTGAGATTCAGGTTGATGTCTGGCTGCAAGGCCCAAGTTGAGGCCCCTGACATCTTGCAAGATTGAACTCTGCAAGGTTCTACTGCAGGTTTCAGCTGCCCTTCCCCAGAAGCAAGTCTAGGTTCTTATGGGAGGTGCTGATCCCACCAACTTACTAACCATGGTGGTTTAGTGTGCCTTTATTGTGGAGATTTTCTTTACTTTCCCAGTGGGCTTCAGTTTTCATTGAGGAGTCTCAGAGAAGCCCTCTCTGTGTTGTTCACTTCCACTCTATCTTCTAAATAGATCTAGATCTAAACTGTATCAATGAGAAACATTTATTACATTGTGATCAGTTCTAAGAGGTTTTGTTTGTTTGTTTGTTTTTGGTACTGGGGATCAAATTTGGGTCCTTGTGCTTGTGCAGCAGGCAACAAAACCACTGAGCTAAATTCCCCACCAGTTCTAAGAGTTTTTTGAAATGCATGCAGCTAGTAACCACAACCATAACCAAGACACACAATGTTGCCATTATCTCTGTCCTTGTATCTATTCAACAACCAATTCTGGAAACCATTTGTTTTTCATTTAACACCACGTTGCCTATTACATAATTAGTGGAAATGGAATCACAGAGTATAAAGTGTTCTGTGTAGGGCTTCTTTTACTAAAACTGTGCTTTCAGCATTTATTTATTTATCAGTAAAAATATTACTGATATAACAATAAAAATGTTTTAATTGTAACAAATATTTTTTGTATAAATATTTTAACAATGAATACTGTACTTAATATGCTTCCTTTGTTTCTAAAAATAGATATTATGAATAGATTTGCTATGAAATGTTGAACAAAAATTATTGTTTCTACATGCTTTTATCACTTTTAGGGAAATAGCTGAGAGTGTTGTACTGGGCTATGTACTTTAACTGACACATGTATGTTTGACCTAATAAGAAACCTTCAAACTGTTTTCCAGAGTGACTATTGATGCTTTTTATGCTTTTTGCTAGTGACATATGGACATTCTATTTTTTAAGTAGCCTACTAACACTGAATATTTTCAAAATCTTTTATTTCGTCCATTGCATTATGTGTATAGTGCCATTAATTTCTGTTGTGGCTTAATTTCTGTGTTAATAGTGGTTAATAATGTAAAGCATTTCCATGGTTTTGTTTGTCACAGATATATCTCTATTGGTAAAATATCTCTAAAACTTATGATCATTTAATTAGGTTGTTTAGTTATATATATATGTATATGTATATAATATTGGTTATGTATATAATTCTATAATCAGATAAATGACTCACAAATATCTTTTTCAAACACATAGCTTGCTCTCTAACAACAGTGTATTTTAAAGATATGAAGACCAATTTTGTATGGTTCTGTTCTTTTTGGTATGCTGTTTAAGAAATTTTGACCCAAGTCAAGGCCAAACCATTTTCTATTTTCTTCCTTTAGAAGTTGTACATTTTTAGTTCTTACACAGTTCTATGGGAGACATATTATATCATGTAAATGTTGAACTTTGGAACTTTTGTACATGTATACATAATTATTTTGGCAACATTTAATAAAAAACATTATCCTTTTAATTGGAATTACTTTTGTGTTTTACTGAAAATCAGTTTATCACATTTACATAGGTTTGTTGGTAAAATTTACTCTGTTCCCCTTTCCTATATTTCTGTCTTCAGAAACACATTAATGGTTGCTATGATTTTATGTATCTCAAAAATTACATAGTGTTAATCTTCTTTAAATTTGTCTGTATTGTCAAATTTGGCTGTAAAATTTGACTATAAAAATGCAAACTGAGAAAATTATTTGTCTTCAGCTCACATAATGCATTCTTTTTTTATTAGTGCATGTTTGCAGTACATAATGTAACATTTTTTGTGTGGAGTTGGTACATGTACACAACACATTTTATTCATCTTTTCATCCACTGCCTCTCCCCGCCCCTTCTCCCTCCATCCCTTAATTCCCTTTCCATTTGAGAAAGATCTTTCTCCCTAATTCCTATTATCTATTTTTTACTTTGAATTTCTCATATAAGAAAAACCATTCAACATTTAAGCTTGTGTGTCTGATTAATTTCTCAACATTAAGATCTCAAGGTGCATCCATTTTTATTGTTCATAACTCACATTATTATTTATGTAATGCTGTATTTTCTTTCCTCAAAAATTCCATCAAATATGTTAATCATTTTATTTAACCTCCTGACAATGTAATAAAAAAGAATGTTTTATTAGTAAAAACTTTAATTTTTTTCAATAAAATAAATGTAATCTTCAATCACTGCAGACAGATCTAGAATAGATACAGGGCAATTAAGGTATATAGTCATTTCTAAATCAAAGTAACTTTCTAGCCACTTGATCAAAATTAGCCAACTCTGGCCCTTTTTAATACTACCAACTGACATTATAGAAACTATAGTCAATTCATACTGAAATACTATAACTGAACACAATGTGTTCACCTCTTGGTTAGTGCAAAGCCAATGAGCAAAACCAAGGGATACAGACAATATAAGTTTCAATACTTGAAGCAAGTAATGAGACAATTTGGATAATTCCTAATGAACCATCTCTCTTAAAAAAGAAAACAAGTAGATTTTATTAGAAAAATTCATGTATACTTATTTTTGAAAGCCTTACCACTGCCTGTAGAAGTGTGCACAATCCTGAGTATTCTTAGTTCAAGGTCATGTTCTTCACAATACAGCCTCAGCTGGTTCCAAATCAGAAACATCATAGTGGAAGGACATAGTGTAGAAAATTTGCTCAATTCTTAGGAGCTAAAGAGGTGCTTCAATTCAAGTAGTGGGGGCGGGGGGGAGAATAAGAATAAAGGACTGGGGACAGGATTTAGCCTTCAAGGACACACCCTCATTGATCTATTTCCTCCAACAAGGCCTAACTCTTAATAGTCCATTCAGGGGATGAAGTCAGAAATGGAATAACCTGTGGATATGCTAGTGCCCTCATGATCCAAACATATCTCTAGATCCTACCTCAGAACATTTCTGCATTCAGAATCAAGCCCTGAATACATGTATCTTTGGGGAATAATTCATATTTGAAACATAACTATATAGATTTAAACTTTCTGAGGAGCTTTAAGACCAGAACAGAATGGAGAATGTAATATAGTTTTTCAGGTAGCTTTGGGTAGGCTCAGTTCTGCCCTTCCCCTTCTTTCTTATAGTTCTCAAGAACAACTAGAGATCTATTGGAAATGAAATATCCTGAGATAGGGAGGAACATCCTGCAAGGCCTTATACCTGCCATTCGAAGGGAACATGGCACTTGAGATAAAGAAAGTCTTGGGCACATTGGGGTTTGTTCCTCTCTCTACTAGATGCAAGATGCCCTTCAAAGCTTCACTCCTGAGGTATATAACCCAAGGCCAAATGCCTTTAAGGGATCCTCAGCTTCAGTGCAAGTAGTACATACGGAGCTGAGAGATTATCTCCCTGTGGGGGAAATTTCCTGACCCTTGTGGAATTCACTCATGATTTGTTCTTGCTCTTTTGGTCCCTTAATGTATATCTTATCTAACTGGTGTGCATTTTGTACCACAGTGGTATCAGACAGTTTGGTAACCTGTGCATGGAAAGCATCTTCCACAAAATCAGTATAGTGAGACAGATCTAGTCTGACAGAACCATGTTCATTGTGAAGCAGAAATACTAACACTCCCCCCCCCACACACACACTATCCATCAGCCTCAAGAGAGATATCAAGAACCTCAGGAGACATCAGCCTAACGGTATATGTTCTCAGTATCCTATTGAATAATTCATGGGGAAGAAAGGGTAATAATTATGACAACACTACATCCTGCAGTACTAGTAGATTTGAGCTGTCTTCATAGATTGAGGCAGAGAGAAAGGAAAGTAGTAACAGGTGAATATAGTATAAGGCCCCTTGGTTGACACTTAGATGAGTGGTCATTACCAAGGCCAGAGTACTGAGGAAACGGGTATGCAGAGGGATCCAGACACAGCTGAGAGGAAACCAGAAAGAGACCCTTAACAGTCCCTGACACCCCAGTGTAATCCCTCACAGAAAGCAAATGATTATCTCAAGAACTGATAACAGAGAAAGCCCATGGAAGTCTCCTGTCATGTGCTTAGTGTGTTTATTTGATAAAGGAGCACTGCAGATCTGAATGTTTCCCTTTGAATGGCAGAGTTAGGAGTGGGACCAAGGTCTCTGAATGTCCAACTGGAAGCCAATGGCTCTATGCTCCTGTCAAGATACAAAAAGGAAAGAAGACAATTCAAACTTTTCTGTGGTTCTTGGATAATGGAATCCCTGAGACAATATTTCTTGACCCTTTTAAGGGAAAATATACTCATAACCTCTGGAAGTATTAGAACCAACACTATGACCCATTATCCTAGACTACTTGAAGAGCTTGTCAACAGATGTGTGGGACTTTGGGGGCCATTACACTTGCCAGTGTTCATGGTTCCCACCTCTCAGTGCATTATAGGAACTAAAATTTTGGCTGGTCATGGCAGAAAACCTCACAACCATCTGAATGAGTGCCACATAATGCCTAAGAATCTAGTCCACTTTTTCCTGCCATCCAAACTACCAAATATCCAAGTGATTATTCATCAAAATACTGTATGGTAATACTCTATTGTAAGAAGATTACAGAATAATAATTTTTTTAAATTCAGGATTTGCTACAAATTAACCAGTCACAATGTAATAGCCCAGTTTGGTCAAAAAACATGTTAGGGCTTGGAAACTTTTAATTCACTATCTCTGGCTAAATGTCAAACTCACATAAGCAGGAAATCATAAAGAACCCAAAAACTATCAAACAATGTTAAGCCCTGGGGCTCTCAATAATAAAAGATAATGTCCAAGACCTGATAGGCTGTATGGATTGTACATATGAAATGTACACCTTGGCAGTTCCTTTATCTCCTTTAGTCAAGATAAACAATGCAGCCACTGAAGCAAATGGGCCTTTTGAAGCAGCAGGTTTGAAAATAATTTAACAACCTGTCATCCAGAGTTGCAGGTGCCCTTGATCCTCATTCTTCCTGAGTGAAATTTGTCACAAAAGAAAACTGCCATTGTAGTTCACTGGCACTGGGATGTGTCCAATTTTGGACACATAAATGGCCTGAGGAAACCATCAATTGCAGCCCTTTTGAATAGCATCTCTCTGCTGGTGGAGGAGAGTTTAAGTATCTTATGTCTAAAGGCCCACATGTGACACTCCACCTTGAACTGCCAAGTTTCCTTTGGGCACATTCAAGTTCCACCAGTACAACAGGACAGGCTCACCACAGAACAGATATCAAATGGAACTAATAACTTTAAGATTGGGCCCACCCCGCTGCAGACAGCCAGGTCTGTCCATGCCCTACAGAGTTCCTGAGTCGCACAGAACACGCCGAGTTGGCCCACTGCAGACAGGCAGGTCTGTGCACACCCTACCAAGGTCCTGAGTCACACATGGAAGACACGGAATCACCCTGCTGCAGATAGGGAGCCACCTGATTCCACACTGCAAAAATGCAGAGGACACCAGAAAACCAGACCAAGGTACTGAGTCCCACTGTTCCCGGTCCAGAGGTAGGGGCTTCTCAGCCATCGTCCCACTGCTCCTGGTCCAGAGGAAGGGGCTTTCCAGTCACCATCCCTCCCACTGCTCCCAGCCCAGAGGAAAGGGCTTTTGGGCCACCTTCTGTCCCGCTGCTCCTGGCCCAGAGGAAGGGGCTTCTGGGACACCATCCTTACCACCAATCCCTGCCCAGAGAGAGGGGCTTCTGAGCCACCATCCCACTGCTCCTGGTCCAAAGGAAGAGGTTTCCCAGCCACCATCCCTCTGGATGCTCCCAGCCCACAGGAAAGGACTTTTGGGTCACCACCCCTACCGCTGCTCCTGGCCCCTGTCCCACCTCACCAGGCTCAGAGGAGGTAATCCATGCAGGCGCTAACAGGCCCCCACCCCAGTCAAAATGAGAAAACACTTAAGTAAGTCTCAAAACCAGACTTCCAGATCACCTACAGCAACCCCAAAGAGAAATGAGATGGAACACTCTGAAATTCAACCACCTGGACCCACTGAACTGGAAACAAAAGGGGATCTGGAAAAAATGAAATCAGAAATAATTTCTCAAATAACAGGAGAAATTGTGTGCCTAGCGCAAGACATGATTAATAAATCTAGAGAGGAGCTCAGGAACATGATGGAATCCCAACAGAAGAAACAAATGGAATCCATAAAACAGATGCAAATAGATTTCCAGGACATGAAAAACTCCATTGAAAGTCTACATAGCAGAATGAGC
>NW_004624761.1:5320799-5333028 GCF_000247695.1 Heterocephalus glaber
ATGGAATTAATATGAGAAAAAAAACCTGGAAACAAAGTCTTTGTAAATAGGGAGGGATGGAGGGCTTTATGGGAGGAGAGCAAATGGGGAAAAAAGTGAGAACCAAGAGAGATTATGTAAAGGTGCAAATTTCCAGTGATGAATGTCATTATATTGTATATCTAAAATGTACCAATAAAATTTATTTAAAAAAGAAAACAGTACAAAGAATCAATGAATTGAAGTTTTGTCTCTTTGAAAGATTAAATAGGCAAACCCTTAGCCAACTTTATCAAAAAAGGAAAGAAAACACTGAAATTTATGTAATTAAGAACAAAAAGGCTGAAATCACAAGTGATTCTTAAGAAATCCAGAAGATTTTCAATATCTACTTTGAGAACATGTACTCTAATAAGATGGCCAAAACAGAAAAAATGGACAGATTCTTATATACATATGAATTACCAAAGCTAAATTAAGAGGATATAAAATTTTAAATAACCTATTAGTCAATGAAATTGAAGATGTTATTAAGAACATACCAACCAAGAAAATGCCAAATCCTGATGGTTTCACTGTTGAATTCTGCAAGATAATTATAGAAGATACAAGGCCATTACTTCTCAAATTCTTTGAAGAAATTGAAAAGGAAGAAATAGTCTCAAAGAAATTCCTGGAAGCAAATATTGCCCTGATAGAAAAACCAGAAAAGAGGCATTTAAAAAAGAGGACTACAGGCCAGTCTCCCTAATTAAAATAGACACACAAATCATCAATAATATATTGGATGCATCAAAACAGAATGCACCAAATTATCAAGAAACTTATACACCATAACCATGTAGAATTTATTCCAGTGATATGAGGATTATTCAACAAATCTATAAATGTAATACATTATATCAACAGAACCAAGGACAAAAGACACATAACCATCTCAGTGGACACAGATAAAACATTTGAAAAGTGCAATACCTGTTCATGATTTTTAAAACTGTAAAAATTGGAATATATTATATATATCTCAATCTTGGAAAAGCCATCTATGACAAATCATTAGCCAACATCATACTAGATCATAAAAACATGAAGCTTTCACTCTAAAATCAGGAACAAGACAAAGATGGCCACTGTCACCACTCCTGTACAGCACAGTTCTGGAAACATTAGGCAAAAAACATTAGACAAGAGAAAGGAGTAAAAGGAACAAGGACAGGAAAAGAAGAAATTAAATTATCATTTTTTTGTGGATAACATGATACTTTACATGGAATACCAGCAAAACTCTACCAAAAGATTTCTTTATTTAATAACCAAGTTCATTAATATAGCTGGATACAAAGTCAAAACTCAAAAATCAATAGCATTCCTGTACACAAGTAATATATCTATTGAGAAAGGAATTAGAGAATAAAAACCTTTCATAATAGCATCAAAAAAGGAGAAATACTTAGAAGTCAATCAACAATAACTCATTGAATATATTTATTGTAGATGATATTCCTTACATAAAATTTATTTTGTTATTTTTATTCAGTGATTTTCCAGTTTTGGTATGGTGCCACTGTTATTATTATTTTACTATATTAATGATTTGACTAATGATTTTTATAACAAACTTTCAATTTGTTAAAAGTCATAAATGTCAATATTATCAAAGATATCCTAAATTTACAAATGTGAAAGAAAATAATATAAAAAATTAAAAATAATTATTACAGGTTTTTATTTATTTGCAGGCTTAACATGTTCTTATAGGATTAGTGTATGTTAAAGTCTTATTTAAGCAATTTTGATATAGTGACAATTTTAATTACATAACATATCACTTATGCCAATTATTAATGAGACCATCTTTAAAAGCTTTATGTTAGGTTGTTTAAATTCATGAAAAACAAGTTTTTGAAATATTTTAGTCATATAAGATAAATTTTGACTTTCTGAAATATATGTCAGTATATAAGTGAAATTTTCTCTTTCACTTTTCATATTATTCAGTATATCCATGGGAGAAAGAGTCATGAAAGCTCTATGTACAATCTGCAAAACTTTTAAAAGAAAACATACTAGAGAGATTCTTGTGACCTAAAGTTAAGCAAAAGTTTCTTGACTATCACACATGAAATACAATGTATCATCTGAATTGAAAAAAATACACTCTTGCAAAAATCCTGAGTGAAGAGCAAAGAGACAAATTGAAGAATGAGGGAAGATAGGTGTAAATCACAGATGTAAGGATTTGACATTTCTGATAAAGGCAATCTGATAAAAGATTTGTATAGATAATACGAAGCCATTTGAAAAGTTGATTAAAAGGAAATAATGTGATAAATAATGTGTAAAAGTTTATTTTTTGCACTAAGGAAGTATATGCATTGCAGAGAAGCTCATAAAAAGACACTGAAACTATTAATCAGAAAATTTCAAATTACTATCATATTGAGAGACAGTGTTATAGACTAAGAGATAGAAAGAGGAAAAAACAAGTATTGAATAACAAAATTGAGAAAATTGTATTTATTGATGTTTATTGGCTAAACACTATACAGGTGACCTTTGGAGCATTCTCATATTTTGGTGTTTAAATTTGTATGAAAATAAATGATTAAAAAAATACTGTCTATGAAAACAGAATTGTATGAGTGATTAGACTGAATTTGAAAAAAAAACGCATGACAGTGATTTTACTTTTCTACATTTCTAGCGCCTCACTTTTTAAAGGTAACCACACAGTGTTTTTAAGACAAAATCTTCATTCTTAACTAGCAATAATCATCTTACAATCATTCAATTACTTCACAGCATTCTACTTCACTTCTTCCTATTTTGCTACTGCCAAATTACTTATAGTCAATTTAATGTAGCTTAGTGTTAACATTTTGGGGGGAGTTAGCAAATTCATTAAGCACAATTTCTTTTTCTTCTAATTCTGTCTTCCATTCTTTAACTTTATTGGATATGATGCTATGCTGTTGCTTTATAGATGAGTACTGTACCAATTTTGGATCTTAATACATTATTATTGAAATATGCAGAGAAAAAATAGATTGAGGTTATGTGAAAGCAAAAATATAGCTTCAAATAATTTAAAACTTTGCAATTAATTTTTATAGTTTGCAAATAATTCAAATGTTAATCACAATTTAACAGGTAGAAATAAATACAATGACGTGGTGTTCACCATATCTTTTCAATAGTCATTCATAGATATTTCATATTGAATATAAGAAATGCCAAAATTTAGGACTAAATCTGCAAAATCTATAAAGGTTTAAAAAGGGTTTAGACCTTTTTCTATTTCAAACCAAAAGTGTAGGGGTGACAGGAGGTGAAGGGGAAAGGGAAGAAGGGAAAGGAAAAATTATGAGAAAGAAAAATAAATGGAAACAAAGTCTATGCAAATAGGGAAGGATGGAGAGGGTGAAGGGTGCACAGGTAATGGGGAAAAAATAAGAACTAAGACACATCATGTTCAGGTACAAGCACCCAATGATAAATGTAAATATATTGTATACCTAAAATGTACCAATTAATATATAAATAAAAAAATAAAAATATAATAAAAAGGGTTTAGACTACAATGAAATCAATAAATTAAATTATGAGAAGTAAAAGCAGGAGATAAAAAAAATGACCTGGGACTTTCTTGAATGTGAGCACTGACCATTTTCACTGGCTGGAAATTAGAATTTAAAAGGAATTAGACCAAGAATGATTTTTGGAAGAAGGGAGGCCAGGAATCAGTAACTAAACCATGAAATTGTGTTACAGTTTGGATACTTTCAGAACTAGACCTTGAAGCAAAGAATTCTGGGTACACAGTGCATTGAGTAGTTCAGTAATACATAAGAATGATAATCAGAAAGTCAAGCATGTGAAGGTAGCTGGCAGTGTTAAAATAGATTAGATAAATAGAGCTGGTTTTTATAAATGGCCTATTTTTCTCAACATTTTTAATTACTAGTATAATGATGACTTTCAAATTTCATTATAAATCTCTATCTAATATGGTTCTTCTATTACACAATATAAGGCAAAATACAAATCTCTTCCTTAAACAAAAATAACATTCCTCGAGATTAAGAAATGATAATAACTTCTGGTGGAGAGATGATCATATTAGACCTCTGGGAAGAAGTGTTTTTCACATCCCGTGGCTGGAGACAAGGTCAACTTCAGTTCTAGCTGGTAGGTTTGAAACATCTTGTTTTATTCAGATGACACAAGCCAGGTGAAGAGGTCCAAGAGCAAAAGTTTGCTTCTGTTCCATACTCTGAAGAGGTAGTCATATGGGATTCCAGATTAATACACATTAATTTATTCTTCTTTAGGTAAGCAGGCCTGGCACTGTGATATTCTTATCCTATTTCTCAGTTACAATATATGATGCTTAATTTTCTAGGTAGCTTTCCATTAATTAAAATATGTCATGAATATAGTCACAGTTTCATGAAAGAAACATATGCCAAGTGTTTAGTAATTTTCTAGAATTTGGCCTTTGAACCTCTTCCTAGGTTAATGCATTGATATTTGTATTGTAATTATTATTTTATTCAAATTTAGTTAGAAGCTCATCGTATCAGAGTCAGAAGTCTAAGATGTATGATATGAATATTTTAGTAAAGTGTTTCACTGAAATTACATTGGATAATTAACAAATTAATGGAAAGGTCTTTTGTAGTAAAATCAGATACCATTATATGAAAGATTTAAAAATAAGAAAATTGTAGTTATTCTCAAAGATTTTGATTATTTTGTCTATCTTTATTTTGAAAAACATGTTTAACTTAGTCATTACTTACTTAGCTCTACATTAAATATACTAAGACTTCACAAACACTAAGAAGTGTCAAAATACATTTCCCATACAATTTTCATTTAGCATATGCTAACAAAATACAAGTGTAAATTTAAGAAAAATTTAGTGTAATATATACAGCATTAAGTTATTATGATGTTAGTGAATATAAATCAATCTTTTATAGGAGCTATCCCTAATATGGATTTATACATTTTCTCTTTCACAGTTAATGTATGACAGAAAAATTCAAAAAATGAAATATAAATATTCTTAAAACTGTAATGCCAAAACTTTCTTCAATTTTCTTAATCTCTGAGTAATATTAAAATCTAAAAAACAATCTACTGAACACATTGTTAATGGTAATATTTGTTACTGTTTGCTGTATATGCACAACTGAAATCAGAGAAACTGGCATCTTTTCCTTTCAAATAACCACCATTCATTCTATGCTTGCTAAATTATTCATGAATGAAATAACAGTCTTCTGCATTAATAAATTATAGCTACACCAAGAGACTATGTAAGATAAAGTGTAACTGGCAAAGAAATCAAAGTTTTATGATACCCATTCCTCTAGTTATTTTGTCATTAGTCATTATGCCATCTTTGATAGGCTACATGATCAGAAGCAGAGGCCCCCATGGACACACAGGACCCTGGCATGGTAGTAAAAAAGGCATTCTCCCTTACCATATAATACAAGAAACAAGAGTAACCTTTAAATTTTGATTTAGGATTATTGTTTTTTAATAAAAAGTTATGGCTTCTTTTTTTCAGTTCTATGCTTTTATTCTGGTATTAAATACCTTGTAGGGCTAGAATGAATATAGATATTTTATTGGAAACCAGGTTCTCTGGGAAATATTCATTCTCTTCCTAGATAAAATAAATGTTTCCTCAGAACAATCTAGAGTAATATAAGAGATTCTCCGAATTCCTATATTAATTTTAACAATATAAAAATTAAGCTTAAAACATAGCAAATTAAATATTTTTAACACTATACCTGGGGTTTATTTGCCCACACCTGTAATCACAGTATATGGGAGGCTGAGACAGGAGGATTTCTGTGAGTTTAAAGGCAACCTGGGCCGCAAAGTGAGTTTAATTCCAGCCTGAACTACATAGCAATACTATGCCTCAAAAAAACTTAACAATATGAACATATCACATTTGCAAAGGAAAAATACTAGGTTTTAAAATTACAAAGACAAATGATAAATAGCAATTGTCTTCAAGAAGATTATTTGCTACTTCTCCATAATAGAAATTTTATTAAATGATTCACACTGGTTTATTAATATCGGTATTTAAGTTTTAAAAAGTAATTTTGGTACCTTATTTTTCACAACAAAATGCAAGAATTGAATCTTAACTATCCTTTAATTCAATTCTTTCACTTTCAGGTGTGAAAGTGAAACCCAGACAAATCAATTATATTATCCTTACTACAGCAAGCAAGCATTCATATTATTACAATGCTATTTCCTGAATTATCATTATGTCATATTTCCTGTACCTGTGCTCTTTGTTTTGTATTATTATTATTATTATTATTAAAATAGTTGATAAATAAATTAGCATAATCAAGAAAACTTTCCCTCTATTCCAATAAATTATAGAATAAGATAATAAATACAATTAACTTACTACTTTACCAAATTCAGGCACTACAGACTAATTCATTTCCACAAACAAAATTTATTTGTCCTACAGAATGTGAAAGTATGATTAATCTGATAAGAATTAAGTTTTAAAGTGTATGTACAATGGGACATGCTTGCTAATTCTCATGAGATTGTATACTTGTATGGGAAGTGTAAAGTTGTATGTCCACGTAGCAGCAACGATAAAGTAAGCCTCACAGTTTGTCACACAGGGCTCATGACTTCATGTGTTCTAAACGCAGCTAGATTTACTTATTTACACTGGCCATCTGCTCTCTGAAGAAGGTACAAATTTTGATACCTAGAATGTCTAAAAATATAAAGAAAATTAAAACTTAAAAATGTATCTCTCATATATGACATTGAAATAAAAATGGAACAAAAGTCTAGACATTAAAACAAAAACATCACATTGTACTGGAAGGTAAAACACTTGAAGACATAGATGTAGGAAAAGAGTTTCTAAGCAGAACCTCAACTGCACAAGAAAGAACAGCAAAAATCATCAAATCAGATTATAACAGACTAAAATGCTTTTCTACAGCAAAGAATTGATCAGTAAAGAGACAAGATACAGAATAGGAAAAAAAAGTTTTGTCAGATACTACTTGGAGATACTAAAAAGGACAAACTTGTCAGATACTACAAAGGACCAATATCTAAAATATACAGGAACACAAAAAATTTAAACCACCTGAAATTAATGACCCAAGGAAGAAATAGGCAAGAGAAATGAACACACTCTTCACAGAGGAAAAAATACAAATGGGTAACAAATTATATGAAAAAGGGATCAACATCTCTGGCTACGAGAGAAATGCAAATTAAAACATCACTAAGATTCTATCTTATTCCAGAAAAAAATGGCAATCATTAAGAAATCAAACAGTAGGGCTGGGGATTTAGCTCATTGGTACTGCACCTGCCTCACAAGCATAAGGTCCTGAGTTTGATCCCCAGAACTTGAAGAAAAAAAAGAAAGAAAGAAAAAGAAATCAAACAGTAACAAATACTGGAGAGGGTCTATTGAAAAAGGAGCTCTCCTTCACTATGGGTGGGAATGCAAATTAGTACAACCATTGTGGAAATCAGTGTGGAGATTTCTCAAAGAACTGAAATTAGAAATTCCATGTGACCCAGTGACCCCTTTTGGGTATCTTCCCCAAATAGCTTAAGATATCAATGTACTCAGGAATACCATTGTTTCTAGCAGCATTACTCTTAATAGCTAAATCCTGGAGATAGCCTTTATACCTATGAATAAATGACTGGATAAAGAAAATGTGGAATCTGCGTATAGTGAAATAGTACTCTGCCATAAAGAATGACAGATTTGAGACATTTATAGGAAAATGGATGCACCTGGATAATATAATATTGAGTGAAATAAGCAAGACACACAAGCTTAAATACCATATTGTATCTTTTATTTGAGTGAGGTAAAGTACAAACAAAGAGAATAATAAAGGATGGATAGAAGGGGACAAAGGGACGGATATCTTGTGATAAGAAAAGGAAATCAACCAGTAACAAATGCTGGCAGGGTTGTGGGGAGAAAAGAACCCTTCTCCATTGTTGGTGGGAGTGCAGACTGGTGCAACCACTGTGGAAATCAGCATGGAGATACTTCAAAAATAATAGGACTGGAAGCCCCATTTGACCCAGCATTCCCTCTGCTGGGTATCTTCCCCAAAGAATTAAAAGAATCATACCACAGCTATATATGTGCACCCAGGTTAATGGTGGCACAGTGTGTAAAAGCTAAAACTTGGAAAAAGCCCAATTGTACATCAACTGGAGACTGGATAAAGAAGATATAGTTTTTGTTTAAAATGAAGTAGTACTCAGCTATAAAGAATGAGAAACTAGAGACATTTATAGCTAAATGGACGCACATTGAGGCCATTTTAAGTGAAATGACGCTCTTTAAGTGAAATAAAGGCTACTTTATTTTAAGGCCACTGTTAAGTGAAATAAATAGGACAAATGTGTAAATATTGAATAGTTTCTCTGGTGTGAAATACTAAAAATATAAATAAGGATCAATATGTATAACTGATATAGAGAAATAGGAAGAAAAGGTCTAAAGAAGTAGGAGAAATGGGAGGGGTAGGGGAAAGGAAAGAAGAGAAAAGAGAAAATATGAGAAAAGGAAAAAATGGAAACAAAGCCTTTGTAAATAGGGAAGGGTGGAGAGTTGAAGGGAGAGCAGGGGAATGGGGAAAAAATAAGATCCAAGATACACCATGTAGAGGTACAAGATCTCAATGATGAATGTAACTGTATTATATACCTAAAATGTACCAATAAACAATTTTAAAAAAGAATGTCATACTCAATATTATATAAACTTGTGGCTTGTTCTCTTTAATTGCTATGCTTATTCATTATTCATTTTATTGTCATTATCATTAATAAGTGATATATTAATACAAAACTACTTAGTGTTTAGAGATGTATGGAGGACACAGGATAAAATGGAAGCAACCATGCCATGTGTTCTTCTCCTTAAGCACATTACTTTCATCATGGCTCTTTCACTGGTTGAGAATTTAAAGCTATAGTGTTTGCCTTGTAACTCTGATGTCCATGTTTCTTAACAAAGAAACTGAAAACTCATACTTCAGTCAACAAACCATGACACATGCAGTGGTAGCACATGCTAAACTTCAGTGATCTATCTATTGTAAATCCAATATAACAGAAAAAACTACCTGTATGTTACTGTCATGTATTTCAGTGCTGTTTTCTATGTTATAACAGTCGAAGATTGATGTGGATTGTACACAGTACCAGCATAAAAAAGTTATTCTAAATTATACCAATCTCATCTTTTTGTTATAGGATAATATTGCAAAAACCACTCTAGGAATATTGTCTTATGTATTTTTTAATTTTTAAATGATAAAGTAACTTGTTCAAATGATTTGATTATACTTTAAGGGAAAGATAGTAGAGGGATATATATTTAGTTTTATTTTATTTTGCATTCACCTTTGTATATTAATTTTCTGCATAGAAGCAGATATAGATTATATGTATATTAATTACTAATTTAGAAGCTATGGCTTAATATTCAGGTTCTTGGTCACATGTTGAATAAATTATATTTTACTTTCATAATTGTTCTTTATATTAATTTTACCATTATATACAATTGATAACATTGTTAGTTAATGTTTAAGATAAAAAATAAAATTGCATTGATAATCATTCTTAACAATGAAAAACTTAGTTTGATTCCCAAATGTGTAAGAACTACAGTACAGAAGAGAGCAGATTAAAACCCATGTACATTTTTTATGGGAAACATTATATATGATCAATATTTTGTAAGCAAATCAAATGTATCTGATATTATTAAGTGAATGTGCTATTTATAATAAAACTAATAAAATTACTTTCTGTTTCAGATGAGATATAACAAAAGTCTAAAAGTATAGCTTTCTCAGTTCTTTCTACTTTTTTGTCTGCTTATGTATCCAATTATCTACCTATTTAAGGGCTTAGCATCTGAGAATATTGTTTTTTACAGTACTAATTACTGAGATGAATTGTAAAAGCAATAACAAACTAATCAAAAAATTTATTAACAATTTGCATTTGATAATGGTGCTTAATAAACCAGGATGTTTACTGTCCAGATTTTGACTATGAGGAAAAATAAACATCTAAATTATAATTTGCAACATCTATTTCCTCAAGAGGGGTATTTGTGTGGACTTTGACAGATGTGGAAACTACAAAGAATGGCTATAACAAATGAGACAACTCATAGTTCTGTCTTTTAAGAAAATGAAGTCAATCTGACTTTATTGAAATGTACTCCTGGCTGAGACTAGGATGACATGCGCCTGTTCTTCTAAACTATTGTTCTAGAAAGAGATAATGACTTTAGAATTATCAGGTGAAATGTGGAAAAAAATCTGAAATAATATACATGGAAAAATGGAATATAACAGTAGTATTTTCCTAAAAAATCACTCAATTTGTGCAAAATCATGGTTCATTTCACTGGCTGTTAAATGAATAGTGAAGAAGTGAAAGTGGCAGAAAAAGACTAGCCCTGTTACATTCTTGTGTATGCATATGATTGCTTTTTAAATCTTATAAAGTTCTCTAACTGCATATTATAATACAAGTGAGTTTCCATGATACTATTTAAATATCTCAGCTATAAAAGAAAACTTATTGAAGTATCCCTAAAATTAAAAGATCAAGTAGTCTGAAGACTTAAAGGGAAATCTCCATGGTAAATTCATGAGGGCAGTATGGAGATGGAAATCAATACTATTTTAATTTTAAATGAGAAAGCAGCCTCTTTAATAAATAAAATATTTGAATAAATGCATAGCCCACATTATATTCTGTGGTCTGAAACACATCTACAAATAATTTGATACTCTTTTCATGAAGGTTGTCAATGTACGCCTCCTTTGAACCTAAAGAGGAGTTTGTGTATTCTTCAATGATTAAAATGCTGTCAAACTGATGCTCCATAATTTCCAAGATGGGGTTGGAAAAAACATTGTAGATTCTGCTGTTATCTTTTGGAATCCAAACCCTGGGGACTTCCAGCTGCCATGTGAGAGGTTATCTGTCTTTTATAATTGATTGAATTGCTATCTCAAGGGATTAGGTTGTTTTTGTTAATGAATATCAGATAACCACATTATGAGTGCAATGGGAAGGTGAATCATGGGTGGAAGATAAAAAAAAGAGAAAAAGATAAATGAAAATCTAAGTTTCAGTGAGCCAGGAAGTTGCCCCTGTGAGCTTCTAGGTCCTTTTGAAGATATAGCTTTAAGAGTTTAACATTTTTCAAGGTTATAATATCAATGCAGAAAATACTATTTTTATGAAAAAGAAATAATAAATACACTTTGCATAGAGTCATAATTATTTGTGATACAGCTTCAAAAATAATTTCTTCATCCAAATATGGAATCTGGTTCCTCAATCAATTGGATCAATGATTTATTCATTTGAATCATGATTGAGAAGCAAGGGACAAATACAAATGGATACAAACTCCCAATGTAACATTTTACAAAACTATTTTAAATCTGAATAATCTAACAAGTTATACAATATTTTATACCCCCAAAAACTTTAATTAAAAAATAGTCATATATTTACATTCAATTAAATAATAAATCAGTCATAGATAGTTGTAGCATTCTAAAATGTTTAAAAATTAAATATGATACCTCTAAAGAACTTGTGAAATTATGTTAATTAGTATTTTGAACACATACAAATTTTTTATATTTTCAAATAATTACAGAAAATGCATGGCTATCCCAGGCTCCTAGGGCAGAGAAAGTGAGCCAGTCCCAGCACCTGGAAAGAAGCTCCCTGCCTCTATCCCAGGCTCCTAGGGCAGAGAAACTCAGCCAGTCCCAGAACCCGGAAGGAAGCTCCCCACCTCCATCCCAAGCTCCTAGGGAAGAGATGCTTAGCTGGTCCTAGCACCTGGAAGGAAGCTCCCCCACTGCTATCCCAAGCTCCTAGGGCAGAGAAGGTGAGCCACACGGGTGCCAGAAGCACCCCCTCCATGAAATGAGAAGACACATAAACAAATCTGAAAAAACAGACTTCTGGATCACCTACAGCAACCCCAAAGGGAAATGAGATGAAACGATCTGATACTCAAACACCTGGACTCTCTGAACTGGCAACAAAAGAGGATCTAGGAAAAATGAAATCAGAAATAATTACTCAGATAACAGCAAAGATTTTGCTCATGGTGCAAGACATGATTAATAAATCTAGAGAG
>NW_004624761.1:5357628-5367924 GCF_000247695.1 Heterocephalus glaber
CTGAGATTCCACCTCACCCCAGAAAGAATGGCTGCTATCATGAAATCCACCAATAACAAATACTGGCAGAACTGTGAGGAAAGAGAAACCCTGCTCCACTGCTGGTAGGAGTGTAGACTGGTGCAACCACTGTGAAATCAGCATGGAGATACCTCAAAGAATTAGAATTGGAAGTCCCAGTTATTCCCCTGCTTGGTATCTTCCCCAAAGAATGAAAAGAATCATACCACAGTGATATATGTGCAGCCATGTTCACAGCAGCACAATTTGTTATAGCTAAAACTTGGAAGCAACCCAACTGCCCAGCAACTTAAGACTAGATTTTAAAAATGTGTTTTTTTAATGAAATGGAGTATTACCAATAAGGAATGAGAAACTAGAGATGTTTATAGCTAAACGGGTGCACATTGAGGCCATACTCAAGTGAAATTAATAGGACACAAGTGTGAAAATATCAAATAGTTTGTCTAGTGTGAGACACTGAAAGTGTAAGTAAGGACTAAAAGATATAATAGATAATGTGAAATAGGAAGAAACGGTGCAAAGGGGAGGGGACAGTTGGAAGGGTAGGGGAAAAGAAAGAAGGGAATGGAATTAATATGAGAAAAAGAAAAAATGGAAACAAAGTCTTTGTACATAGGGAGGAGTGGAGGGGTTGAAGGGAGGTCAGAGGAATGGGGAAAAATAAGAACCAAGATGGGTTATGTAATGGTGCAAATTTCCAATGACATATGCCGCTATATTGTAGACCTTAAATGCACCCATAAAGTTAATTTTTTAAAAATCTGTACAAAAAAAAAATTCCATTGAGCAAATAGGAGTGATTTTTCTAGTGTTAGCAAAAGTCATTCTACATAGTTACCCTCCACCTTTTGTCTCCCTTACACTAGCCAAGAAGGTTTTCAAAGTTAACTGCAGCTTAGTTTGTTTATATTTCTTTATATTTTGTATTTTATTTATTATTTCATATTATAATACTGTATTGCAATAATTTTATAGGAATACTTTGGACTGTGGAACAAATCATCTGAGTTTCATTATTTCCTATGGGAAAATTTGTTTTCATATACAAATATTTTGGACAGCAAGCATGTCTCCAGAATGAATTATGCTCACTATCAAAAGTTTCACTGTATTTTCATTTTAAGATATTTATAAAAATAAGGCCTAAAATATACATCTGTGTCTTCAAAAATAGAATGTAAGGCAATTTACTATGTTTGGAGAAACAAGTCTTATAGCACACTGTTTCTAAAAATTGTTCAATTAACAAAATGGAACAAACTGATTAATTCATTGTCCAGAAAGTTGATATAGCTTTTTCTGTATGACTGTCATTCAAGACTGAGTTGAATTACTCTCTGAGGATGTGAGCAGAAATTACCATAGAACAGGTTATACCTAATTATTAAATAGGTGACTTTTTTATGACAACAGTGTTGTATGCCCTATAACAGAGGGTCGGTTCACTAATCAGAAAAATTTAAAAATCTTTCTAATAGTCCCATGGTGGTACCAAAAACAAGCTTACTTTCCAATTGAAGAAAAGGACAGTTAAATTTTAATGAAGATTTAATTGGTCATCAAAAATCTTTAAATTATATGACATGTATTTTTCAATAATATGATCACCAAAAGTTCAAAATGGTATATACATTAATTAAAATAACATTTAGATCATTTCTAATATTTAGCCATCATTAAGGATGACTTAAGTCACGAGTAATGTCATGTGTTATAAATTGAGTAGCCCATTCACACACAAAATTAGCTAAGTTAAAGAATAAATCATAGAAACAACAATGAAGAAAAAACATATGAGAAAGAAATAAAACTTTTCTTAGCCACTATATAAAACTACTGAGTTCACACACATTTGTGTTTTAAAAGATATTCTCTGACAAAAACTGCTACTTGGTTCTTTGATTATTTTGTTTACTGTCTTGGGTCATTGTAATTTATAAAAGGTTGTACCTGATGGTTTTGAAAATACAGTTAAAATTGATTTATTTATCTATCTAGTCTGAAGTCATTTTCTGTTGTCAGGTCCTTTTCTTACATGGATTGAGAAGTATATTGAGAATATGACTACATTTTGGGATGTAGAATTTACAAAAGAGTCTATATAGGCCATCACAGCAAAATACATAAAAGAAAAAAAATAACTAGAGAAATCTGATACATTTATCTATGTAACCTCAAAGTATATTATCTTTTTTCTTTCAAAAATAAACTGCTTTTAGTAATATTTTATATTTTTTTATCTATAAAATCCCATGGATTGCAGCAACAGGGAAATAGTAAAGTACTTAAGAAATATTTTCTCCTTATAAAATATCTCAAATAAAAGAAAAATATTATTCTTGTTTAAACTCTCAAGGTTTTCCTTTTCATTTAGCTCAAAAATCATTATTTAATTTTATAATTTATTGATATTATATAAACCATTGTTGTTAATATTATGTCACAACACATTACATGTTGCACATGTAATCTTAAATGTAAAAAGTTACTGAAATAAAATGATGTCTTATGGTAACTTAAACTTTATTATTTAATCAGTTATTTAATTTTCAATATTGTATCATCATAGAATTATGCTCTGACTCATTAATTTTTGGCAAATTACTAGAATAAATTTCTACATTTTTGAACGATAAACCAATAAAAGGAGTATTTTTGCAATCTTTGAATTATTTTCACACACTGAATGACAAACATATTCTTATAAACAGGTGAACATACTGGCTGTTCAAATAGAATTCACATTGTTGCTAGTACTACTGCATATAAATTATCAAATTTCAATATTCTTACCAAAAATAAGAGGATATTGTAAAGAACTGATTTTATGAAGTTAGCATGTATAAATGATTTTTGTTTTTCTTTAAGCAAAAACAGTTCAAGCAGTTTTCATGAATCATTTTAAAATTTGCATGCTAACCTATGTTGAAAAATTTAATATATTCTTGTCATATGTTTATTAGGTATATTTAAATATAATCTTTCATAATATGTTTTCATAGGTTACAATGTATTCAACTATTGTACTGGCATACTTCTATTACAAAATGTGTACATCTCTCCACTATCTCGCCTCAGATTTTGTGGAAATGTTGTCCAGATGTATGTGTGAGATGGATGTGCAGAATTAAAGAGCCTTTAGATCCACAGCCCAAACCTCCTGGAATGCATGTTTAAAGATTTTAAAATAGACTACAGGTCAATAGTCCAAGTAAGATCAAAACACATTGGTTTAAGGAATGAATCCTCTGGCCCTTGTCCTCCCCATACTGTGATTAATTACTTAAATTAGCCCTAAGGTCAGTAGTGTACCTCATGACCTTGTCCTTTCCCTGTCCCCAACATGAGTTCCAGCACAGATGTCCTTCTGAGGTCCTTTATCTGTGTTTCTTGCTTCTATCAATAAATAGTTATAGAAACTTCAGTTCAGGGATGTTTTCCTGAAACTCTCTCATTGAGAGGTCTCACTAGAAGCGGTCCCTCTGGAAATTATTGGAAGTTAAACTGTACCCAGACTGAGTAATTTCTCATCATTTGTGCTGCTACAGTCAAGAAAAGTGACAAGATCTGATGTCTATTTTCTTCTGGATTTTTCTGTGAATTATTTAAAAGTATAAATTTTAAAACTTTTGTACATGGATTATTATATAGTGAGATATAGGTTCTATTTCATCTTTCTCAATTATCTTATGGCTCCTCCTAATGTACGTATTTATATTTCTTCCCTTGTTTAAATTAACTTACCTTATATTATGAATTAATCATACAAAGTGCTTGTTTAAATTAGAAGTCTGGGATTTTAGAGATGATTAGATCATGAAGGCTCTGTCGTGAAAATGAGGTCTTAGTAAAAGTTATGTGAGGTCCAATATCCTCTCTCTTGCATGTGCTTCCTTGCATTTCCACTGTGGTAAATGATATAGAGAACCAAATTCTGAAACAATGGTCTTGTACTTCCCACCCTCAGAACTGTGAGTGAAATAAATTTCTATTGTTTGTTATTTACGCAGTCTTTGCTCATGTGCTGCAGTAGGAGAAAATGGGCTAAGGTACATGATTTCAGAAACATGTAGAAATCTTAATACATCAGTATCATTATAAATAATAAAATTAAAACAATATGAAACTCATATTGATCTTCTCAAACATTGAGCCCATTCATTCTGCCCTCAAAGATAACCCAAATTCTCCAGTTGGTATCCAAGATTGCTCAGTGGCATTTAAACTTTTATTTTGCAGGTGATGTTTTGTAGCTTGGCAACCTAAAAATAAAGGAAGACACTTGTCCTCATCCAGTCATATTAAATATAAAATGATGAAAAAGAAAATAACAAGAAAACCATTATGAGTTCTGCTCTGTAAATAAAGACAAAATAAATTCTGATTTATTTAAAGTTCTACTAGGAAGCATTATAAGTGTTCTCTCGTATCAGGACAAAATATTGTGCTAACTTCTGTGTATCCCTTTGGGTGATTATTTTATCCTTTGTATTCTCTTGGATGACCAGCAAGTCTGACTTGATCGATGAGCTCCATCATCCTCTAGCTTCTGTTTCACTCAAGAGCAATAGGAAGTAGTAGTGCTTATTCTTTAGATTTCTTCTCTACTGAGCTTCAGAAGCTTGGGTACATCCCTCAAGGAAAATGTTACAGTTCCTTTCAGGAAACTTTGACCTGAAACTCTCTCCTATAACATGTTTGGATCCTGTCTTCCTCTTTTCTTTTCAGCCATAGCAATAAGGGAAAACTGCTGTGTATAGATTTGGAGTGATTATGCTATTTCTTATTTGTTTCCTTAAAAGTACACTTTATAAATTGTTTCATTATAAAAGTCAATTAGAATCACCCAACATGTATCTCCTGGTAGATCCCTCACTGATTGTGTAATTGGTACTGAAAATATACCAAGAAAACAACTTTCTAAATAAGATTTAAGGATTGGATTGATTGTGTACATATTGAAAAGCACAGAAATCAGTGATGAAATTTAGGAACCAAAAAATTAGGAATAAAATTGACCAATGTCAATATTTAAGAAAACTGGGTCACAGATTGAGAAAAAAGAACATAGTACTAAGAAAGAGAAAATTGAGTATGACACTAATTTGGGTTTGAGGAACACATTGGTTTATAGTTTCATTCACTTTTTTCATTCATTTATATTTATGTAATGGCCAGAGATGTTGAACATCTGTTGATCATTTGTATTTCTTTTTCTGTGAAGTGTCTGTTTATTTCTCTTGCTCATTATTTGACTGGGTTTTTAATTTTAGATGATTTAATATTTTTGAGTTCTTTGTATATTCTAGATATTAGTCCTCTGTTTAAGAAGTAGCTGGCAAAATTTTCCTATTCTGCAGGTTGTCTCTTCACTCTACTAATGAATTCTTTTCTAGCACAAAAGCTTTTTATTCTAATATAATCCCATTTGTTGATTCTTGCTGTTATTTCTTTTTTTCTTTTTTTTTGGTACCAGGGATCGAAGTTGGGACCTTGCGCTTGTGACCAGGTGGTGGAACCGCTGAGCTAAATCCCCGGCCCATCTTGCTGTTATTTCTTGTGCAACTGATATTCTGTTTAGAAAATGCTTTTCTACACATATTTCTACTACTGTTTTTTTTTTATCTTCTGGTAGGTTTAATGTTTCTGTTTTAATGTTTAAGTCTTTGATCAATTTTAATTTACAATATGGTGAGTGATAATGATATAGGGGGAAAAGATGTAACTCCCACACCTGCTAGATATCCAAAATGCAAGTTTGTGTTCTGTAAAATCAAAGAATGAATTATAGGAACAATGGAGAACGAGTAGGAAAATTTTATTGAGGGAAAGAAAGCTTCTAAGAGAGACAGAAAGGGGACCAGAAAGTGGGTACCCTGCCCACCCCACTTTTCAAAGATGTTTTATACAGCAAAACCATCTAGTGAGGCGGGTACAAAGTGGGACAAAACTATAAGACCCAAAGGAAATTTACAAGGTGGACAGGAGGTGGGACAAAACCATGACCAACCAATAAGATTATAAATACAGTCACTGAGGTAATATTGATTAAATGGGGACCAAATGGGGGAGCAAGTCAAGTAACAAGCATACAAGGATTTTCAGTAAGGGTGGGAGTCAGGGATATTTCCTGGAGAGGCTGGGTTAAGACCTTGACCCCTCACCCGGGTGATTGATACCTATTTAGAATATCAATCACTGCTATTTATCCCCAGGGGAAGCACAGGGTTATGTAGTTTTTCTCCTTTTATAATTCTGGCCTTCAGTGAATGTGTCTTGATTGTCTTCCATGTTGGCTCCTCCTGGGCTGGCCCTAACTGCCTACAAGATATCTAATTAAGTTACCTATCTGCAATAATAAGAGTACAGTTTCAACCTTCTACAAACAGCCAGTTTTCCCAGCATCATTTGTTGACTAGGCTCTCTTTCCTCCAACATATGCCTCCAATACATGCCACTTTGTCAAAGATCAAATAGCTGAATGTATCTGAGGTACTATCCTTCTACATGATTCTATTCCATTGATCCATGTATCCATTTTTGTTTCAGTAACATGCCATTTTTATCACTATTTCTTTGTAGAACTGATTGATGTCAGATATTGCTATACCTCCTGCTTTGTTCTTGTTGCCCAAAATTGATTTTGTTATTCTAGGTCTCTTCTGGCTCCATATGAATTTTAGAACTGTTTTCTCTAGTTCTATTAGTTCTACTTCTATTCTCTAAGGTATGGTGTTGTTATTTTGATTTAGTCTGCATTGAATTTGTATAACAGTTTTGGAAGTATGGGCATTTTGACAATTTTGGTTCCACATATCCAGGAGCATGGTTCATCTTTCCATTTCTGATTTCCTCTTCACTATCCTTTTTCGGAGTACTATAGTGTCTTTCACTTCTCTATTTAGGTTAATTCCTAGGTATTTCTTCTTTCTTGAAGCTACTCTGAATGATATTGATTTTTATAACTTCTTTCTCACCAAGTTCATTATTGGAACACACAAATGCTAATTATTTTGGCCGCTGATATTTTATTCTGCTGTATTGCTGAAGTTCGTTACTAATTCTAAGAGTTTTTTAATGGAGTTCATTGGGTCTTCTATGTAATATCAGGTCATCTGCAAACAATGATAATTTGAGTTCTTCCTTTCTTATAGTTATCCTTTTTATTTCTTTCTCTTATCTATTCACTCTGGCTAATGTTACAAGTACTATATTGAATAGAAGTGATATTAGTAGACATCTTTGTCTTTTTCCTAATTTTAGGGGTAGTGTTTCTAGTTTTTCCTCATTTAATATGATGCTGACTGTTGGTTTGTCATAAATAGCTTTTATCATATTCAGCATTTATCATATTTAGACCTGTTTCCTTCAGAGTTTTTATCATCAAATGTTGTTGGATTTTGTCAAAAGCTTTTCCTGCATATCTTGATGTGATCATATAGATTTTGACCTTGGTATTAATGTGATGCATACATTTATTGATTTACATTTGTTGAACTTTCTTTGTATCTGTGGAATGAAATCTTCTTGATCATGGTGTATTATCTTTTATGGTGATGTGTTGTATTATATTTGCTAATATTTTGTGGAAGATTTTTTCATCTATGTTCACTATGGAAATTGGTCCATAGTTTTCTTTTTTATTTGGGTCTTCATCTAGTTTTGGAATCAGGATGCTACGGGCTTCCATAAATGAATTTGGAAGAACTACATCCCTTTCTATTTCTTTGAAGAACTTCAGGAATATCGTGATATAATAATGTAATAGGTTTTGTAGAATTCAGCAGTGAATCTGTGAAGTCTCAAGCTTTTTTAGTTGGTAGGTTCTTTATTAATGTGTCAATTTCTTTGTTGAGTTGTTAAAAGTATATTGTGTTATTTTTGATTGTGTATAATTGCTTTAAAAGGGAGAAATAATATGATAGATAAGCTGGTGTCTCTATCACCTCATACTGTGTTCTGCCTAGCAACTAGGAAGTACATAATACATGTTAATAAATTCATAAATTATTGAAACTCCAGACATTGGTTTGTTTCATTGTAATAGTGTAGAAATATATTTTTCTATATTAATTATGAAGTATTATGTAATGCATTAGCACACCTTGAAAAGTCAGAAAAATACCAAAGTAAGTTATACATAACAATTTTAAACTGTCATTATTAAAGAAGCAAAATGATTTGAGTATCATGTTGCATATTATCTTAGAAGGATACCAGTCAGATTTATAGTTTTTCTTTTTAATTTTAGTCTAATTTAAATTAAGTAATGGCTAATGGGTTTGTAAAATTCCTGGACTCATTTTAAACCTAGCTTATAGCTTTTCATTACTTCTGTATTACTAGAGATTTTCTAAGTGATTATGGTTGATAACTTGGAATAGCCTTCTGAATTAAAGCTCTCAGTTTATACTCTCAAGTAAAATAAATAACCTTCTATTCAGAAAAGAAGACTCAGGCATAGAGAAGTGAGATAATTTGCTTGATGATAATATATCTACTAAGTGGCTAAGCCAGAGTTTTAAATATCTCATTGAACTCTAAAAATCCATGTTTTGAATAAAGATATTACATAGATTTGATAAGGGATTGAGAAGAAATTGTATTTTTTGGGGGGGGGGGTACCAGGGATCAAACTCAGGTCCTTGTACTTGCGAGGCAGGCTGAATAACCACTGAGCTAAATCCCTGGCTATATTAAACATTTTTATAAAAATTTTAAATATTAATATTTTTCAAAAGCCTTAATACAAAACACAAAACAAAATGTAAAACACACAGTAAATGGGTTTATAACCTTTATGGAAAAATTCAATTATTGTTTCAGTAAATTAATTTAAGCTTTTCAATATATATTCTACCAAATGTTGAACCACACTTTTTAATAATACTGAGACTATGAAGTTTAAGGAGAACCAATAACTTTTTTATAAAACTTAGAGAAAACATTCCTTCAAATCAGTATTTTGACAAAACAAAATGTTATTTTAGGCACAAACTTCAATTCAAAAATTTCACGATTAATTTGTTTTCTCATTTGTTTGGTTAGTTTTGATTTTAATTTTCACAAAAATGTGAACTTCATTTCTGTGTTGGGAACACATCATCACATCACCATGGTTTGCAAAGACCTCCAAGAAGGAAAGGGATCAAAAGATGAGAGGGGGGGAAGAGAGGTTAAAAAAGGAATCAAGATGTGTTTTATGTGTTTTATAAGTCACCCACACAAAAATGTATATCAGAAATAGTTTGAGTAAGAAAAGAAAATAACTTAACTAAAATGGAAGAATATTATGTGCACTCATGCAGAATGTCAGTAGCCTGACTAACAAGCATATTAAAGTCTTTTCTGTCTATGTAGGTATCTAAAACATTCTTTAAAGCAAAAGTTCCAAAAGCTTAGTCTTCTAACATATGTGGCTTGTATTATTGGTTGTTTTTTTTATTATTTTGTATTTGTTTTAACTAATAAAATCATAAAAATTGTACATAATAAAAGATACTATGTGATGTTTTAATACATGTATATATTATGTAATATTTAAATCAGATTAAGCATATTCATTACTTTATTCATCATTTAATTATGGTGCAATCAACATCTGTTATTGTAGCTATTTGATGTATAAAATACATAATTGTATCTATAGCACCTCCCCTTACTGTGCAATGGCACAGCAAAACTTCTTACTCTTATCTGGGACTTAGTATTCATTCATCATAAACACATGCACACATACACACGCACACACACAGACAGGCGCGCGCGTGTGTGCACTCCTAGTCTGCATCTGCTGGAGGCACCACTATACTCATAATGTCTGTGAAATCAAGCATCTTAGATGCCACGTGTGAGAGAGATCATGTGCTACTTGATTTTTGTACCTGAGTTATTTCACTTAAAGCAATGTCCAGTTTTGTCATTGTTGTTGCAAGTGAGTGGACTTCATTCTTTCTTGTGGTTAAATACTATTCCACTGAGTATATATATCACATATTCTTTATCCATTCATCAGTTGATGGGTATTTTGGTTTTATTCATTTCTTTGCTGTGGTAAAAAATGCTTCAATGACTAGAAGCATAGGTGTTTCTTCAATATACTGATTTCATTTTCTTTAGATATATATACCTAGGTGTAGATTTGCTATATCTGCTAACATATCACATGATAATGGATCAGAATCCACCTCTATATGTCTAAGGGAAATATATATAAATATTTTAAAGGAAATATCAAAATTAAAGGAAATATGTTATATATTAAAACATTAT
>NW_004624761.1:5369816-5417619 GCF_000247695.1 Heterocephalus glaber
AAATGTTTAAAATTAAATAAGCATAGAAAATTCAAGATACAAAAAAGTGGTACTTTAAAAGAAAGCTTTGCTTTATATATTTATACTAGAAACAGAAATTGCCAACAAAAAAAGATAAAGTCATTGTTTTACATTAAGTAGGCAAGGATAGATTGTTCATATTTTGTCATGCTCAGAAGATAACATGAATGCATAATCATCTAAAATTATTTTATGTCATGATTATCATATATTTTGAAAAAATAAATCTAACACAATATTCTCTTTTGCATTATTATCAAATACATTTATCGATGTTACATGAAAAGTCCATGTAATTTGTTGTATTTAAAAGTAACCTTTTTTATCAAGCAAAGTAAAATTACAGTTTCATAATCTTAGGAAAACGTTTTAAAAAAATAATTGTGGTATTATTGGTATACTTTTTAGGTATATAAAGTGCTCAAATTTTAATGTTTCCATCTCAGCTGCAATTTGTATTAGTGACATTACTAGTGGATTTTTATGGTATTTATAGTTAAGCTAAAATCTACTATTGTTTGTGATAAGATAGGCAAATAAATAGAAGAAAGAAAAAAGAATGTGGAACAAGGATTATAGCCTAAATAATAGTCTGTGAAAATGGATGACAGAATATCCAGACCATAGTTTGGGAGTGTTGATAATTAGGATTATTAGTGGTACTGCTGAAACTGAAATATGGTCAAATTGCTCTGTTACAGAACATTTCATGAAATAGCACTCCAGCATTAGCACTATTAGATTTATAAGTACTGAAAAGGTTGTACCCTCCATAAAGATACTAATAAGTTACCCCACTGCTAACACTTATGAAAATTGAGAGTTTCAAATAACTTGTTTAAATAGAAAAGCTTTGTTTACTTTTTCAGCTTACATATGTACTAATTTTTAGTCTATAATTTTTATAGTTTTTTCAAACATAGAGGATGATGTTTCAGTAAACCATTTCTACTAACCATAAGATATAATTATAAGCTATAAAAATGCAAGCTCAGGGAAGCAGCTTCCTATTTTTATAATTTAGACATTTTTATGTGCTCTAGTGCAAAATTCTTTCTGACTCTGGCCCCTCACATCCCTGATGTATTTATTCTCATGGCATTAAAGTGTAAAGATAATTTTTTTCACTAAACATGGCACCCCACACAAGCCCGTGGCACTATAAACAGACAATTATTTACAATAATGGTATCTCAGGGAAACAGATAACAAAGATAATCACAACTGCTTCAATTAATCCAATTTTACAATGAGATATGAAAAAGCAATATTTTAATGTTACATATACAGGCATATAAAATCTTATAGCTTACTTGTTAATAGACATGCAGTGAATTGATGAAATTTATAGTCTTCCTCAAAGGGAAAATACATCATGCAAATATTGTATGTGAATTTAAAATTTTACATAAGTAAAACACATGCTCAAATTTCAGGTTAAGAAACTTGGTTACAAAGTCTCTCAATAGAATTTAGAAATGTCACATAAAGTAGATATATTTGTATTAGAGCTATTTATGTCAGAGAACTATATGTATAAACATATATAGTACACGATATAAAGGTGCACATATATACACAAAATAAGTATATATAGATTACTATATATACATATGTTATATAGATTACTAAAAGAAGGATGCCATATTAACTATCCAAAGCATTTAAATCAGACACATTTAGATAAAATAAGAAAGTACCACTGAGAAACATTTAAAAATGATTTTTTTTTATTTTCCATGTTTAATTTTTTAGTTTCTATTGCTATTCTTATATCATTATTCCACATCTTCAAAATTGTCACTGGATGGGCCTGAGGTGGTCCATCAAAGAGAGCTGTTGACTACAACTTGGTCTGGCTGAAAGATTCTGGACTGTTATCACAAAATAGAATTTCAGGATGCATCAGTGTGAAGCACATTTTCTTAGGCATAGTTAGAAATCAAGGGAAAATAGGAGAAGTGATCCAGCTTGAGCTCACTTTGTTGAAACTCACACTGGCCCATCCACAAGGAAAAATATTTCTGGGGTGCTGAGGTGGGCTAGGGTCTGGTTTGTCATTATTTTAGTACCGGGTCTCCTAATACAACAGGCATCCTGTAGCTTGAGAGATGATTTGGTTCCTTCAGGCATTCGTCCTTGCTTAGAGGGGTGTAGCTGCCTCGGTTGGCATCAGGGGGCTCCTCTCCTCCTTGGAGGCTGCAGTCTCACCAAGGGTGCGTCCGTAAAGGTCCGAGTTTCCTGAAATCTAAGATATTGAAGGTTTGGAGATTCCTAGACATTGTTCCAGGGATATCCAAACTGGACACGGTGATAGTTAGAAACTATCACAGCAGACTCTGAAAATTATTTTTATCTTGGTGTCCTTGATCTTGCAGAGAGATGGGACATTGCAGGTAAATTTAGGACAAATAAACCCTCTAATAGTGACACTCCTTAAGTGGGGATCACACGGAGAGTTTTAAGGTAATAAGGAAGACACAAAATGAAAATAAAGTTGCTAAGCTTTGTCCTGTTTTCACTTATCCTTCTTGCATCTTCAGGTCTAGTCTCCAGGTCCTTGATACAAAAATCTCCCTTTTCAGTTTATTCATCCATCTTAAGGGAAATTATAATGTCAGACACTCTGGCTTTGTAAGTTTTTTGGCTGAATAGTAAACTTGTGTAGGAGAAGGCGCTAATCTGGATTGTGAATTTCTGAACTGCATGGTCATAAGCCTATAGAAAAAGTATATGTAGTACTACTATGCCTAACCTTTAATTAGACCTTAGAACTATAATTTTATTTGTCTCCTTTTCATTTGTCTTTATTTCTTCTATTATATCTTGGCATCACAAAGAGATAACTGATTAAAAAACCTATAATTCTAACTGTATACTTACATGAACTCCATGTCTTTCATACACTTAAAACTCTATAACATTAATTTCTGTAATTCCAAAACTTCAGAGAACATACTGTTTTAATATTAAATGGTATAAGAAGTACAAATTATATGGAACATCAAACAAATCTGAATTTAGTTTTAAATAAATCAATGTAAACAACAGGATAGCTATTAATTTTCGTATTATCTTTTAACAAATAGAGCACTCAACAAATTTGTTACTCATTGTTCTCTATAGGTCTGAAATTATAGGGGCAACTTCTGTCACTGTTGTGGCAAATCAAAATGCGATAGAAAAAAAGTGTATCACGGTTTCAGGGGCCAAGTGGCAGTAGTTAATTGTCAAACACAAAATGATCATGTTTATTGAAATCGACAGCTAGAGATGTAAATAGATTATTATGCTTTCCAAAGACCTGTGGATTGGCTCATTTATCATTTTTTCCCTAGAAGTAAAATAGTAGAACCCTCTGTATAACTGATAGAGTTTTAGCTCAAATGGAGTAAAGTTTAAGTGAAATTGTAAAAGCAGTGAGTCAACACACTTCCATTGAGTTTCTGGAATTGATCTAGTTTGCAGATTGTGATGCTCTTGAATAAAGGAAAGTCTGAGTCATATTGAAGAACTCCATTATTCTGCCAAATATACACTAGTAATCTTTTTCCATTGCTTCCACAAAAGGACCTATGAACTTATCCCAGAATGACTGTATTTGGGAAAAATAAATAATATTCAAATTTTGGAGGATTACTACACACTGGTTCTTACTGATATTAATTCCAGGAATGGGAAAGCATCATTTTGACCCAACTATTGGAATAAAGACTTATTGTGGATAAGCAATCAAAAGAGATTTAGTTTGTTGTTTATCTATATGTGAGTCCAGTGGGTCACCAAGTAGTTTCTATGAATGTTTTCCAAGCCCATAATGTATACTTTGAATATATGTATTAGATAGAATGATTGAGTCTGATTACTGAGGGAAAATTGTACTACTTCTACACAATAGAGACATGAAAGTGTATGCTTGGACTAGAAGAGATTCTTTAAGCTTTTATTGGTATTACGTCTATGATTAAAATTAATGAAAACCTACAACAAAATTCAGGCATGACAACTAATGATCAACTTGCTCAAGTATGAAAGTTTGGGCTACTCACCCAGGTAAAGGGGCATGATAATCTGAGGTGTGCTGAGGGCAAAGATATAGAATAAATAGTTGTAGAACATAAATTAAAGATCAGCTACAGTTTCTTGAGCAGTTGCAGAAATGAGGACTGCAATGATGAATACTATTTCTTCCTTTAACATATTGTGAATATGTTTGTGTATATGTGTGTATAATATTTGTTATTTCCCCTCACTGCTTAGTTAAATAACATATAAGTTATATTGCATTTATTTCATATTTGAGAATTATCATCTTTACATCTTAGCATTTTAATTACAAGATGCCAAGAGAGACATGAATATTACTCAAACACTTTACATCCCATTGTGGAGAAAGAGTACAAATTTGGTTTTATGTATGGCATTTCGTTGGAGTATGTCTTTGCTGTTGTCCTTGTTTGGGGAATAACAACACATGAATTGAAGAGACATGTGCTATTTATGCACAATAGTGTATACCCTTCCATAAAAGATAAACTTGAATAATTTGTAGGAAAATGGATGCACCTTGAGACCTTAACACTAAATAAAATAAATCATACACAAGATTAAATTCATATAATTTTTATATGAGAAATTAAAAAATATAAATAAATTAAAGAGCAAAGTAAACGCTAGATAACAAGCAACAGGGACCTAGATCTTTTGCAAAATAGAAGAGGAGAAAGAGATGGAAGGATGGGAGAAAAGATTAAATGTGTTATGTACATATACTGAATGTAATTATTACCTAGTGCAAAAATACACTAATAAAATTTTTAAAAAGGAATTTTGTGGTTGCAAAATAGACAGAAGCTGAACTGTAATTATTAATTGATTGTGTCAACTTGTATAGGATATGATACCCATTTATTTGAGCAAAAATAACATAGGATATTTTTTGGTCTAATAAGCATTTAAATTAGAAGGCCTATTAAAGCATATTAGCCTCCATAATACCCTCAGGACTCTTCCAATTAGTTGGAGGATTTAAAAAGCAGAGAATAAGGTCCCATGAATTAGAAAGAACTCTCCTTAAAATCATCAACTCTTACTCAAATTTCTAAACTGCTGATCTGCTTCACAGATTTTAACTTTACCAGCTCCTACAATCATGTGAGCAAATTCCCATAAAATAATCTGTGTGTGTGTGCCCCTATGGAGAAAAATAGAAACAATTGATAGGATTGTTGATGTGTGTGTCTACATACAAGGGTAATCTTAGCTAATGTGCTCAACTATCACACTTTAATTAGTACTCAATAAAAACATGCTAAATTTAATATTTGTTCAAAACATTTAGCAACAAAAGATGTTTTCTTACATTGATCAATATTGTTAAACTGTGATTTTCCTTTTGAAGAAAAGGTTGTAAAAGTGTCAAAAGAGTTTGCTAAGTCCAATGTAAAAGATTAATATTTAAATTTTATCTCAATATAAAACATACCAAGAGAGAGAAATGAGAATAAAAGAAAGTAGGTTTTTGTTTTAGTTCTTTCTTGTATTTAAATTGATGGACATTCTATACAGATTCTGCAGGAGTATTTCCCTTTTATTCTAAGAAATATGTCCATTCAGTATATCAAAAATAAACAATAACAGTATCTCTAGCTAAATATTCTCTGGAAATAATTTTTTATACATGCACATACAAACATACATACACATTTTTAGGTCTCTCATTCTTTGCAAGGAATTTCCCTTAACCTCACATCTAATTAAACACAAGTATTGGTTTTCCTTCAGAAGTCTACTTACATACCAAATTTGGTATGTATTCCCATGGAAACATCCTAACTCAGTGTTTAATCTCATGAGTTATCTCATAATATTCCTTTTACTAGTCTTCTTGACTCTAGCTTTTCCTCTCAGAAAAAAAGTCTTGCAGAGTAGCTCCAAAATATTTTTTCCAAATTATCACTTTTATTAGTTTCCAGTCAAAGTCCACTATTATCTTCTTGACTTAAAAAATAATCTTTTTCCATTTCTTTTCTTTCTTTTGTTTGTTTTTTGGTACCAGGGATCGAACTCGGGACCTTGCACTTGCGAAGCAGGTGGCAGAACCACTGAGCTAAATCCCCAGCCCTTTCCTTTTCTTTTTCCCTCTTTTCTTCCTTCCTTTCTTTCTTTATTCCTTCTTTTTCTCCCTCCTTCCCTTCTTCTCTCCCTTTTTATTGACAAATCCTGCATTGTATCCATATGTACTACACATTTCTGTGCCAATTTCCATCTTTAGATCCATTAAAACAAATGTTGGCTTCAACAGTACAACTCCTTCTTATTATCAAACTTTAATTAAATTTTTAAAAATTCAAATGTAAATATGATAAAAAGTAATTTACATTCCCACTGAAAGAGAACATTAAATAAAGAAAATATATAAAGAAAAAAATTAAATGTTAATGCTTACATCTTAGAATTCTGCTCAAGAAATAACTTCAAAGATAATGACAATACTTTCTCCAGTTCATGGTACACAAATCTCACTCTTGCAGATACTTGATAAACAACCACTCATACTCATTGTGCATTAATCTGTATTGACCACATAATAGATATACAAAGTCAGTTTGATTGGGGCTGAGAATTTCAACCTTCTATGTGACCTACAGAAGGTTGTCATGGATATTGGTCTCCATAGCCTTTACATTATAAGATTAAAAAATAAGTTTTTAAACAAATGTATGTTTCTAAACTATTATTGACAAATTGAATAGAATGTCTCTATAGGATAATAATAATATATGGTTTACCCTATGTCTTAGTTACTTTTCTTTTCGCTGAGACAAAATACCTGACACCCAAAGTTGAAGGAGGAAAGGTTTATTTAGCTCACAGTTTGCAGAGGTTTCAGTCCATGGTCAGCTGGCTCCAAGGCAGGGTAGCATGGCAGAGGACCACCGCAGAGGAGAAACAGTCCATGGCAAAGCAGGATAGGGAGAAGGCAACAAGCAGCAAGTGAGCAACAAGAAACCAGCAATCCCTTTTTATTCCTGATATCTTAATCATCCTACTCACCCTTAGGACAGGTAGCACTCACACCCAGGGTGGGAAACTCTTAATCCTACCCAGAACCATGCCAAACCAATCAGTGGACTGATTTAGTAATCACACGTTCATGATCCCAGCATCACACACTTCTAATCCAGCCACCCCTGAAAGCTCCACCTATGACTACGTGAGGATTCAGGAGGACATCTAGACACAAACCGTAATACCCTAACATCAAATTTTTCCAACACTTATGTTAGAAACTGAATTTTCATTCATTATTTTTTATAGTCTGTGCAATTCAAATAAAATATTTCCAAGCCTCTTGTGGAAGAATTGAGAATTGAGCATAACTGCATCATTAGTTTACCCCACTCATCCAATAAAGACATTTTATTGAGTGTCTGCTATAAACAAGGTCCTATTCCACTGTTTAAGTTTACTGTGCTAGACGAGTCAGACAAAAAACTTTTGACTTTTGGAAATAATAGTCTAAGGCCAAGAGATAATAAACAATAAACAACAAATAAACTCCTATAAAGTTAATTTTAATTATTATTATTTTCTTTCAGACTTACTTGCTTTAGAAACAAAAGAAAGAACTGTAAATCCAAGGGCAAGTGTTACTGGGAGGTATTAGGAAAAATTAGATGTCCATCACCTTCCTTGTGGTCTGCTCACTCCTTAGTCTTTAATATGCTCACATCCTCCTGCTGTCTTCTGTAGCTGCTTGTCAAGACGGGCTGTCAGCCATCACCTTCTGCGCATCACACAGACTCAAAGTGCTTTCTATCAAGAGAAGTAAGTACTGTCATCAGTAAGCATCGCCTTGTGCTTTTCAACTTTGCCATTGCTCCTTGATTGACACCTTTGAAATTCTGTTAGCTTTTCTTTCCTTTGTTTGCTTTACACAGAACAGAAGAGAATTTACAGTTGCTGTCCATTAGAAGAGAATTTACAGTTGCTGAGAGAAAGTCGAGTCTCATAAATCATACATTGGAGAAATATAACAATAAAGATGACTGAATTGAGATTATACACTTAGTTGCACAGAAGACTTCTGAAAATAACTAAAGTTTTCAAATCTTCAGGTATAGATTAAAATTTTATGGTGAAAAAAATAAATATATTAAATATTAACTGTTTTTCCTGTGTGTAATAATATTTTTATTACTTTTGAAGAACAAACTTTTGTTAAATAGGTCAAAATCAACAATTATTTGTAGAATCCAAACCTCTATAAAATAAATTATAAATTAAATATATTGATAAATTTCTTCATGTTGTTCATTATATAGCAGAAAGCACTAATTACTCCAGAGGTGAGTGCTGTGTCCTTGGAAGTCTCTCCACAATACAGATAAAATAATGTTAAGTTCTGCTCTTTGGCTTAAGAATTTTTGAGGTTGAAACTAAGAAATTGGGAACCATCTGTTTACTATCTCTTTAATTGAAAATGCATATATAAATATATTTATTTAATAAAGTACAGATATTTATCACTAAAAAGCTAATGTGATGCTACAGCAAAACTATTAGTAACAAAAAAATGTTACCAGGGTCAGGGATTTAGCTCAGTGGCACCGTGCCTGCCTAGCAAACAGAAGGTCCTGAATTTGATCCCTGGTACCAAAAAAAAATTCTACACAATGATGGTCATAGATATTCTTTGTTTTTTTTCAGAGTGGATTTCTCAGTTGAAAGTTCTACTAAAAGATTGAGATATGTTCAGTAACTCATTATAGTAGATAACATGGATTCAAAATATTTTTCCTTTAAATCCTGTAGACATTCTCATCACAGAAATATACACAGAATATCAAAGTGAAGATAGACATTAATGAAATAATGAATAACTTATCAGGTAAATAATTAAAAATGAACCTAGTAGAAATGGAAGTATTGATTTTGAGTGCAAGTATTTAACATTTCATAATTTCCTAATTATATAAGGATTCCATATTTCTAAGACTCTAGTTTTCTGATTAATGAGCAGATATGTAATACATATTTTATTTCTATTTATAGCATTATATATTTATAATTAACAATAAAATAAATACAAAATTAAAAACAGAAAAATTGGTTGAGCAAGTGATGAATAAAAATTATATATAGATGTTTGCTCCAATAAATACATTTATAATTCCCTGTGTTTTATATATTTATTTATTTCTCAAAACTTTTCAGGTTGGCTACAATGCAAAATTACAAAAGATTGTTGTACGTGGATATACTATATGTGAGTTCTCATTTCTGGTCCCAGGATACCTGGGTAGACACACAGAATGACAACTGTAGTGCTCTGTAAAAGTAAATTTGTCCCTCTAAAATTCATTTCAAGTATATTGAGATAGAAGCTTTAAAGAGATGAGTAAGATAAATGAGGTCATAATAGTGGGTGCCCTAATTTCTTATTAGTAGAGTTCTTACTGGAAGTGTAAAAGACACCCAAGGTGCACATCCACAAAGGAAATAGTATGTGAAGACACAGTGAGAGTCCAGCTACCTGGCCTCAGGTGAAATCAAACCTACTCATACCTTCATCTTAGACTTTCAGACTCTCCAACTATGAGAAAATAAGAGATACTTATTTTACGCTGGTGAGTAGCAAACCCACACACAAAAGTATGGCAACATTTCTGCTTGGGACCAACATTCTGTTGACCTCTTTAGTGCTATTTTTCTTTTTTTTTGGTACCAGGGATCAAACTTGGGACCTTGCACTTGCGATGCAGGTGGCAGAACCACTGAGCTAAATCCCCAGCATTTCAGTGCTATTTTTCAAAACTAGTCTCATCCCTAATCCACAGTGGTGAGACAGGTAAATATGGGACTCTGTTGTAGGTCACAGAAGGATTAATAAATTTTGTTTTAAATAATATAAATTACAAGACGATATCTTAGTGTCACAGGTTTAGGTTTTTTTCCCCTCTATGTGCAAAAAAAAAAAAAAAATACATACACTCAAGGATGATATTCTGGAATTTCTTACCAATCAAAATTTGTAGCCCAAAGTCTTATTTTTTGATAATATCTATATCAGATCTAGATGTGGTTCCTCTTGGAGTGAAAATTTAAGAACAACAGCAAAATGATAAAAAGAAAGAAAGGGGAGGAGGAAGAGAGAAAAAAGGGAAGAAAGGAAAGAGAGAGAAAGAGGATGAAGAGAGGGAAAGAGGGACGCTCACTCAGTCCAGTGGTAGAGAAACAAGGTCTTACTTTTTTTTAAAGATAGAAATTGAAATTTTTCTCCCTGAACTTCTCTCTGAACTTCCTTCATTGAGTATTAATACTGTACTTTGAGAAAAGCAAGGAAGCCATTATTCTATGAGTTTCTACTGGATGTTCTGAATATTTGACTATTTCATTATATTACTTGAACAAAACTGAAAAAAGCTTTAGACAATATTTACTCCTTGATGACTTGGCAACTTCCTCAGTTAAATTTCTGTCCACAAAATATTAGATACTCAAGAATAAATTTCCATTACAAATTGTCAAACTCATCCTGCATGCAAAACAGAAATGTATGTCACCTATCTGTATCAAAACATCATTAATTTTTCCTGAATTGTTTGTTGATTTATTGATTCTAGTCACACCAGAGCCACAATTATTTTTAAGAAATAGCCCTTCTCTTAATTCAATAGTGATCCATTGGACAAATAAAGCATTAAATGCAGTATGTTCTGTATCTTTTTGAAACTTTTTTTTAAAAAAATACACATTTTCTTTGACTACATCCAATCAGTGGAGTATCTCAATATAAGACATCTTCATACAACACATTGCTTCATGTTATGAAGCATTTATCTTTCAAGACTCAGTTTTTGCAAACCAATTTACCCTTATTCATGCATTTGTCTGTATATATTTATATCTCAGTTCAATCCAACACATGGAGCTTAATCCAGTGAGCATGTTTTCCACCTTTGTACTCCCATCATTCTTATATATTGGATAAATTCTTCAGATGCCTGTAAGTACTCAATCTCTTTTCACCTCTTTTAGTAGATTTTTCATCACTGGGACACATCACACACAATTCAAAGGAGAGTTTTATTTTGGTTCATGTTTTAGAAGTTTCAGTCCTTGCACAGGTGACAGCATGGTGGAAGGACATGGGTAGAGGAAAGCTGCCAACCTCATGGTGGACAGGAAGCAAACTGAGCAGAGGAGCCAGGAAGAGACACATGCTCTTCCAAGTCATACCTTTAATGACCCATGTCTTCCCACCAAGCTCTTTCCACTAAGAGCGACCAGCTATACAGTCCCTACAGTCCAATCACCTTTCAAACACTCTACTTTTGAGCACATGAGATTGCGGTGGGAACCTCCTGATACAAACCTTGACATTATTCTGTTTTCACTTTAGCTGTACTTTAACACCTGTACAGGTCACCCTGCTGTTGTCTTCTTCATAGATGTTGCTCCTTATGCAAATGTCCCATTCTCCTCAGATACTGGCCATGCCAATCTATCCTCCTCAGCCCACTTGTGCTCTAACACACTGCACTCAAAATTGTTTACAGAAGAGGTCTCCTGTAATACCTTACCTCAAGTGTCCTTGCAGGTGGGCACCCTCTCCACTGAACTTGGCATAAATCACGCTATATAAGGCTCCTCCTAAGAAAATTGGTGTGGCAAAAAAAAGAATAATTTTACAATAGAGAAGACTCTATTCTTTCTAGAGAAGAAATAACCAAGGTAGCATCAATGTAAATGTGTTGAATAGAAGAGTGTGCCACTTAATAGGATACAATTAGAAAAAATTATTTTGAAATAGTCCTGCCAAGTATGCATAATTTGAGAATAGTCATAAAGAAACAGTTACCAAACTGAAAAGAAGGATTACTAATAATCACTGGCCTATAATGTTCAGAAGTGTCAAGGTCCTAAAAGTCAGTGTCAAGTGTTTTTTCTAAATAGAGGAAGTGTAAATAGGAATAAGGGAAAGCTACCTATGAGTCTAATCTGGGACATTCTTTTTTATAGACATTTTATAGAAAAGTTGCCAAATTTGAGTTGTATCTCAGGATTGTACAGTGGTAATATATGAACAATTTCTAGATTGTAACAATTACATTTTAATTGCATGAGAAAATTACTTTATTTCTAAGAAATATATTTTAAAATATTTAGAGGTCATGTCATACCTTATAGACATTTCAGACATATAAGAAATGTTTTAGAGTTTTATTTGGTCATAAATGTTTAATATAGGTATACATTGTGCAATCATAGTATTTTATTTTCCAGAAATATTCATGAACATCTGCTGTGAGACAATTTTTTAAATAAGAGTATAAGGCCTTTTCCTAATTTCCTATTTATTTCTCTTCTAGTTTGCTCTTTATATATATATATATACATATATATATATATGATAAATGTATCATATATATTACATATATTCATGCAATATTTGAGCTTGTGTGACTGACTTATTCCACTTAGCATTATGTCATTTTGTTATCAAGTTGTATCCATTTACCTATAAAGTTCAAATACTTCATCAAATTACAAATTCCATTTTTTTTGCATTTTAATAAGAAATCCATTATTTTATTCATTCATAAATGACTGAAAAAGTATATCTTCATGTTAAAACACAACCTACATATAACATTTTAAAGCAATAAATTTTGTAACAGTCATATCAATATAGTAAGATGTCTTCAGTAAGTACCAAAATGTGAATAATAAATCATTCTCCATTGATTGTCCAATAACGGTCCTAATATTTTTAGCTCTGTTAAATTTTTTTGACCAAAACTGTGCCGGATAATAAAAAACATCTTTAAATAAAGTATATAATAAAGTATCAGACTTTATGTTTTTGTTAACATAAAAATTAGTCAGTCCCATAATAATTTGGTCAAAAACCCCCAATGAAAAACTCTTTAAATGCTGATGGAAACCTAGAATTTGGATGGCTGCTTTTTGGAGGGGGCCAAAGCAAGATGATGAAAGTAGTATTCAAAATCTCTAATTTACATTTGGTGGTACATTAATAAAAATCCTTAAAACAAAGTAACAGTTTGAACTCAAAGCATTCTTTCCCCCTTTAATTGTTTTCACTTACTGTTATGATTTTCCTCTTCTAAGAAGTCAAATAAGGAGCAAGTATAGCAGTTTTTTTCTCTGAACATGGGAACAGCTTGTACAGTAGTTATAAATTTGATTATATCCAGAGACAGACTCTCCCAAGGGAAGATTTATCAAGCAAGTCAGCATCAACTACAAATATTCACAAACAGCTGTTAAAACAGTTGTTTATGAATAATATGAAATGACATCTGCTCTGCTTCTTAAGATAGGGAGAGGAAGAGGGAGCAAAAGATTTTGTCTCATTTCTTTTCCTACATAGTTTTCATATTTGGCTCTTGAACTCATTTATTACATTAAACAAGAGAGAACTAAAGAAGAGAGATCCCATTGATCACAGTGGAAATGGTAAGTATATTAGAGGAAGAAAATAGTTGACAGTCACAAAGGGAGGTGAGGGGAAAAGAGCCAAATAGTATTGGTAATAGCATATAATATTATTTAATTAGTGAAGTATAGTATGATATATGTAATTACTATATTAGTGTATTATAGGAATAATATTAGTCACATTGAGATAGGGTTTGGAGAAATTTTCAGTGGTCAAATTCCATTTTCAAAACAATATTTCAATATGTATGCTATGTGGTTTCATTTATACTATTAGTTTATCTTCTTGAAAAAGAAAGTGTTGTGTTATTATCTGTCTCTTTTTTTTGTAAGAATATGTTCAGTTTGTCTTTTACTCTGAGCAGTCTCTTTGAAGATAACGATACACATTTATAGCTAAGTGGATGCACATTGAGGCCGTACTCTTAAGTGAAATAAATAGGACACATGTGTAAATAATGAATAGTTTCTCTGGTGTGAAAAAGTGAAAGTGTAAATAAGGATCAAAATGTATAATTGATATTGCGAAATAGGAAGAAAAGATCTAAAGGAATAGGGGAAGTAGGAGGGGTAGGGGAAAGGAAAGAAGGGAAAAGAAAGAATATGAGAAAAGGAAAAAAATGGAAATGAAGTCTTTGTAAATAGGGAAGAGTGGAGGGGGTGAAGGGAGGCCAAGGGAATGGGAAAAAAATAAGAACCAGGATTCATCATGTAAAGGTACAAGATCTCAATGATGAATGTAACTGTATTGTATACCTAAAATGTACCAATAAACTTAATGGGAAAAATGTGTTTAATTCATTTAAGAAATGAGAGATTTGTTGTGACTGAAGCAGAGTAAATACAAGGGATTTTGGAGCAGAAAGAAATAGAGAATTAGACAGAGGCCAGACACGTAAAGCATTGAAGTTAATAACAGAAGTCTAAATTTTCTCTCCTAAGAGTGTTGGAGAGCCTTTAAAAATGTCTAAGCTCAATTCATTTGCTTAGAAAAACCACTGAAGACCAAAACAAAAAGAATCATAATAAGTGTGAGATGTGCCTGGAGATCAAAGGAGGTTCCCGATTATACTAGGTAGTGTGGAGCATGTTAAACATCTTATGATCAATTATTAGAGTGTCAGGGACCCACTAAGTGTTTTAAAGTGATTATGAGTGCTTATTAGATTTAACATTTACTTCTAACACAGGAAATAAAGATGTATTTCACAACATTTTAGGTATGTCAAATAATGAAACTACAAGTAACATGTTTTGGTCATAAATACCCTATTTTCAACTTCTTATAAGTACATAGCCTTCCTTTAGAACTCAGTAGATAGAAAGAAGCTCATAATAAACTACATAGATGTGATATTTTGATATAACATAGAAAAAAATCTAAGTTATTTTATTATATAAAATTTATTTAACAATTATGTTTTTCAGTACCGGTCATTGAGCTCAGGATCTTCACACTGAGCTCCCCCCAAGCAACTAAGATACCCAGCTTAATAATCTCTTTGTCACCTTTCTCTGTATCCATTCTCTACTTCTTGATATTATTTTCCAGCATCTCTAAACTAAGTAATCTGGACCAGAATGTTTCAATTAGAATTTACTGCTGGAAAAACACAAATTAATTTATTACTTAAAAAAAGAGAAGGAAGCAACTAGTCATCAGACAGTCCACAATTAAATTATTTTCAATCAAGATGACAACAAAACTCCATTCTGTTGGTAAGTAGATGGTTATAAGTATGGACATGTTGCAGCATTACAGTCGCCAGAGGTCCTGTATATTTAAAGTTGGATGCAATTTCAGTGGATAGAGTTGTGCTACCATAAGTGATCTTTCTTCCCTTTGAAAAATATGTTAGAAATGACACATGTGAGAATGCTGAAATTGGTTGGTTGGTTTTATTAAATGTCACTGGCACACTCAAGAAAAAAAATGACAGGCTCAAACCAATTAACCAAAAAGTCAGTCAATTATGTACAAATGAATTCTGTGAAAGGCAAAAATCCTCTAGAAGATAATTTCATGATACTGCCATATCTTTTGCTGAAACTACACGTAGGACCTAACTTTCACAGAGGGTAACTGTGAAGAAGGCTTATTCAAAATTCGGGAAATGTTCCTCGACTAAAGTTATAGCTCTGATGGTGTTTGTTAAACTCTGGCTCTTGGTATAATGATATCTACTTGTGTATGCTCAAGAACCGTGGTCTTTGAACACTTCTACATTAGTCTAATCACACATTGATAAGCATCAACTGAGATAGGTGCCTCAAATAATACTCATTCTCATCTGTTGCCATCACATTCTGTAAGTACTCTATATCCGCAGCTAGGTTCAAGTGCCAGTATTGGCAGACTACACACTCATTGCTCTATTTCAGATAGGAAGGAGCAGCAACAAAAGCCTCATGACTGATATAAGAAGAAGGAAAACATAACTTTGAATAGATCTTGTGTTACTGGAATCAAAGGGTGACAGACAAGTAAATGTAATTGAGAAAAATTTATAGATCACTTTTGTAAAATAAGTGAATATCTTTGACCTGATCTGAATATGATGATGCTTGGTTGTCTTCTTTAGTCTTGAAATACAAAACAGATGAAACAAATGATCAGAGAAACAAACAAAACAGTAGTTTACAGTAAATGAATTGGAAATAGAAAATATTATGGTGAAGTACTGAGGACTTGGTCAAAATCTTAACCTAGTCCAATGATGATGAAACTTCTAGAGCCTTTAATGACACAAAGAGCCTGCTGTGGAATGCATGCCAAAGGTTTGATCCCACTGGTCTAGTCTCATGCTAAAAGAGATCTATTTCATAAGACTAGAGAAATTTAAATTAACTTTCCTTGAAGAAACCAAAGATTACTTTTTTTCTGGGAAGTAATAAGCAATATACAGGGAGAGCTACTGATACATTTAAAACAAACAAACATAAAACAAACAAAAGCCAGAAAACCAAAATAGAACATAAAACAATACATGTCCTTTCTAGATGAATATTGATTACAGAAGTTATTACAGAACTAAGCTATTAAGAGTCACTAAGGATAAGATTCCAAAAAGCAGAACCCAGTGGAATATGTAACTGACAAGAAGAATTGCACACAGTAACTACAACCAGAACGAAAGCTGGAATAACTCGCAGAGATATATGGGGAATGGATAACAAACCATGGAGTTCCTAAGGATCAGATGAATGAGAAAGCAGGGATGGTATTATTTAACCTGCCTTACAAAACTCATTCAAGTGCTAATGAACCAAAATTTACTTTCAGCTGCCTGTCAAGGATGGGGAGCCTCTAGAAATGGTTTCTTTACCTGCCAATAAAGAAAGGACACAGAGCTGAATCCATGAAATCAGCGGGAGTGAACAAGGCAGAGCTGCTTATCTTCATTCCTCTAGCCCTTATATTAGTCCTTATCAGATGTTACATCATGGTGTCCTGTCATGACTGTTTTGCACACGTGTAGTTGTCTATGCTGTCATTATTACATAACTGTCTCCCATTATGTGCTTGCCCCTGACAGTGGGGTTATGTCCTCAGCAGTCCTTAAACACCTGGGCTTTAATGCATCTTGCTACACTGCCTTAATAGTAGATTATGAGCTCTCATTAAGTTTTCAGTTTTCAAAATAAGAGAAAATCATTGAAGTCTGACTTACATTGAAGAAGATCAAGAAACTCACATGAAGTACATATTGTCACCCCTTCCAATTCTCTACAGGCACACACATCTATTTTTCAGTTTGATAGAGAATAAGAGTGGCACTACAAGAAGAGGAGAAATCCTATCATAGCATTCTAGTGAATAGAGGACATAGAGAAAGCAGGTAAGAAATGGAGTGATCCAAATCCATCTCTCAGTAATTTGTTCAGGGCCCCACACTGTGGACTTTCTTTGGCCTGAGGCCTGTGGCCATAATCAGATGGATATATAATAACTGGCCAGATTTTCCTGTCAGATCAGTAACATAAGGAAAAATATTAAAGTAGGAAATATGAAATGAAAGCTCCTGAAACTTCCTCATCCTAAGGTATACAACAGAAACAATATTACAACACATGCAATGATGGCATGAGATGCAATTCTTAATTAATTAACTGATGGATGATGTTGCCCTCTTTACTTCATCACTCTGACCTTATGACAACCTTGTAGATTACAGTCAATGTGAGTGGCCACTGTGACTCTACCCAAATGTCCTATCAATTATTACTGCTTTCCAACTGTTGTATCTTTACTAGAACAGATTAATTCATCTTCTGAATTTGCTTGCTGCTATTTATCTGGAAAAGTGTATGTAGCTATGTTAACTAAAGTTGCAAGTAATAATGAGCAGCATTTTTGGTCACTGTGGTTAAACTCATACATGTCATAGTTGTGATACTGCAAAGACAGAGATTTAAAGAACTCACATTAATTGAGCTTTAAGAAACTAGTCCTCTTGGGTGCACCAAAACATTCCATACAGTTTAAAGAATATATCAGTGTATTTTACTCTTTAAACACCAAGAAAGTAGTGAAACATTTGCTATAACTTTTTAGATTTTGCATATTTCAAATATTGCTTTAATACATTTTTCAGTAATGCGAAATAGTGCTTATTTTGAGTATGGTTAGAGCATGATAGATTCTGCAGGTTTAGAATTCTAGAAGTAGCTTTTCCACTTAGATCATATAATCTTTTGTTTCAAACACTGACAGACAATGGTGATAAGAATGGCAAGAGCTTCTGGCAAACTGCAATAGCAGAGTCACAACTCAATCAGCTAGGGTTCTAGAACCAAAACTCGTTGGCTTTATTTGAACCCCAATCCTTCTTATAAAAGCAGTTCTTTTATGTTCTTGCACATAGTATTCACTGAGCTTCTTGTTATGATATATCAAGTTGACTGTGCAATTGGTTGTACTATTTATCATGAGGTGAGTCTTTTCAATTTCTAGGTTACCATAGCAGATTGTGACAACAATAATTCATCATGAGATGGAAATGGCATATTAGAATGAGCCATTCAAAGGCCTGTAAGTTTTGGGGTGATATAAACCCATTAGAAGAGAGAACATGAACTAAAAATGGTTGGCTTAATATTGAAAGAAACTTGAGAACAAATAAAATTTAGAAATAAGATTTTTAAGCCCATTTCCTGTCTATTTATCTGTTCCTATTTCATCAAATTCCATTTATTATAGTGGCTTATGCCCCTGCAATTTGCTGACATTTAAAGAAAAAAATGCTCTTATTTAATAATCTTTTTTTCTGATATTGTTCTTACCCATCTCTTTTTTTTATCTTTCACAGTCAGGCCTGATTCATAACCTGAAGCGTCTCTTTATCTTTTCTGTCTCCTAAATCTTTTTTCTCAGAGAGTTTTCACTAACCTTTTGTATTCTAATCATAACTTGGCACGTGCTTCACTGGAGGGCCTAAACTAACAGTGTTGGAGAATTTTTCTGAAAGTAAGGGAGTAGCAAATGTGAATAAGAAATGGAAGAATTAAAGGCCTGACATACCATTGTGAGGAGAGGAATTTGAAGTGAAAATGACTTTGAAAATTTTTAATGATCACTGATTTTAAATAAAACATTTTTCTAATTTTACAATACACTATAGAGTACAGAAAATATTAATCAGGTGGTACAATAGGTTCCTGTGTATCCAATACATGGCTCCTCTGCTAGTCTGTCTGACCACTCCAATTGAATTTTTTCCTCTAAATCTGTAATATAATTTTTTCTAAATTTGAAATGTGACTATATCATCTCCTCCCTTAAATATTTCAACTACATCTTGCCATTGGTATAATAAATCCAAAGTTTATTATTGATTTAAAAAAATATTCAGACTGGACTTCCATTTAAGACCAGCAGATAAAGGGACAAAGTATAAGGGCCTTGGATAAACTACAGAAAAATGAAATGAGCCTCAGGAAATTAGACTACAAAGGACAAAGGACTTAAAAAATCTACTCACGGTAAGAAAACTAACAAACATCCGCAACTGCATTCCTTCATTTTTGCACATTTATCTGCCCCTTTCCCATACCAAAAGCTCTATATAGGCTCCCAGAGGTGGATGCTTCCTGCTTATCTTCCCTTTGAGCCCACATCAGCTAGCAAGGGCTTTGTTTTGTTCTTCCTAATAAGCCACACTTGGTTCATTCCCCTCTACAGTCCTGTCAGCATCATTCTTCATCGTCCTCAGGACAAGAGCTCAGAGGGAGAAAATTGGCTACAACTTTGATGTCTAACATGAGGCTCAACTTCTCTAAAGAGAGGTAAATGTGGTGGAATGGCTGAATTACACACAAACAGTTTTCCTATCTTTTTACATTCTAAGATGAGTAGGCCCTCTGCCAGCCAGTTAAAAGTCACTCTAGTGACTTCTGCTCATGAAGCAGAGGACAGGATCCTGATTAATCCTCCACTGATCCCCACAGACAATGAAAGTGTCAGCCAGCCAGGGCCCTAGATTTCTTTCAGGAGAGAGATGTCTGAATACATGGAACTGGTGAGAACTGGGGTGACAAATGTGACACTCTAGTCAGAGGTATTCCCTAGTGAGTGCTCCAAGGTCATCCAGTTGGAACTAAGTTCCCGACAGCAACAATCACCTGAGTCAAGACACGATGTAAAGTCTGCAGCGAACTTTATTTTCTGGCCGGGACCAAATCGCCTGCAAGGAGACTGGCCCTGGACTGAACTTTTGGTCCGTTTTTTATAGAAAAAAACCCTCACCTCTCCTTCCCCCTCCCTAGCCCTGTAGTAAGCATATCTACAGAAGCAAGAAAGAATGTGCGGTTAGCATATCTGGGTCACCAGGTGCATATTGTAAAATCAGCCCTCATAAAATGCAAACACCCATTCTGTTATCTATGATGGCGATTAACATGTCTGGTGTACTGAGACATCACACAGGAGAATAAACATGAGATAAGACCTTCTCAGAGGACACTTTCCCACCAGAACTGGGGCAATTCAGACAAAATGGAATCTCTTAAGCTAACTTAGGTCTCTCAACCCAGTAGAATCTGGATTCCAAAACTCAAACTAAATATCCAGCAGAGAAACCCCTACTTGCCTATTGCATCTCACCTGCACTCTTCTGTGAGGTGAGAGGCAAAGTCTCTTGATACTCTCCAAGCATCCCCTTTCCAGGGTGACCTGAGACCCCTCCATCTCATAGAGAGTTGAGCTATAGATTTGGGCTTTTTTACTCTCTTCCAGTATGACAGAGATATGTTTTGATACATTTACTGGGCCAAGAACAGGTTAGGATCCTAGCCTATATTCCAGCCTCGTATTGCAGTCAGGGTTTGCCAGAGAATAGATTTAATACATAATTTATAGTATTATTTTATAATAGTCACCCAAAAAGTCAAATGCAAGGGAGTGTAAGAGGTTAGTCACACACTAGGGACCCAAAATATCCCGCCAAAGGCCTGGGCCCCACAGTAATGTCCCACACAAGTCCAACTGAAAACTTAGAGTCCAAGGCAATGTCTTTAAAGTTGGTGACATTTTTTCATCTAAATTGTTACCTAATCAAGTTAATATTAAATATTGGTTTATAAATACAATGCCTATTGCTGTTTGTGTATGATAACAAGTGTTTCCATGGTCAAAGATTATATATATATATATAATATTTATATATAAAATATGTTAACTCTTATGATTTGTTTCTCTGAGTCATCTAAAATAATTGCTAAGATTAAAAAACTGGGGGACCCCTTGGACTTAGAAAACTGCTGGACAAGAATCCCCACTACGCATAAAAAGCAGCTGCCTGAATAAATTTGTTAATTTTTATCCACTGATAAGACTATTCAAGTTTTTCCCAAAGACTGATGGTGACACCCCAACTGATGTTATCAAATATATGATTGTAATATATGAAGTTAGTTATAATTAAAAGGTTAAGCTATATCTAAAACAATAAAAAGCTTTCTTAATATATTAAGATATCCTTGGTTAAACTTACAAAACTATATTAAAAACAAAGGTTTTATATTTTACCAAGACATCTTGTGTTTTCCATTGTTAGACTTGTGGTTACTAAAACTAAGTTTTAAAAGTTGAATGCAATGTTGGCTTATAAAATGTTTTTATTAATGTTTATGATTGGTTAAATAAACAACTACTCCTTAATTAATAACATGAACTATATATCTAAAAAGGAGATATGTGGTGAGTCTAAACTTTAAAGTTAAATTCATAAGGTTAAGACTACGTAAGTTTAATACATACAAAGTTACTGGATGTAATGGATGCTCTCTTTTATATAATATATATTTAGGCCTTAGAAATATCAAATGATCAAAATTTGGCATCTCTATCTTAGTTTCATCCTGTTATTTAAAACTTGATTTACATCTATTGATTTTGATTAAACAAAAAGTTTTGTTATTTTATAAATGAGATACATTTGTATATTGGATAATAAATCTGTTCATGGTAAGCAGCACTGGTTCCTAAACTTATAAGACCTCCTTATAAGACCTCCTGAATTCTTCTGAGTGCAGTTACACCATGAAAACCTGTTAAAGACATCTAAATTCTTCCTTGAGTGTAAGGACTAAATAAACACACAAGAGAGTTCTATATAGCTGTGACAATAATTATTGCTAACCTCACAGTATATTAAGGGTACTGATGATTTCCGAGCATAGAGACTTTAAAAGATACAAAGCTGCAAATCATCTTATGGCATTGGTGACTTCCAGGCTAAAGTTGTTTGTGGTGGTAAAAAATTTTATAATTTTTATATAATTGTTTTATAACAATATGTGATTTATAGTTGTAAAGTGACATATCAAGAATAGTTAAACCACATATGAGTTTCTTGCATATGTCACAGGTTCCTAGATATAAACATCTTTAAGGTAAATACTTGAGTAAAAGCCCGGCTGTTGTGTACCACTTCTCTTTCCCGCTTTTCTGATCTGTTGATAAAAATTATAGTTATGAACCAGGAACAAGAATATTTGTTCTGCATATGAGCAATAGATCTCTATATGACTGATAGGGATGTCCAGACTGATCAGGACAGAAAGTGAGCCAGGCTGTTGCTTAACCTTTGTTTGGGATGGGCTTTAACGGCAATGTAACAGCAAGATAAGTTGGGGAGCTCTCGAAAGCTAACCTCAGGGACCTGCGTAGGATCTTTTCTTTTCTCTCTCTTTTTTATTTCTCCCTTTATCTCTTCCCAAAAATATGAAACAGATTTTAAACACACACAGTACATCTTGAATGATTATGGATAACTCAATGTCTGTCCCCAACATGTCACCTTTAGGTTGTATTTTATATACTTAAGTCCAATTTAAGATAGAAGATTATAAAAGGTTGATTTTTTTGCCAAAGGTAAATTAAAAAATAAGTAAAAAGACAAGGCCTAACACTTGAGTTTATAATAAGGACCTAGAGCTCTTTTCTGTGATGTTACTTTATACAAAAATAAAAATTTAAATATACTCTCAGAGCTTAAAAAAACCTCAATAGTTCTAACAGTGAAACATAATTGTTATGCTACAATGTTATATTTGAATATTGATTTTAAATTTTCTCTGTAAAACTTTATAAACATTTTCTGTTAACACTACTGAAATTTGACTTCTAAGACAACCATATTTGGGGAAAATAGCAGTTCTAGACACACATTTTATATTTCAAAGTGCTTCATATTTAAATAAGAGTATGATGATAAAACCTGCTTCTCCCATTTCGATACCAGTATAAATTGAGGTTTAAAGGCCAAATCTAGAAAAGATAACTGTGCTAAGTGTGTGGCCAGTACTTTGGCCTTGGCTCTACAAGGTAAACAAGGACCCAGAACATGGGGGGACTTCCCTCCAAAATCTTACAACTCTGCCGAGCCACTCAACTTCCTGAGCAGGAAGATTGGTGAAACCCAAAGGACAGAAGTAGACCAATGTATGTTATGCTAAAAGCAGAGTCACCAAAGAGAAAAATGTCTTCCATGCTTCTAAGAGAATCTTTCAAACAAAATCATGAGTCATTCTCAAAAATGACACTGATAGAGGAGCTAAAAGGCTCCACACACAGTTCCAAAAGTAACCTCCGAGAAACTTTAACTGATGTTATTATAGATAGTGAGAAGTTAATTTTGATTAACACAGGTCTCACTTCACCTTGGTCTTGAATATCCAGAAAATGTATAACCAAGAAGATATAAAAAATGAATAATAATTTATTGTAGATATATAAAGGGGGCTTCAATCCCTACACTGGTCCCTGCTGACAGTCTCCAGCTACATCTGTAGCTTGTCATTATTGTGGTTCAATGAGGCTAAAAAGTCACATTGGTTGAAGATTAGCAAACACCTTTAAATTCTATAGCTAAAATTGTCCTTTAAAAGTACAGAGCCCTCAGTCTTCTTATGTCTAAAATTAAAAAAACCTGCATGCTCATAAATTATATTGTCTTAGATAAATAATACACATCAGATAAAAAAGATCTTAAAACAACAACAAAAAATCAGACTTATAAATGACCTCTTGACTGCCAAAAAAGGGGAGGCTATGTCCATTTGTAAAAAAGAAATGGTGCTTGTAGGCCAATAAATATAAAATAATAAGAGGTGCAGCATGAAAACTAACAGACAATGCTTCTATTATCCACCAGAGATTACTTGAGTCATGAGGATTCTGGTCTGAGATTTGGAATTAGGCATCCTGGTTCCTTCCCTTAGCAAGGCCATTACTGCTCATAAACCTATTATTCAGACCATGTCTACTCAAACTCTTGGTCAAATTTGTTTCTTCTCATTTAACAGCTTTAAAGCTACAGACAGAGAATCACCAATAGACACTACTCCTCATTTCTACTCAGGGCCCTTACATAGAATTCCTGGTGTTGGGCTCTGACTGCTCCCCTGCCAGAACCACCTCTCAGCGAGAAGCAGCTAGAGTGACTGATGTCCCTAGAGCCCAGTGGCAGTTACAGTCACCAATGTTGAGAGGAAATTGAGACAAGGAGACAACATACATTCCTAGGGGCATCACGGTCATTTTTTTTTTTTGTACTGGGGATCAAACTCAGGACCTTGCCCTTGTGAGGCAGGTGGCAGCGGAACCATTGAGCTAAATCCCAGCCCTATGGTAATTTTTTTGAAAAAGCACATTATGGGGGGTGTATAACGTTCACATTTGATTTTTAGGAGTATTTCTATTAATGAATTACTAATTTTATTTTTATGTATTTTATTATATTAAACAATGTGTACTTAAATGGAAAATAAAATATCTATAAAATAAACTAAATTTTAATATGTAATGAGTATGTAGAATAAGCATCAACATTTTCAACTTCAACTGTTTACCTGCTTGCAAGATCTAAAGAGTAACAGCAGAAATACATTCCTATGTGAAATACAATGAAAATACAAATAAAATTCTACCACAGAAATATTCTTTGCTTCAGTTACTACACCCAAGGTAGTCTTCACATGTGACAACAGCATGTTCCATACGTAAGTTTTGCTCACACTGACAGCACAGGTGCTTAGCTTTTCTTTCTTGTTTGGCAGATCACACTTGTCACCTCTTTTGTCAGTAGTTTCTTACTATATTATACAATATGCACTTACCAGGAAAATGAAATATTAATAAAATAAAATATCAAATATGTAACAGGTGTTTAAAATAAACATCAACTGTTTGTTTGCTTACTAAATCTAAAAATACTAAAAAAGATAAATGAAACTCTATCACAAAATAATCTTCACTTCAGTTATCACGCCTAAGGCAGTTTTCACACTTGAGAACAGCATGTTCCATACACAAGTATCACTTACACTGAGAGCATATGTGTTTTGTTTTACTGTCCTCTTTGAAGACATCTTGTTGGTCTTCATGTTTTCTTAGGAGGTCCTTGTGGTGTTTCACCTGTCTGTTCCCAGCTCTGCTCCAGAATTCTTTAGAGGAGTTTTTTGGACTCGTACCTATTTTTCTTCCTCTGCTGTAATTGATTGTCAATGCCAGTCTGAATCCTCTAAGAAAATTTCTCTGTGATATTTGTTCTTGATATTTTTTGGGGGGAAACTATGAAACTATTTATGCCTGACACGTTTAGGATACAGTAAACACACAACAATTGGCCAACATTTGTTTCGAATGACATCAAGTTGCTGCATAACTGGTCAACAACATCTGGTCTGTAAAATGTGATCAATCCTGACTTAGTTTGTATTTTAAGGATTCATTATCAATCTTTTTTGTTTGTTTAGTTTTTTGAGGCAGGGTCTCAGTACATAGTCCAGGCTAGTCTTGAACTCACTATGTAGTACTGGATGATCTTAAACTAACAGGATCCTCCTACCTCATCCTACAAGTGCTGAGATTTTAGGCATGCACACCACACCAAACTTCACTATCAATCGTATCATCATGCTATGATGTTGACGGTATGTAGGAGGCCAATGTTATGGCTTTCTGAAATTCAAAGATCGTGCTATAAATTTCTCTACTGTGAACTTGAAGTGTATTTTTTTTTAAATGAATCTCTGCTTTGTTCTTATGAATAATTGCTGTGCTGGGTCAATTTTTTTTTTTTCAAATGTAACATCAGTGAGTAACTAGTGAACCAATTTTTGAATGTGACATTTGAGTTACTTTTTGAAATTGGTGCAATAAGTCTGTTCAAGATGTCTTATAGTTTATTACTAAACTGTATAGTTCAGTAATGGTGGCTGACTTCCAGAATAAATTTCTAAATTCAAGGTGTAAAACTTCTTCATATATACCAGGGCATGTATTTTTATACCATATTTGGAAGGTTTATTTTGCATATATTGCCAAAATCTTCAACAAGCACAAAATGATGCAAGTTGTTTGTCAATTATCGTTTATTCAGACAGTATGTAAACTGCTTAACAGTTTGAAAAAGCTTTCCAAAAGTGAGTTAATAGCAGTAAAATTGTCAGATTTTTTTTCTTTTTTCTTTCTTGGTGGGTCTTTTTGTCATCAAAATATAGGCAATTTTGCAAGAAAACAAATCTCTTGAGTGTCATTATTGTTCTAAAACTCTCAATTCCACATCTGTCACTTCCCCAAAAATCCTTCAGAGTCTGACAATGGTAAAGTCCTGCTATGAAGGCTTGTAGTTCAGATAGTGAGGTGCCATGATAAATATATTTTTGAATATTGCTACTGATGCATATAGAATGTTTTACTTGTATTTTATTAGTAGTATATTTTAAAATATCTTGTAGCATATCTTCCATTAGAAACATTTCCCAACATTGATTTGCAACGTTGGGATTCCATCTAATATGTTTCACCCCTGGCAAGAACTTACTACCATTTTCTGACCTAGTTCTAACACTGGATTGTTCAGGTATATATGACCATTTTGTAGCATTTTGATTCATCAAATATTTACTTACATTATTGTTTACTTCCTCATCTGAATCAAGATCTTGATTCCATACTTCTTTATTTATCATATCTTGCTCTGTCTCACTGTCATAACTTCTTAGGCGTACATGATCCAACTCATTATCCATAGCTGAATCACCTGATGAGTCACTTTCAACCTTTCCCAAAGTTGTAAAAGTGAATTTTCATGCAACATTTCACTGAATTGGGCTAATTCTACAAGAAAAGTTAAAAAAAAATTAAGAAAAAATTATAAGTACAAAAAATATAACATGGAGTGTAATGTGGGTAAAACTCACCTGTTGAGACTTTGACACACATGCATACACTTTGCTGCACCAAGAGGGTGAACACAAAAATTGTTTCCTGTTTCCTCAAGCACAACTACTGAAACAGCCAGATACCATTTTGCTAAAGTAAATATTTTCGTTAGAAAAGTATAGTCTGGATGTTTTCTCCCCACCATAATGCCCCTAGGTAAACTAATGACAAGGTGAAATGAGCCACATGACACTGAAGTGCAAAGGACAAAAGAGGACTAAGAAAATCTACTGGTGAGGGCCTTATAAGAAATGTCAAGTTCTCTTTTTATCCTAATGAAGTGTACAGTGGAGGATATAGGAGATTATTAGGTCAGTAGAAGCCTAACAAATAGCAGCAATTGCATAACTTCATTTTTAAATGTCTGTTTTCACCTTCTTGCACAAAAAAACTACATATGTAAGGACCTACATTTAGGTGCTTTCTTGGCATCCTCCTTAGAGCCCTACTCAGCTAATGAGGATTTTTCTTTGTTCTTTCTAATAAATTGCAAACACTACTGTCCCCCACTACTGTCCTGTCTACTCATCCTTCATTGTGCTCAAAACAAGATCTCAGAGAGAGAGAAAATTGATTAAATGTTGCTGTTTTCTTTCAACCATAATTACAGTTCTCATTTTTTACACTAACCATCATTTTTATCCTCAGACATGCCTTGCCACATTGATATTTCATAGTTTCATTTCAGGTTTTTTGTCTGTAGCATTTGGTCAGATAGTTTTGTCTGCTGCTGCGTTGTCTTTCTTAATTAGATCTCTTGCTTCATCTAGTGATTTCTCCACCCAAGTAATTTAAATTGCAATTTTAGATGTTGATCTAGTTTAGATCACAAAGGCTCTAACATTATCAGTGTATATCCATTGATGAATTCATAAATTGATGCAATTTTTGGTAGCTGATGGAATCATAGAATGAGCTTAACAGAAGGGAGTAGGTTATTGATGCATGAATATAGGAACTACATCCTTTCTTTCATCCTTTTGTTCTTGGCTCTTTCTCTGTCTCTCCTTCCTGACTACAATGAAAATGTTTTCCTCTGCTATGTCTTCTGCTATAACATTTCTTCCTGCACACAAGCCTGAAAGCATTAAATCCAGGTGACAATCAATGAAAATCTCTGAAATTATGATCCAAAAAAACTTTTCATTCTTTATGTCAGGTATGTTTTTGTAATGATAAAAAGTTGACTAATACAGATAGTAAAGAAATAGTATGCCCTCAAGGAATATTTTGAAAATAATCTGTTCTACTAATGTTATTTGCATGTTGTATGTCTCTTCAGGCTTTTCATACTCATTTAAATATAGGTATACAACACTAAATAGGGATATGTGCTATTACATCACATTCACCTTGTTCCTGTTGGACACCCTGGTGACTAACACCTAGTGGGAATATATCAAAGATGAAATAAGTTAGAAAATGAAAAAAAGGGGGAAGAGAGAAAGGAAAAGGGGATAGAAAAAAGATTGCTTAAGGCAGTTAAGACAGTAGGACTGAAAGATGAAGGGGGGGTGTCCAAAATGCATTGCCAGTTAACTACAGAATGACTTCAATGTGTAATGCATTGTAATCATTTGTTAGTTCTTGAGCTGAGCTTGAACCTGACCAAGGGTGAGAAGGATGAAAAATAAAGAGACAGGGAAACAGGTTAAAATCTGGGGGACCAGGGGGCTCATGTCTCCCTTCAACATAGAGCCCCAAATGTCTGACACACCTTGGCTTTATTCACTCAGACACAGGCATGAGCAATTAGAGTTCCACAGGATTCATCTGTCTCCAACCCTCCCTGGCAAGTCTCCAGGTAAACAACTAAACCTCAGGTGTTTTTATTTTTCTCTACAACATGTTAGCATGCTTGCACACCCTCTTTCTCCTCAGTATTCAACAAGGAGGCCAATTAGGCCTCATTGTTCCCATCTGATCTCCCATAAGCTGAGACCTAAAATGATCCCTTAGAGCACAATGACATCTTAGGGTTATACATTGTGTACATTCTTTTTCATATGTGGCTACCTGCCCATTTAATTCCAGAACAAGACATTCTACATTCTTGGCTGTCATGAAGGTAAATGATTTTTAAAGATCCCCCTGTGATAAACTGATATGTGGTGAATAAATAACTTGTCCTTTTCAAATTATTTTTTGTAAATTCCTTACATGATTAGAGCCATTGAAGAAACACTGGCCATTTAAAAAAGACCAGAAAACATTTTGTAATTCCTAGGTAACTTCTTAGTAAAATGTTTATAAGCATCAAAATTAACCCAGTTCTTCAGACTTCAGGAAGTACTCTTGAGTGCTTAAAAACTTACTCAAATTTGCACTCCAAGCAGATCCTTTCCTGACACTGTCTGCCTTCTTGTTTGATGATGTAATTCTATCTGCTTTTCAATAATTCCTACCTTTGCTTCTGTGCAGCCTATGAGTCTTGACTAAACTCTTTCATCAGAGCACAAAAACATGAGTACCATGGATGTGAAGGGCTGTTTGCTAACTCCATCAGGATTTCCTGTTAATAGAAAGATGTAAAGAAGGAAGGAAGGAAGGAGGGAAGAAAAACAGAAGGAAGTTACTACAATTTGCTTAACCAATACAATAAGAAATATAGGACACTCTTCACATCTGAGTTGGAAAACAAAGCTTAAATTTGCTTTCTCTTACTATATTCTCAAAACACACTTTTTTTTTTTTTTTGGTACTGGGAATCAAGCTCAGGACCTTGAATTTGCCAGGCAGACATAGTACCATTGAGCTGAATCCCCAGCTCCTCAAAACACACTTCTGACACTAGTTGCATATAGAATTTTCCCTACCAAGCAAGCAAAGTTGCAGTAGTGGACACCAACTGGTTGTCTAATAATTGAAATCAATTCTGACTCTGTGTACCAAGAGAAAAGTTAGGAGATGGCAGGAAAAACCAGATCAGCAAGTGAACATTACCTGTCAATCATGCAGACCCAGAACACAGAAACTGGGATGACTGCAGTTCCCAAACCCTGCAGGAGGGATTATTCAGAAAGTTCTATCTTTAATTCTTCATTTACATCTACCATGAAACCAAGTAGTCCTCCGATACAACAGCTTGAATTTGATCTCAGGCCAAGGAATTTCTGGTAGGGCAACTGTCCCAAGTACCTTGTTTGCATGGGGGAGAAGCATGTACAGAAATATACACAAATTTTTTTTTTATAAAATGGAGTACTACTCAGCCATAAAAATTGAGAAATGAGAGACATTTGTAGCTAAATGGATGCACATTTAGGCTGTACTCTTAAGTGAAATAAACAGGACACACCACACGTGTAAATACCGAATAGTTTCTCTAGTGTGAGAAACTGAAAGTGTAAATAAGGACTAAAAGGTATAATAGATAATGTGAAATAGAAAGAAAAGGGACAAAGGAGAAGGGGAAGGGGGAGGGGGAGGGGAAAAGAAAGAAGGGAATGGGATTAATATGAGAAAATGAAAAAATGGAAACAAAATCTTTGTAAATAGGGAGGGATGGTGCAGTTGAAGGGAGGGCCGGGGAATGGGGAAAAAAAAGATGCACAAAGACCCCCATCATCATCCTTATGACTGTGAGCCTTTGGCACTGGCCTGCTTTCACTCACCAAAGGATATAATTTTTCCACCTTCAATAAATCTAAACACCCACTACCTTTTCTGTGTAAGTTGTCTAATTCCCTGTTTAGGACACCAAGAACCTGAAAAGAATGACTTTGAGACCCAAAAGCCAGCATCATTTTCTTGGTTAAAACAGCCAGGATGGAAGACCCTTCAGGGTAAAGCCTGCTTATGTTGTTGTTGTTGCTGTTTTTGTTGTTGTTGTTTCTGAAGTCTATGGACTCCAGCCCAGAAGGAGCCCACTGGTCTGCTTTTTAATTTCTTCCACTCTCCTTTGTAAAGTCCCAGTCCCCTTCTTGTGGTTTTTCTCCCCATCGGGCTTTCATCTGTCAGAAAATTCAAATTTTTAAACTTTTCCTCTTTCCATTAGTTATTGGGAAGAGGCAGGAAACTGGAAGGTGGGAAAATAAATGAAAGATGGGGAACTCAGGAAGTTTTCTCATGGCACTGGTAATAGTACTAGTGTCTTCACTCATGGGGTGGGGGAGCACATTACTTCTTTTTTCTAGCCAGTAAGAGAGGCCTATAGGCCTGCCCCAAGTTTATCTCTGCTTTTCCTTGTTTTTCTTGCTGTTTTATGACTCATTGTGGGTGCAAGCCAATAAAGAGCTGTCAGAGTATCTATATTAATGCATCATGAAACCTGTTTTATAAGGCTCTTTTGGGGCCAAAAAACCATGAAGTTTCCATGTGTGTGTAACCTAGGCATTAGGTGAGGAGCATACCAAGGTCTTCAGGGGCCATGTTGAAATCTAGGGCTGCACTTCTAAGGCATAACACAGTCCCTCCCCAAAAGGCTTCAAGAGGAACACCCAATTTCTCATGAGAAATGTCCCAATTAGCCAGAATATCCAGTACCCCCTCCATGTGCCAGATTTTTCAGGATTTACAGAGGCTGGCCCACAGAGCAGGTAATGTACTATGATAAATTTGCCGATGGAAACAGCTCACGTGCTTTGGCTAAACCCAGGTGACTTGCTGGTGCAAGTCACAAAATGGACAACTTAACTGGACTTGGTAGGTCTGCTGTGTGAAATGAGCAGGTGGAACATTTGGTACAATGGTAGCCCTACTAGCACCATCTGTAGATCATCCAATTCATGATGTGGTACACACCTTGGCAGGTCTGGGCAACATAGGGGTGAAGTGCCAAAGTATGGCAAGATCAGTAAAAAACCCAACTGCCAAAGGAAAAAAAAACAAGTAGCTTAGGGAAGAGTGTGACAAACCCTGCAGGGCAGTTGCTTAGTCCCTTAAAGGTAAGCCAATGCCAAATCTGGGCAGATCTGGCTTAGACTCAGAGAAACTGGAGGGGCAGCCCTTAGACATGTTGTTGTCTTTGTGGAAGCATTTGCACCCTGATCAGCAATACTGGCTCCAACAGTCTCATGGCTGTTGTGAACATTTTTTCACTAGCCCACTCTCACTCTGCTCAACATATTTATTTTCTAGCTTCCATAAATGTAAATTCTTGCTACCTTTTCCTAATGTCTTGTCCATTTTATTTTTATTTTTCAGGACACCAAGAATCTGAAAAAAATCACTTTGGTGTCCAAAAGCCAAAAACAGAGCTACTGTTACATCCCATAAGTTCAAGATTCAGCACCATAAGACTTTCCTCACTCAGATACTAATTTCAACTTTGAGATGCAGAACTTCTGATAAATTAGTAAAAATTAAGACTCCCATAGTACCCTTGTTAAACTTCATTAGTTTGCTGAAAGACTCAGGGAAATTCAGACTGGTTTGTTATAAAGTATATAACAAAAAATACAAATAAATTCCACACCACTCTCCAGAAAGCTCTACATGTTTCACTATCCAGAAGCAATCTGAACCCAGTCTTTTGGGGGTTTATAGAACTTCATTAGGTAGGCAAGATTGACTTCAACAATAATTGTCAACTTAACCTTTGGCCCTTCTCACATGCCTAGGGGTTGGAGGCTGGGGCTGAAATTGCTAAATTTCTGTGTAGAAGGCTATTGTTGCTGGTGACCACCCCACAGCCTGAAGCAATGTAGGTGTTGCTCTCTGGATCTGACTCATTAGCATACAGAAGGCACTTATCACATTGCAGATTCCAAGAATTTTACTAGTTGCACACCAGAAAACTGGGAAGAAAACCAAATTCACATTTCAGAGTATCACAGTGTCACATCCAATATTTTTTCAGAAGTTAAGTTTGTAAAGGATGACAAAATTTTCACTGTTGTTTGTACTTGAGAGAGAGTTATTTTGGTATAGAACTTGACTCAAAAATGTACAGAAAATTTCTGTAAAAAACTTGGATACAATTTGTTCTCATTTCTAGGATGTTCAATAAGGATAATTTAGTTTCCCAGAAGAACTCATACGTAGTTCTTCATATAAATTCAGTAATAAACATCTTTGACTCCAAGGATTAATAATTTTCTGGAATGTGTCTAGAATCCTGAAGCAACATTATCTATTTTAAAAGCTCGCTGAAAATTTATAAATAATTAGCAGACATTAATTTATTTAATATTAAACAGTAAGTTAATTGTCATAGTTCACATAGCAGTACACAAAAGGATGAAAGATTACTCAAAGATTACTTGGAGTCAATGTCCAGTCCATACTCCAAGAGGGCCCAGTGGGAATGCCATTAACCAAGACCCCTCAGCATAAGAAATTCTCAAATTACAGCCCTGAACTGAAGCCTTTGTGGCCTTTTAATGATAGAGCCAGGAAGCAAGTATAAAAGAAGGACATTTGGGTAGAAATTCATGTACAGAACAGGGGAAGGATGGGCAAGGTCAGAATGGTCTGTTAAATAACTTACCTTGTGACCAATCTAAGTGATAAATTAGAGTATGCGGAGGAGAGGGCCAGAGCATTCATTACTGAAGGCAATGTATTTTGATCCTATTTGGACTTATGGCCTTGTAGGCTATCTGGTTTTGGGTATGTGGCTCCAAGAGTCCCTTAGCTGTGCATAGCCATCTCACATATACCTATGGCCAATACCAGAACAGTTAATTAATTGGATATGGAAATAGTGGATTTTTTCAAGACTTTAATGATTTTGTCTCATTTTTCATGAAGTATGAATAAAATTTAAATTCCTTAAGTATAATAATTTTAAATAACATTTTTGAGTCCTTTATTTTGGATGGTCTAATTTTTAAAAAATTATTTTATATTATAGATATGAGTCCTCTGCCTAAGGAAGAGCTGCTAAATTTTTTTTCCAATTCCATAGGATTTCTTTTCACTCTGTTGGATGTTTCTTTTGCTGCACAGAAACTTTTTAGTGTGATTTGATCCCATTTGTTGATTCTCAGTACTATTTTCTGTGCATCTGGGCTCTGTTCAGGAAGTCCTTGTCTATGTCAATGACTTCAAGAACTTTACCTATTTTATATCCCAGCAGGTTAAGTGTTTCTGTTTTAACATTTAGTTCTTTGATCTATTTTGATTTTAGTTTAGTACATAGGAGAATTATGGGTCTACATTTAAGTCTTCGCCATGTGGATATCTAGTTTTCCCAGAAACATTCATGAAAAAGGGTATCTTTTTCTCCAGTGTATTGTTTGGGTCCCTTTGTCAAAAATCAAACTGTTTAATGTTCTTGTGAAATAGGAGGTTAGGGCATGGCAAAGCTGGCTAGGAAAGTAGATATGACCTCTTAATTACAAGATCCCAGAACGCAAGTCCAGAATAGTTCCCGATGCCCTGAACCTGGACTTCTCATGGGAACTCCAGCAGGTTTCCAATAGAATAATCTGTATCTGACTTCAACCTGAGGCAAGAAATCCCAGCACTGCCTCTCAGGACCCATATAGTGAACTTCTCATGGGTTTTCTTGAGGTTTGGACAACATATAAGATGCAGGCATCACAAGGAACTTGCTATCTTGATTATTCATGTACCCCATACTGCATTTCCTAGACACAGCGGGTAATTTTATTTTTGCTTTTATCTTCTTTTTTTCTTGTTCTATCCACATTTCTCCTGTACCCTTCACCCTTCACTTTTCAAATAAACTTTTGGAACTGTTTTGGGCTTGTATCATCTGATTCTTTGTTTGAGATGAAAAGAATCTGGAATCGAACTCCAGAAGGAGAGGCAAACCCAGAACTCAATAATGTCCAACTGGGGAGCCGCATTTAGAAACAGGTTACCTGATTACACTTGGGGTTATTTCTGCATCTTCTAGCTTGTTCCATTGATCATCACATCTGTTTTTGTGTTAAGTCTTTGGGAGGGTGAGATAAGATAGAAGAAATAAAAACTAAGTATAAAAGAAAGAATAAAATTGAGATTTTCACATGTACTTAAAAAACTGTATGTAGCTCAAGACACAAAAGTTACTCAAGCCTTTTTTCTTTTCTAGGAAAAGCATTGAAAAAAATCCTAAAGGTCCTTCTGCAACAAGCCTGTAAATCTGGGCACTTAACCTGTCCTTTTCACCTATAAATAACACTTCCTCCATCCATAGGAAGCAGGAGTATTGGTGGGCAGCCTATTTCAAGTGCAAACACATGTAGATGACTTGCATTATAACCTGACAGGTAATAAGAATACACACCCTAGGGGCTGGGGATTTAGCTCAGTGGTTCACCTGCCTCTCAAGTGCAAGGTTCTGAGTTCAATCCCAAATACAAAAAAAAAATGCATAGCCTAGATGACTCATTTTAAAGATATACTCTTAAACATACCCAACCCTAGCACCTAATGCATCCCATTTCTCTGAACACCTGCACTGAGCTCTTTAGTGTATCCTATTATCTTCAATAAGTCATTCTTGCATGTCTTTTACTGACAAATCCTAGAATTAATTTTCCTCAAGCCTACTATATTATTCTACAAAAAGGTGGGATTGGATCCTTATTTAACCATTAGGAACCTCTCAGCCCAAGCACAGTAACAATATAATGTTCTTTTTATCACTATAGCTTTAGAACATAACTTCAACACTGGAATTGTGATGCATTCTGGTTTGCTCTTATTGCCAAGTATTAGTTTTGCTATTCTGTGTCTCTTCTCATTCCATATAAATTTTAAAATAATTTTCTCTAGTTCCATAAAGAATGCTCTTTATATTTTGATTGAGATTGTGTTAAATCTGTTTATCAATTTTGGAAGTATGGCTATTTTGAGTACATTGGTTCTACCTATGCAGAAACTGTGGGTATCTTTTCATTTTCTAAAATCCTTTTCGATTTATTTTTTTTAGATACTGTAATTTTTTTGGCAAGTGAAATAAATGGATATTTCAAATTTGAAGTAAATTGGCCATAAATACATGAAGAAATCCTCAACATCACTGGCCATTAGAAATTTTAAAAACACTGAAATTTATCTTACACCATAAAGAATGGCCACGATCATGAAATCAAATACTAACAAATAGTGGAGAGGCTGGGCAGAAAAAGGGACATTTCTACATTGTCGATGGGAATGTAAACTAGTACAACCACTATGGAAACTAATATGGAAATCCCTTAAGAAACTAAAATTAGAAATTCCATTTGACCCTTCTAAACATCTTCTCAAAAGTGTTAAAGACATCATGTTGAGACAGGTGATTAGTGAAAGGGTTGCTGAAAAGGAAGGAGCACACATATGTTCAAGTCACAAGCTTTATTGGGGCGGCAGGCAGTCTGCAGCCTGGTAGGCTGACTCACAAAAGGGAGACCAGCAGCAGCGTGAGCTGAGCTGGAGGCTTACATGGGGTTTTTGCATGTGGGAGAGCATGTAGTCCTTTGATGGGGGTGGGTGATTGTGGTTAGGGCACATAGCAACAAATTCTGGATGGGGGATGGAGTAACAGGCTCCAGGAAGTCCCCATCTTATGGGAACATCTGGTGGGATGGAATGACAGGCTCCAGGAAGTCCCTATTTTATGGGAACATCTAGTGGGATGGAGTGACAGGCTCCAGGAGGTCATAAACTAGGAGGGGTCAAGCCTTAGTTATGCTGAAGTTCCCTGTTTGCTGTTATGGTTACAGGAGAACAGGGTGGGGGGAAAGGGGGAGGAGGGAGCTTTTTCTTGCAGGAGTTTCAGAATACCTAACAACCAGCCTTTAGTTCATTATGGAATTGGGCTGAAGGTCTCTTCTTCCATATCTACTTCCTGCTGATCAGGAGAAGTTTGGGGGGAGTAGGGAGTTGGCTGGGAAGTTGATACAGCACAGGAGCTCCTGTAGCACTTCTGTTGACCACCTTTCTGTCAATGTTGCCATTCTTGGTAGGTGTGGAATTGTCAGAGCCCCAGTTCTTTGGGAGCAGTGATGATTGTCATGGTGGCCAGATCTAACAGGGAGAGGGGAGTGATAAAGGGTGGGTAAAAGGACTTTGGGCATCAAGACCACCGTGAGGGCCTGAGGTAGCGAGGGAAGATTTTGGTAAGTTCTACTCAGAAGGCATCAGCAACAAAAGGGGGGATTTGGTGTTCCTTTGTGGAAGTCAAAGAAAACTATTATCTATAAAATGCTTTTAACATAATACTCAGGAGGCATGTCCGCTTTAGGGGATTGAGGGAAAGTCAGAAAGTGGCAGAAAAGATGGACTAAAAATCTGGTATGGAACTCGAGGGGAAACCAGGAGTGGTTAAGGAGTCCCTTGTGCCAGTGGGTGGGTCTAATGGCTTGGCGATGGTAGCGGCACTATCTAGGAAGGAGAGCTAGATATCCCTTTTGGTGCCAGGTGGAGTCAGGGGAGGAACCTTCATAGGGGGTGCAGAAGGGTCAGATCTTTTTCTGTATGTGAGGTGGAAAATGAGGTTTCAGACTTTTTCCAGGAGGGATTGCTGGGCAACATAGGAGAAGAATTGGATCCGCAGGGTTTGGGGGCAGAGGGGCCTTCTGGACATGGGGGAAGTGAAGCGGGTAGAGATAATTAACAAATAAGGAGGAAAGTATGAAGGGAAATTTTCTCAGGGGAGAAGTCTTGGCGGGTTCCCCAATAGAAGTGGTCAGTTGCCCATTGTAAGATCCCCTCTATTGACCCATCCTGGGGGTGAAACCAATGTAAGTCTTGTTGCAGGTAGGAAATAAAGTAAAGGAATAGTAAGTGCAACCAAGCCTGAGTCATGTGTTCCTTGTTGTCAGTCAGATGAGTCAGTCTTTAGGCTGGTGAAAAGGCCAGGTCGGGGCTGGTGAGGACTCTCTTATAGTCAGCTAGGAGAAGTTCATGGACCGTCTGGTTGGTAAAAGCCCTGAATCTTTCCTGAAGAAAATTTTGAAAACAGCAAAATTAGCATGGGCAGAAAGCCAGAATTAGGCAAAGAGTTACCAGAGGTCCCATAAGTGCTCCCACCCAGGGTCTCCAGCCTGAGGTGGTCCAGTCCCACCAAGGCTCAGACTCCCATGTCCCATATTTTGATTCCATAGCCTTGAGGTGGTCTTTGAGTCTATCCATGGACTCTCTGACCACCCCTGACCATTTGGCATAATAGCAGCATTCCTCCCCTAAGAAGAGGCAGGTCCCTCCATATTTTGTGGTTAAGAGGTCGAGGGCACACCTATTCTGAATGACATCAGTCAGTGAATCGATTTAGCCCTGAAGGGTGAGGATTGACATTCTCACCTCATCGAGGCCCCTTTGGATGTCTTGGCCCAGGGACAGGTACTGCTGTTGTCCCAGTCCTAGGGCTGCCCCACCGAGGGTTAGGCTGCCTGCAGTGGTGAGCCCTGCCAGGATGGGAAGGGCAATGGTGTCTCTTCAGATCTGGGTTTTAGCCATTTGGAGGGGAGCTGCGGGGGGGGGGGGATTCAGGGGAGGGGTGGATAGACATTGAGATCTGGGATTAAGATACCCAGGGCACAGAAAGTGTGGGTCTTGGGGGAAAAAACACAATATATCCCTTCTGCACGGACAAAGAAAGTTCCCATGGGGGTGCTAAGATTTGAAGTTGGGGTTGAGATGGAGGAGCAAAAGTTAGAAATGTTTTGAGTGGAGGAGCCCAAGATGCAGGAGCTATTTCCCACAGCTGGCCGGGGTTCTGGCAACAGGCGGAGGGCTGGTTTGGAGGTGGATGGAGTTAAGGGTTCTGTTGACTGTCAATGCCAGGGAGAGAGTTGGCTGAGGGGAGCGCAAATCCAGCAGTCAGAGGCTAGCGTGGGGTTGACCTCCAAGAGCACCCTATGGGTGTTATTTATAATTTGGACCATATCAATTCCCATATAGGAGGTTTTGTTAGGTCTGATCAGTTCGATCTCTAATCTGGGGACTGTTGCCAAGCTTTGGTTGGAGAATGGTCCAGGTCTTTTGGATATAGATAGAGCACCAGGTGAGGACCATTTGAAATAGGGGTCAGGAGGCCGTTGGAGGAGGAAAATTGTTTTTAAAGCTGCATTGTTGTACTGAAACATTTTGACCCTGTAACCATTTGGGGGCCCATGGATCCAGAATGGTGAATTTTAAAGGATAGCACTGTCCTTGAGGACACGACTGACAATTGGGAGAGGTGACCAATTCGCTCTTTATCTTAGGTGGTTGGGTCAGAGGATCAGATAGAGAGCAAACATAAAGACCAACCTGCCAACAGGCAAGGAATTTAGATCTCGTTGGGAATACCAGCTTTGTTCACATGACGTTCCCCCACAATCGATGGTCCCTGGCCAGCCATAGTGTTGGCGGGGGTAGGCATCAACAGTAATTGAGATGGGGTGCCCTTCGGGTTCCCATCTCACCTCTTTAATCAAGCATTTTTGGGCATCAAACCTGTCATCCTTTGGCTTATAGACATATAGCTTGAAGGTTCAATGATCGGCGGCTGGAAGGGGTAGGAGACATAGGAAGGAGAAGAGTAGGAGGGGGTGGAAAAGGCCTATTTTAAGCAGGATAAAAAGATCAGGAAGCCCTGTGCACCTAGATAACACATGAAAAGATGGCATTTTTCCTTTTTGTTCCAATAGCTAGGTGTAGCAGCTGTCAGGCCAGTACCAAATATCAAAAGGGCACACAGAATTAATATCAAAAAGAATAAGGCAGGGAAAGCTATAGTCAATAAAGGGGCACAGTTACCCAGCCTCATGTATGATGACCTATTGTGAGGTTTTGGCCTGTGGGAGAAGGATGTTCTGTAATCCTGGTCAACTTAAGCCAGGTAGATCTTAGAGGAAAATAAGAAAAGGCAGGAGGGGTAGGGGGTGGATCGAGCAGAGGGGGCTTGGTCTTTTTGAGCTTGGAAATGTGGATCCAGAGGACATTTTCCCAGAGTTTAACCACTGTGGGGTGGTCAAAAGGACCTGGAAAGGGCCTGTCCAATGGAGGGAGAGTTCGGTGGGGTGTAGGGATTTTAGAAGGACCCATTACCAGGGGCAAGGGGGAACAGAGGAGGGTAGGACAGGGAGTGGTTTGGGGAGACAGGAGTCTGCATGTTCCCGCAAGAGATGTCAAACCAGGTTCAGAGCAGGCACATAGTAGCCCAGAGGAGGAGTTGTGGAAGGGAGATTGGCTAGGAGAAGTGGCCTGCCATACATAAGCTTGAACAGGCTAAGAAAGGCGGGGCTGTGGAGACTAATATGGATGCAAGCAAGAGCAATGGGGAAAAGGGCAGTCCAGGGCTGTTGAAGCTCTAGAGTTAATTGGGCAAGGTGGCCTTTTATGATGCTCTTAGCCTTTTCTACCTTTCCCAAGATTGGGGTTGTTAGGGGATGTGAAGTCTCCAGGAGATACTGAGGCCCTTGACCACCTGTTGGGTGATTTTTGAGTTAAAACCCAGGCCATTTGGGATCTGGGGAGCCTAAAGTGAGGGATTTTTGATAGGAACCAGTTCTCCTCTGCTTCAGATATAGGCTCAGGCAGAATATGTAGGAGGTGGTGGGGAAAGCTTTTACCCATCCCAAGAAGGTGTCTTCCCTGTGCTAGGGTGAGGGCATGGGTGAATGCAGTGAGTTCTGCCTTTTGGGAGGAGGTACCTGGGGAAAGAGGCTAGGGCTTCTGTACAGGAGTGAGAGAGCAGTGTATTGGGAATGGGCATGAGAGTTCAAGAGAGGGGCTGCAGAGGAGAAGATCATCAACATATTGGAGGATAGAGCTGGGGGTCAGGGAGAAGGATGGTAAATCAGAGGAGAGGGCCTGTCCAAAAAAAAGGGGGGGAGCTGTCTCTAAATCCCTGAGGCAAAACAGTCCAGGTTAGCTGTTGGGAATGACTGGTGTCTGGGTTGGTCCAGGTGAAGGAAAAAGAGTTCTGGCTCTGGAATTGTAAGCGGAAGGTGAAGAAGGCATCTTTTAAATCTAAGACAGTGAAATGGGTGGTTCCCAGGGGAATTTGAGACAGCAGGGTATAGGAGTTAGGGACTACTGGGTGAACGAGCAAGACTGCTGCATTGATTATGCAAAGGTCTTGGACTAATATATAGGAACCATCTGTTTTTTTGGTTTGTTTTGTTTGTTTGTTTTTTACTGGCAAGATGGGAGTGTTGTAGGGGGAGTATGTGGGTCTGAGGAGTCCATGGGCTAAAAGGCAGGTGATAATAGGTTTCAGGCCCTGTTGGTTGGTCTATGATATTGGATATTGGGGCTGGTTTGGGAACTGGGAGGGGTGTCAGAGGGTGATATGAATGGGGGTATGGTGAGTGGTGAGTGAGGAGGAGGAGGTATCCCAGACTATTGGGTCTACCACATCGGGTGGCAGTGGGATCCTATGACTAGGGGTGTCTTGCTCGGTGAGGACCAGGATGAAAGCAGACTCAGCTGTGGATAACTGGAAAGAAATGGCTGCCTTAAATTTGGAGAGCAGATCCCATCCCAAAATGGGAGTGGGGCAATGAGGTAAAAGGAGAAATGAGTTGGAGAAAGGGAGACCGTATATATGGCAGGATAAGGGCTCAGTGGCCAAGGGGGAGGAAACAAGTCTGTCAACTCCCACAATCAAGACCCCCTGAAGGATGTGTAGGTCCGGGGCATTCAGGCAAGGCAGAATAAGTAGTCCCAGTCAATACGGAATGAGATTGGCTTACCTGCCACGTGGATAGTTACTCTGGGCTCCTTTCATGTGATGGGCAAAGGGGCTAGCATCTGAGGGCACTGTCAATCTTCCGCAGCTAGACCCAACAGGTCAGGTAGAGATGGACCAGATTCCCTCATGGGAAGGGAGAAGGGGGCTGGCCTCCTGCGCTGAGGGGAAAGAGGACAGTCTACCTTCCAGTGTCCCTTCTGTTTGCACAGAGGGCAGGGTCCTGAAGGTGGTTTTGGGGACTGGCAGTCCCTTGCTGCGTGGCCAACTCTGTCACATTTAAAACAGGAACCAGGAGGGATCTTTGTCAGTCCCCGCTGACTGGTCTGGGAGCTTTGTAGGACAGCAGCAAGTAGCTGTTACTTAGCCTAATCATGCTGGGCTTTTTCTGCCTTTGCCTGATCCTCACGACCATTGAAAATTTTTAAAGCCATAATTAAAGTTCCCTCAGCTGACACAGGATCAACTTTGGTGAATTTTTGGAGGGCCTCAGTTAAGCAGGCCAAAAACTGGGCCAGATTTTCATCATCCCTCTGGGTAATTCCTCTGAGTTTATCATAGTTAACTGCCTTAAGGGCAGCCCTTTGGAGGCCCACAATTAGGTGAATAACCATCACACTGCAGAGACCTCGGTCTGCATGGCCCACCTGACAATTCTAATTGGGGTCTTCCTGGGGGATGGCAGTAGTGCCCACAGGCTTGGTATTATCTGCCCAGTGGACCTCATCTGCATGTGCCTGGGCCACCCGCCAGACCCTCTCTTTTTCTTCTGGGAGAAGAGTGGAAGAGAGAATAACATAGAGATTGTGCCAAATGAGATCATAGGTTTGGGTCAGATACCTAAACTCCTTGAGGTATGTGTCGGGGTCTGCAGAGAAAGAGCCTAAGTGCTTTTTAATTGGGGAGAGGTTGATGAGGGAGAAAGGGACATGGACTCTAACAATGCCCTCAGCTCCTGCCACTTCCTGTAGGGGCAGGGTGGGGGCTGGCAGAGGAAGCCGCCCATTTCGGGACCATGTGTTTGGAGGGGAGGGAAGGTCAGGGGTATCAGGGCTGGAGTCATCCTCAGATGGGAGGCCAAAAGGGGAAATAGGGGAGGTTGGAGTGGAGGGTTCAGGGGCTGTTTGGGGTGGACGAGCATAAGGAGGCAGATTAGGAGGAGCTGTTGGCAGGAAGGAGTGATTGGCAGGGTCAAAAGGAGGTTTGGGATCAGGGGAGGGAAGAGGTTTGGAATGGGCTAAGAGGATTTGAGAGGTGGGACAGGAGGAACACAAAGAGGGGTGAGAGCAAAGAGCGAAGAAGGCTTGAACACAAGGGATTTCAGACCATTTGCCATTGCTGACAGGAATTGTCCAGATCACAGAGCATAATAAAATTGAAAGTGCCATTTTCAGGACATTGGGACCCATTATCTAAGTGGTATTGAGGCCAGGCAGTATTACAGTAAAGGATTAGTCACTTTGGCCTAACCAAGTCCCCAAAGCCGAGGGTTTTAATGTATTTTAGGAGACAACCCAGGGGCGTGTCCAAGGAGGGTGAGACTGAGTGGCGCCCATTAGGTGTCTGCAAATTAAAAAGGGTGAGGACAAAGGCTCCAAGGAGAAAGGGTAGGGAAGGACCTTCCTCGTTCCTTAACCAGAATTGAGAGGGCTCCAAGCTCAGGGGTGAGCCATTCACCAGTCAGACATCTCTGAGGTGGTGAGGGTTCGGCCTTTCTGAAGGGCTGGGGGGTGCTCCTGACCTAGCACTAGGATTTCCGTGGGGCTTCCGGAGCCCGACAGGCAAGAGACCTAACAGAGGGAGATCCTTGACTCACCCGTTGAGAGAATCAGGCCGGTGTTGAATGTGGCATCAGCAATGGCAAAGGACTGAAAACCCCAGAGGTGTGTCCCAGTTTGGCATCTGCAGATCCCGGAAGGGGCGATCGGGAGTGCAGCTCCAGGCCCCGGTGGGGCCAGCCCGCAGGTCCCGATAGCGCTGCCTCCCAGGGTTCGCCACCAGAATGGAAGGGTTGCCGGAAAGGAAGGGGCTCACATATGTTCAAGTCACAAGCTTTATTGGGGCGGCAGTCTGCAGCCTGGCAGGCTGACTCACAAAAGGGAGACCAGCAGCAGCGTGAGCTGAGCTGGAGGCTTACATGGGGTTTTTGCATGTGGGAGAGCACATAGTCCTTTGATGGGGCTGGGTGATTGCAGTTAGGGCACATAGCAACAAATTCTGGATGGGGGATGGAGTAACAGGCTCCAGGAAGTCCCCATCTTATGGGAACATTTGGTGGGATGGAGTGACAGGCTCCAGGAGGCCATTAACTAGGAGGAGTTAAGCCTTAATTATGTGGAAGTTCCATGTTTGCCATTAAGGGAGAACAGGGCAATGGGAAGCGGGAGGAGGGAGCATGTTCTTGAGGGGGTTTTGGAATACCTAACAATTAGGACATGGCAAAGCTAGCTGAGGAAGTAGGTGTGATGTGTTAATTACAAACTCCCAGGAGACATGCCTAGAACAGTTCCCAAAGCCCCACATATGGACTTCTCATGAGAACTTGAGCAGATTTTTGATAAGATGGTCTAGACATAGTGTCAGCCTGTGTATCAGAACTAGATGATACAAAAAAGTGCACACTGAGTTTTTGTGACTATGTTTTCTGTTGCATGTGGCCTACTCTTACTCTGTCAGGTGTACTTCTTTTCCTACTTTTACTCCACCCAAACTTGCTTTTCAGTGCCTGTTTCTTTTCCCATCTTTAACAAAACTTAGCTACTGTCATGCTTATCTTGACCAGTTCTTGGCTCAGGACAGAAAGAACCTAGAAAATACCTCTAGAAAGTGAGTCCAGCCCCCAAAACCCTGGTAACATATTTGGTTTAGAGAGCCAGGAGCTTAGATAAGGCTTTTTGAGCACATTTATTTATTTTTTTCATTTCTCTCTAAAATGTTTCTGTTTTTCTTCTAGCTCTAGGAGACCTACAAGGCCACTTAAAATTTATCTCCTCTTCTCTTTCTTTTTCCCATTTGCAGCCACCTTGTAGGTATGAGATAAATAGCCAGAGAGCCTGTTATTATGCCCTTTTCTCCTTTTGTTTCTATTCTCTGTGATGCTTTGCACAGCTTTCTCACTCTTTTGGGGGAAATATAGCTGTCAGTCACTTGTCACCCCACCTGAGTAGCCACCTACCCCAGTTTAGTCCTTTTTGTGCTCAAAGTCTATCATTGTCTGGGTTACCATCTTGTCTCATCACATGCCTGGGGGCCAACTTACCTTGTCATATGACTGGCCACGTATTTTTGATCCACATGGTTTCATCATATTTGTTTCCCTTCCTTCTTTCTTCTAACAAAATGCAATTAATTTAGAAACATGCGCCTGATGGCCTGAGCAGAGCAAAAGAACAAGTAGTAAATCTTAACTCACGTGATTTTGAGTATATAAAAGGAGTGCCATCCCAGTTCTTAGAATTCTTAAATACTTTTTTCTTTAAAAAGAGGTTTCTATCTCTACTGCTTTAAACAAAGTAACAAAGTGTTTACTATAGGAGTAAATGCAAGAGATACTGTTCCTCAAGTGGCTCTACTCTGCTTTAAGTACAGATATCAAGTGGCTCAAAATGGCTAAGGGAGTCTTGATATACTATTTCTCATGTCTCCACTCTGCTTAAACTGAGTCAAACAGTGGCTAAGGGAATCTTGGTGCAGAAGTCTCCACCCTGATCTCATAAGAGTCTCGAAGAACTAGGTAAATCCATCAAGTGGCTCAGTCCCCTCTAAGGAGTTAATGGGCCCCATATGGAGACACAAGGTCCTTGGTAGGGCTTTCTTCTATGTTTCTATGAAAGAAGCCAGCTTCCTAGCTTCAGACAATGATATCTGACTGGTAAATACTTCAGTCTCACAAGGGATGCTTTGTGGGCTCAAATCAGGTCTCCTCTTTCAGCATAAGATGCCATCTTAAGGGCCCAAGACCTGTTTCTAGGAAAAGCCATCATCCCTATACTTCTGTATTTCTTTGAAAGATACCAGCATCATTCTAACTTCAGACAGCAAAGTTGAGTAGTGAATATTTGACTTATACAAGAAACATTTTGTAGGATCATTGGATTGCCTCCTTAAAATGGGATGCCATATTAAGGACCTGAGACCTAGTTTTCTCTCTATAGGCCCTAAGACAACCATGAAAAAAACCTTGAACCATACCCGATGGATTCTGTTATGGAAAAGCAAGTTCAAACAGTAGAGATACACCACACTCTGTGCCATATTCAAGCCCATTTATTATAGCTGGCAGCTGAGGGGAGCTAGCACCCAGAAAGTTCCCTTAGCAATGGGAAGCAGTTTGATTTCTCCTTTTAAATCATGCTTTCAGCTGGGGAGGTCTCAGGGGAGAACAAGTGGAATCTTACAGAACCAGAATCATGCAAGGTTAGTGGAGGGTAGAAGGTTGTTTCACACACACTAGATGAGCTACAAAACATCCTGAAACTGCAGCAAGTTTACTGCCAAGCAGGATGTAGGTATTTTGGGTGCTTTGCTCATGTGCAAGCACTTTGTTCAAGCACAGGTACAAAATGGCATTGAGGTACAAGATGGAGTTGGGTTGGCTATCACATTCCCAATTCCTCTAAGTATGATGTTAAAACATTGACTCAATGAGAGCCTCTGATTGGGAAGGGGTTTATGAAAGGGATTGTAGTAGGATCTCATATACATCAGTTTAACAAAGACTATGTGCTGTTTTACAAAGTTGATTATTCAATTAAGAATACAAGGGCCAATCAAGAGCCTGAGAAAAAGCAGGATGAGGGGACCAGTCAGTCCAGTGATAAGGGTAGTTATCCACGGGGTCCAACTGAACAGGTTATGATACCATGAGTTTTTACTTTCCTTATCCTTCTGTCATCTATCTAGATTTTCCTTGACCTTTTGAAGGGTACCATGGATTATACCAGACTTACTGGCATAGAAACAACATGGCTCCCCTAGAGCAGCACATAATACTCCTTGAGACAAGAGCACTAGATCAAGGCCCCTTCAACTCTGGAGGACCATCTCAGCTAATGGCTCTACTTGGGTGTGAAGAGTCTCAATGGCATATTGCAGGCTTCCTAGGTCAGTGTCTACCTTGTCTGCTAAAGCTGAAAGTCCAAATTCTCCTTTAGCCAATGTGACAATTCCAAGTGCCACTAAGCAAGCTACCCCCAATCCCAACAAAATTGGAATGACTATAGGGGCTGTTTGCTTCTGTCTGTACAGTAGTCCTGGGGGTGCTATGAAATCCCATTCCTGTGGTCCTCCATACACATAAACTTGAGGAAGAACTCACACTGGGATATACAAGACTTCAGATCTAGTATGTCCCTCAGGAATTCTGACACACCTAGTAAGTCCCAAGGTACAAGCTAACCAAGACCCATTAGGGGCAAAATAAGCCTTCAAGGTCTCCAGAGTCATGGTTTGGCTACACACAGGATGGAAAGGGGAGTTACTTATATCATAAAAGGAAGTCATCAGACAGGTTGCATTTCTATAAACTTCACCAATTGTCAAGGGGGGCTTTGCAGAACTGCATGGTAAGGCAGTACTTGAGGCTTTGATTGAGCCCAAGACTCCCACACCCACATAATAAGGAGGCCTTGGTTTTAGATAGAGCCAACAGTCCTGAGTCAGGTCTGGTTGAGTCAGGTTTAACGTAGTGTGGATGGCTCCCAGCATGGAGAATAGGGAGGGAGGCAGTACATGTGTGTGTGTGTGTGGGGGGGGTCTGATCTACTGGTAGCTAAGAGCAGATGCTTCAAAGGAGGGATAACAGGATCAGGTTCAAGTAAGGGATTCTTTACCTTAATTAAGGGTCCTATTGGCTGTCTCAGTGCTTGGCTTAGCAACCGAGTCTGAAACGTAATGATTTCCCCTGGGTCAATGTGGAGAACAATTTGAAATAAGATGGAATTGTATAACCCTAAGTGTGCTGTAACCCTAAAGTGTGCTGTGACTTTAAGAGTGCTGTGAGTGATATGTAACCATAAGATATAGAA
>NW_004624761.1:5426305-5464662 GCF_000247695.1 Heterocephalus glaber
GGCAGACTTAATATTGTCTTACTTAATATAGTGTGATAATTGCATAGAAGTGAATTATAAGTGTGTGAACTGCCATCTGAGTCTGAGTCCTCTTTACCCACGGTACCTGCTCACGACAGTCAAGAATTAGTTCTCCAGGGATCCAGAAGTGGGACCTCCAATTCCATCCTGTGGCCCATTTAGAGTCCCAGGGTCTTTGTATCAGAATCATGACTCAGCACCCATGTTTCCAAACTGGCATTAGTGGAATTTGTTCCCCCACTATAGGAGGAAATCTTTACACACCCCCAGTTAGGGCAGTAGAAGTCAGTCGGGGACCCACAACCCTGCTGTCCAAATAGATTGAACCCCTGACATGCATAAAAGTCACAGCTTCCCTGGTTTATGAGCTGATAGTAGCTTCCCCAATCTCTTCTGACTAGTTTACAGAGATCAACCTCAGGCAACCTGAGAGGTTGCTGAGGGCAGATGGTAGCAAAAGTGACATTACCTAGAATTTCTCCTGAGCTAAAGGTGAGGAGAAAGGAGTACAACTCTCCTCATTACATTTCCCCAGAATTCAGCCTCATCAGCCCAAGGACAATAAGGACAAGTGTCACAATCATGATCAGACTAGCCTTAGCTTTAAAGGATCAGGTACCAGTTCAGCAGTCCACTCTTTTGCCTTCTTGATGCTTGAATGGTGAACCCATGTCAAGATTCCATCAACCTTGAGAGCCAAGGGCATCATAAGGATGACCATCTGGGGTCCCTTCCAGGCTGGAGCCAGTCCTTCACTCCAAAAGACCTTGATGAAGACAGTATTCCTAAGGTGGAACAGGTGGCCTGGTGTAGAGCTGGGCAGGGGCTGAGTAGCTCATACCTGGAAGTGAGCAGTTTTCTCTACCTGTTGGAGAAACTGGAGATACTTTAACAGAGACTTATTAGAAAATTCTTCTAGTACCTCACTTTTAACCTTGGGGAGGGGATCTTCCAAACATAATTTTATAAGGAGTAAAACCTGATTTATAAGGGATAAATCTAATTCTAAGGACAGCCAAAGGCAGCAGGATGACCCACCCTTCACCAGTTTCCAACATCAATTTAGTCAGAGTAGATTTTAGGGTCCAATTCATCTGTTCCACTTTCCCTGAGCTTTGAGATCAGTAGGCACAGTGGAGTTTCCAATTTATACCCCGTGCTTTACTGACTGAGTTATAGAAGCTACAAAGGCAGGGCCATTGTCAGATCCAATGAACACCTGTAGTTTGAATCTGGGAATTAATTCCTGAAGAAGTTTCTTTGCCACCACAGTGGCAGTCTCCTGCTGAGTAGCATAGACCTCTGTCCAACCTGAGGATGTATCTATAAAAATTAGAAGGTACCAATAGCCACCCACTGGTGGTTTGATCTCTGTGAAATCCACTTCACAGTATTCCCAGGATTCCTACCCGAGGATCTGACCCCAAGGGGAGCATATGAGCCATTGTGGGGATTTACTTGTACACAGGTTGGGCACCTAAGAAAGGTCTGGTGGGACAGCTCTTGCAGCTTTGAAAAGTTGTATCTTGAAGCTGGAAGCTTGGCCATCTTGGAGACCCCAGGTGCCTGACTGAATGCAGCTGCTGCATGAGCTGTTGTCCTAATGCCTGGGGAGGTAGATGTGACCATCTGGACATTTCCACCAGCCTTGGGGATCTTTCTTTGCTTTCAGCTGGCTTGCTTATTTATCTTCCTCTTTATTGTAAGTAGGGGTAGTTGGGAGGAAAGGGGGAGGAGGACTAGCGGTAGGCAGGATGACTAAGGGTTCAGCTGGCCTCAGGGCTGCCTCTCTGGCTGTGTGGTCTGAAAGTTGATTTCCCTTAGCCTCGGGCATATTGTCTTTTTGGTGACCCCAAACATGAATGATGCCCATCATCTTGGAAAGCCATACCACCTCTAGGACAGACAATATCTCTTCTTTGTTTTTGACAGTCTTTTCTCCAGCAGTCAGAAGCCCTCTCTTCTTGTAGATGTTCTGATGGACATGTAGAGTAGCAAAGGCATTTATCTTTTCTTTTCCCCATCTCAAGGCCTGGGCCAAGACAATCAGTTCTGCCTTTTGGGCTGAGGTGCCCTTGGGCAGAGGCTGGGCTCAAATGACTTGATCACCTGTAGTTACTGGAGCTCCCACCTGCTGTACACTGCTTAACATCATGCTGCTTCCATCTGTGAAGAAGGTAGCATTTGTCTCAGCCAATGGGATGTCTGTTATGTCCTGTCAGCCCACATGGGTCTGGTGCAGCACCTCCTCACAGTCATGAATTGGAATATTTGGGTCATCATCTGGCAACAGTGTAGCTGGATTGAGAACCTGTCCTGCTGAGAAGACTATGTGAGGCTGGTCAAGAAAGAGGCCTTGATACTGAGTGAGGCAGACATTTGACATCCATTTGTTAGTAGCCCCCCTGAACAAAGTCTCTACTTAATGAGAGGCAGTTAGGACTAGGTCCTGTCCAAGGGTCAACTTATCAGCCTCCTTGACCAATAAAGCTGTGGCAGCTACTGCCTGAAGACATGAAGGCCATCCTGAGGTGACAGGATCTAATCTTTTAGAGAGATACCCCACAGGGTGCTTGCAGGTTCCCATGGACTGTGTTAGGACTCCCTTAGCCATCTCTCTTACCTCATGAATGAGTAGATGAAAAGGCTCAGTAACATTGGGTAGTGCCAGAGCCAGAGCTGATACCAAAGCTCTTTTCAGATTCTGGAAGGGTTTTTCTTCATCTGTTCACCATTTTAGGGGTTGATTTCCTCCCATGGCAGAATGGAGGGGCCTCACTATCTCAGCAAACCCTGGCATACATAGGTGACAGTATCCTAGATATAGTGAAACCCCTCCATGTTAGCCAAATTCCTCTAGTAGCTGAAGAAGCTCTCAAGTTCCCTCCAGCATTCTGAATAGCTAGTAGCAGCTAATAACAAATCATCCACATATTGAAGTAGGGTGAGGTTAGGGTCATGGGATTGAAAACTCCCCAAGTCCTTCTGGAGGGCCTCACCAAACAAGGTGGATATATTTTTGAATCCTTGAGGCAGCTGGGCTCAGGTGAGCTGGCAGGAGTCACTGGAAACTGGAACAGTCCACTCAAAAGCAAAGATAGGCTTGCTGGCTAGGGTAAGGGGCATACTAAGAAAGCATCCTTTAAATCTAGCACATTATACACTTGGTGCTCAGGAGACATCAAATTCAGGAGGGCATATGGGTTGGGGACAGTAGGATGCAGAGTTACAACTCACTGGTTAACTTCTCTCAAGTCCTGAACCATCGAGTAATCTGATGTCCCTGGTTAATGGGGTATTCCATGGAGACTTGCGTGGAGTTGATATCCCAAAGTCCATCAACCTCTTAATGTGAAGGGCTATCCCCTATCTGGGCTTTTGAGAGATGGGGTATTGTCAAGCTCTCAACCCAGCAAGGGGAATGGGCAGTCTGGTATTACCAAAAAAGGGTGAGTAACTTGTTTCAATCCTGCTTGTGAGCAGGTAGTTTTGGACTGCTCCTGTGGCCCCTTGGATGGAAACAGTTTGTGATGAAAGCTCTCCCAGGGGAATTTTTAACACTGACCTCTCAGTGCCAGAGTCCACCAGGAAACAGACTCATTGGCCACCTACTTTAACATTTACCATGGTGTCCCAGGGACCAAGAGAGAAGGAGCCCTGGCCTCCTCAGTCTGAATCTTCCTTTCCCCCTGGACATGGGGAGAGATAGTACCTTGGCAGAGGGCCTGTGGGGGCATTCATTTTTCCAGTGCCCTTCCTCCTTGCAAAAGGCACACTGAGTTCTGCGCAGTGCCGGGTGTCTTCCTGGATTTCTCGGACACCATCCTTTGGGCTTCCTGGGATGGGTCCTGCGGAGTCTCCTCTGATGGCTGCTGCCAAGATCTTTGCTTGTTTCTTTGCTGACTGCTCAGCCATGTGTGTGGCAAATTTTTCTCTTTCTGAATCCCTATTGTCAAACACTTTTTGAGCTACTTCTAACAGTCAAGACATATTCATTCCTAGGAATCCCTCCAATTTTTTGTAATTTTCTCCTAATATCAGGTGCAGACTGAGTAACATAAGCCAAATTTATAGCTCTACTGTTCTCTGGAACAGAGGGGTCAAATGGGGTATAAACCTGGAAGGCTTCTCTGAGTCTCTTCAAGAACACACTGGGGGACTGCTCTGGTCCCTGTGTCACTTCAGTGGTTTTTGATAGATTTATGGATTTCCAAACTGCTGCTGGAATCCTATTTAACAAGTTTTGGTGAAATGTGAGTAAAGCCTGCCTCCCCCCTGAGGAATTTGGATCCCATTCAGGCTGCTCTGAGAGGAACACTTGCTTCAGCAATTCATGGGGCCTCCTCTTCTGTGTGACCCCTGATAAGAGCTTTCTAGCTTCAAACCTAATCCTGTCCCATTCTTCAGAGGTGAACAGGGTCAATAACAATTGCTGACAGTCATCCCAAGTTGGTAGATGAACTCTAAAGACCAACTCTATCAGGGAAATAAAAACCTGGGGCTTGTCAGAGAATGTTGGATTCTGGGTTTTCCAGTTGTAGAGGTCAGAAGTAGCAAAGGGAACATATACCAGGAATGGGCAGGTACCTGGTCCTGCTCCATTGGGAGGAGGGGCCTCCCTCAAAGGCAAGAGAATCTCTGGACTGTGTCTTCCCAAGGTGGTGACCTCATGCTGGGATCAGAGATGCTCTCCTATGGGGGGAGAGGTAGCAGGGGAAGTAGAGGAAGAAACAAGGGAGTTGGGGACAGATGGGTCAGGATGGACAGGAGAGGGTGTGGACTAGGGTTATACAGAGGTGCATCAGGGAGGACTTCCTCAGCATCTGACTGCTGCAGAACTGGTTTCTGTCTCTCTGGAGTTCACCCATGAGGAGAACAGCTGTAAAAGAACAGCTTTTATTCAAATAAGCAGCTTTGAATAGGCTTTTACAACGCAGGCCTTTAACCATGGAAGAGGGTGCTGCACTACAGCAAACCAGAAATCAATGTAAGGGAACTGATTGGGGTGTCCTGGTGACCTGGTAACAACTCAAACTTCTTGAACCAAGGCAGGGTCCAGGGAGCACTCAGAGGGTCACTCAAGCTGACAAAAAGTGTGGAGTTTGTCCTTTGACAATTTCATTCCATAACCATCAGAAAATCCTGAGGAAAAATTTCTAAGCATGCATAACAGGTGTGTAATAGGTTGTGAAGATGCTGACTCCATAGTAGAGAGACTTAGGGCAGCAGGAGATATCCAAGAATAGGAGCTGCAAGAACAAATAAAAAGAGAAGATGTCTGGTCATAGAGAAAAGTCTTAGTGTTTAAGTGGTGCACCCTTGAATGATGTTGTGACAGACAAAGGGAAGAACATATTCTGTAAAAGAATTTAGTCTTAGCAGGCTTTGGTATGATTGACTTTTAGAATTTTTGGTGTGTTTGAAGGTTTCCAAATGAATCTGCTTCATAGTTATGGTTGAGAACTACTGCTTTTCTGAGAGAGACACTATACATCACTCACTGAAGTGGGGTGTTTTAGTACTATATATTTTTGGATACTTTTAAAATTTTAAGCTTTGTAGAATTTATGGTTCAGTAATCAATTTTAGTTTTCTACAATAATAAATACAAACTAAAAATAATTAAATGTAGGAAGTCATAAAATCTACATTAAAAGCCTTTGATTCCAAAACTGAAAAATACCTGCTAATGTTATTTTATTATTTACCTTTCCTGAAAGTATACTTTTATATATTTTATTTACATATGTATATTTTAGTTATAACAAAAAGTTTTTCAGAGTACATCAGGCCATAGTGTGATAAAATTGGATATCAATAGCAAAAGAAAACACAAGAATTTCATAAACATTTGGAAATTGAATAACATATTTCTGAATAACCAATAGGTCACAGAGGGAATTAAAGAAGAAATCAGATAGATTTTACAATTAAATGCCAATGACAATACAACTTGTCACAATCTCTGGGACACAGTGAAAGCTGTCTTATGAGGGAAATTCATAGCAGTGAATACTCATGTTAGGAAAACAGAGTGAGCTCAAATAACCTAATGCTTAACTTCAAGCTTCTAATAAAAGAAGAGCAGGACAAACCCAAAGCTCATACAAAGGAGGAAATTATAAAGATCAGAGCAGAAACCAATGCAATGGAGGCTAAGAGAGCAATACAAAAAGTCAATGAAGCAAAGAGTTGGTTCTTTGAAAGAATAAACAAAATTGACGAACCCTTAGCCAACCTTATCAAAAAAAGGAAAGAAAAGGCCCAAATCTATGCAATTAGGAATGAAAAGGGTGAAATTACAATGGACCCAGCAGAAATCCAGAGGATCATCAATGCCTACTTTGAGAACCCGTATGTCAATAAGATGGCAAACACAGACGAAATGGACAGATTTCTAGATCCATATGAATTACCAAAGTTTAAGGAAGAAGACCTAAACATTCTAAACAACCTAATATCAATCAATGAAATTGAAAATGTAATTAAAAACTTACCAACAAAGAAAATCCCAGGTCCTAAGAGCTTCACTGCTGAATTGTATAATACATTTAGAGAAGAACTATTGCCACTGCTGTTTAAATTCTTCAGTGAAATTCCAAAGAACACAATACTCCCAAATTCATTCCTGGAAGCAAGCATCACCTTGATCCCAGAAGCACAGAAACTCCCAATCAATAAAGAGAACTAGAGGGGAATCTCTCTAATGAACATAGGTGCAAAAATCTTCAGTAAGATACTGGCAAACAAAATACAAAAGATCATCAAGAAAATCATACACCCTGACCAAGTGGGATTCATCCCAGGGATGCAGGGATGGTTCAACATATGGAAGTCAATAAATATAGTTCACCATATGTTGGTGATCTCTCTGAAGGGAGACCTGAGACCACGGGGACCACCAACCTTTAAAGAAAGAAAAGGAGACAGCCTAGGGGATGAGCAGCACTTTATTTCCTCTGACATTGTTCTACAATTATAAAGGGAAGACGTAAGGCATTTATACATGTAGGAAAGCATCTTAGTTATTCTGACTATCGTCTTTCTGATTTTAACCTTTGGTGACAAGTGACTTTAAGTGATTCATAAAAGCTACAGGTGAATTCACAAGTCCCCCATTTCCATTCACCAATCCCATACATCAAAGAGCACACCAAAGCCCTCTTCTTATCAGATGGTACCAAGAGAGCAGGATGACTTCAGCTGAAATCAAGCCCACTGGCCCACCACAAACATCACAGATGTGCATAGTGAGTCGTATCTCTCTCACCACCCATAGAGTCATTGGCTTGCAGTCCTCTGATCCTGGGCAATGGTAAATAAGAAAACTAGGAAAACCTGTTTTCCTCCCATGAAATTTTACAATGTCTCTTAAAGTTTTCTGGCATTCTTTTAACAAACAACTTGTGGAATCTCCCAGAAATGACTTAATTTTCTCAGTTAACAAACTTCTTGTGATCTATTCTTACAACTAGATAACTAAATTCTACAGTTTCCCACAACCATATTAATAGAGCCAAAGACAAAAAACATATGATCATCTCAATAGATGCAGAAAAGGCATTTTACAAAATCCAACACCTATTTATGATAAAAACCCTACAGAAAATTTGAATAGACAGTCGCTATTTCAACTTGATAAAAGCCATCTATGAAAACCTAACAGCCAATATCATACTAAATGGTCAAAAACTGAAAACTTTCATACTAAAATCAAGAGCAAGAAAAGGATGTACACTATCACCACTCCTATTCAATATAGTTTTGGAATTATTAGTCACACCATTTAGACAAGAGAAAGAAATAAAAGGAATAAAGATAGGAAATGAAGAAGTCAAATTGTCATTATTTGCAGATGACATGATACTCTATATAGAAGACCCCAAGAACTCCACCAAAAGTTCTCTAGACTTAATAACCAAATTCAGCAGAGTAGCTGAATATAAGGTCAACACACAAAAAAATCAATAGCTTTCCTGTACATGAACAACAGGCTCACTGAAATAGGAATGGGATAAAAAACTCCTTTGAAAATAGGATTCAAAAAAATTAAATACTAAGAATCAACCCAATGAAAAAATCAAAGATCTCTACTTTGAAAACTATAGCACTCTGAAAAAAGAGATAGAAGAGGATACCAGAAAATGGAAAGTCATTCCTTGCTCCTGGGTATGAAGAACCAATATAGTGAAAAAAATGACCATACTTACAAAACTGCTATAGAGATTCAAGGCAATCCCAATTGAAATTCCAACAGTATATTTCACAGACCTGGAGAAAACAATCCAAAATCTCATTTAGAACAAGAAGAGATCTAGAATAGCAAGAGCAATTCTAGACATCAAAGACATGGTAGGGCGTATCACAATCCCAACTTGAAACTATACTACAAAGCTACTGTGATAAAAACAGCATGGTACTGGCAAAAGAAACAGGCCCGAGGATGGGTGAAACACGTTAGAAGATACAAAAACAACTTCAGGCACACTCAGCCACTTCATCTTTGACAAAGGAGCCAACCACCTTCAGTCGAGGAAAGATAGCCTCTTCAATTTAGAAAGTAGCTATGCATATTTCAGTGTAGAAATGGAACTTATTTAATTTTTATAATGTACTTCTACCTTTTAATCAGATAATACCATGAAATTTATTGTATATGGTTTTACCTGAATGTATGTGTATGTCATGAACAATAGTTTCATTTTTAAAAAAATTATTTAGGAGTCTTGCCATTACATTAGCCTAATCTGGATAAATCAGAATAATTTCTGTAAGATTCTTAATTTAATCACAGCTGAAATTCCCCTGTGCCATATAAAATAATATATTACCAGGTTCTGTGGATGAGGGGAAGGAATCTTTGCTCAGTCACTAATCATAAAGCTACTAATCTTTACCCTCACCATTTCACCCTCATCTATTTTACCTCTGAATGAAGTGTATATTTTAGCATAGAAATGTTTATGATGTGCCAAGGAAAAATTATAATTAAAAGCTAATATTTGAGACATATTATAATTACTTATGCTACCTTGAAATTATAAAGCTTCTGTCATTGTGTAATGTAAATGTATTTTAAAGAATGCAAATCACCATTAGTTTTGAGTATTATGTTGCTTCTTGGGGCATGTTGAATTGTGAAAAATACTTATGTATAGCTAATGTGATAAGTTAGAATGAATATATAATGATTTGTGTAAACATTACGTATGGGCATTATCTAATGTGACTTTAAGAATATGCCATCACTATTCTCCTGCTCAGTGGCTAGTCTGTAAGGGAGGTAGGGCAAGAATAGTTAATTGGGGCTGGCATTTTTCATCTCTATTTTTCAAGGCTGATTGTTTCAGCTTGGTCTTATTCTCAGGGAAACTCTGTTAGATACTTAGTTTCTCAAAAATTGTTATAGGATGGATATAAGAAAAAAATTTGAAGACTATATCAACTAGATACCAAGGTAAAGTATTTAAAATTGTGTTTTATTCATGGTGTATTTTTCTTACAAATTGTATTGATCACTTATTTTTCTCCTGCAGAGCTTACAGTTGAATTGTAGTTTTACAGTATTACTTTTACATTTCTACTTAAAAATGCAAACTTATTTGTAAAATATTATTTATAATTAAGGATTCTATGTTTATCATTTTGTTTCTAGGCTTTGGCTTAAGTAAATTATCAGCACTTGCTAATTTTTTTTATGTAATTTCTTCCCCTCCTTCAATTATCTTTACAGGTAATCTTTATATTATTATTTTACCTCATTGTAAAATCACTAGTAAACACTACAGCAAAAGATTTTTGTAAAAATTAGGACTGGGATATTATTTTTGTGCTGGGTATTATATACTTATAAAACTAAATATATTAGTATTCTGATCCATGCAGAGCCTTCTGTGGGTAAGATGAACAAGGCTCAAGGGAGGTTGCAGGAGACTACTTAAGATGCGGCCTTATAAGAGTGAGAAATGGACATGTCTTATATACTACTAATTTCATTGCACAATGGGTAAAATGAATGAATTTAATGCAAAAGAATATGTAAGTATACACATATTTACACATACATTCACAAGCAAACACAAAACACACACATACATGGTCTCTGCTGGTGAAATTACTTTTCTTTATGATCATGTTTCAATGTGAAGGAACTGAGGTTAATGCTATGGGATGACTCCAGGTACCATACATGGATTGGTGAATCTTTAAAGAGGTGTGAGGGGAGAGGTCATGATTTTGTTGCCAGTCTTCTGGGGTGTTGTAGGCGCCTACAGATTCTTTTCAGGTTCTGGTTATCCTGAACAAATAATTGGTCAGCGTAAAAATGCAGTGAGATTTTACATATATAACAGGTAGGAAATGAAGTGTATATATATATATATATATATATATATATTGGTACTGGGGATCGAACTTGGGTCCTTGTGCTTGCGCAGCAGGCAGCAAAACCACTGAGCTAAATCCCCGGCCCCAGAAATGAAGTATATTTTGCAGGGTAAGGGTGGGCCAATTAAAGTAACAATAAAAGTGCATCAATTTTTCCCAATATCTTTCTTCCTTTTAAAATTTCCTCTGATTTTCCAACATTATGAGTCCAACATATTTGAATTCATTCTCTCTCTTCCTCTCCATGCAAAGCCTAACAAATTCATGCTCTTAAAATGTGCAGTACTTACTATTTAATTAATACAAGATATGGTTCTTCTAATGAAGTTGATTGCAGCTAAGAAATAACAAGACAATTGGAAATCATTCCAAAGATATATTAGCTCTTCTATAATATGTACATATCCCTGAAATTTGTTCATTTGTTTTTATATTTACTTTTTCCCAAATAACAATAGAGCTATTAGAAGAGTTAGGATGTTAAATAAATATTAACAATAATAATATGCTAGGTGGTTAGTGTTTATCTACTCAGAGACAAACTACTTTGTCTCCCATTTTCTTACTTATGTTTTTCTGTTTCTGGTCATGTTTTTTAACAAATGAAAATATTTCCAATGTAAAATCAAAAATTCTAAATGCATCTGGAAGAGTTAATGAGAATATCATAGAACTAATGTTCATGTTCCAATTCAATAAATTAATAATTTAGTGTGAATCAACAATGCTATTCTTATGTAATGGGTGTATACACATACACACATACATGTAAATGAAGCTGAAAAGAAAAAAGTTTCAGATAATAATAAAAACCTATACTTTTGACATATAATGAAACCAGTAATTTTATGTTGTCATGAAACTTTGCATTTTTCAGTTTCATGTAGTTTTGTTTCTTTTAGTACTGGGGATCCCTGCAGTTACGTTCCAGTGTCCAAGTACCCAGTACACAATGCAGGCTGAGAAAAAAATACACTAAGAGACAGAACTAGGAGAGAAAGCAGGGTGCCAGGAAAACCAATGCTGGTGCAACCAACAAAGGTGCTGGCCAGTCCCAGGCATTGACTTTTATTGGCAATTGGGGTAAGATGAGCCACACATATGTAGTTTCCATGGAAAATAATACAGAAAATGAACAAGGCCCATAAAGGATAAGACAAACCATTCCCAAATTAGGAATAGAACAGACAAAATATATGGTTGTGAATAGAACATCCTTCTAGTCTGAAGGTTTTAGTTGTGGGAATGGTATCTGGGTGAGAGTTACTCTGACCTTGGCACATAGGCTTCAGCCAGACCCACTTCTCAAAACAAGCCAATTGTGGGGTTGACTCTTTACAGCCTGCTTTGACATAATCAATATTATGGTCCTCTCCATTTAAGCACACACTTGAACACAAATAAACTGGGAAACAAAGTGCCTATACTTGAAATATTTTCACCTATGTACATTAATATTTCCAAGAACCAAATTCACATAGTTACTTAAATTATTTATGGCAACAATTAATGCTTTGTACTAAACAATCATAAAACTATAGTGACATTCCACAAAGAAATTTTAATTTTTCCCCCTGGAAGTTTTGCATTAGGTAGATGAAACTTGTGACACAGATTAGGAACATTGCCTCAGTGTGGCTTCCTCATGGCTCTGTAGTTAGCTAGAGGGTTGTCTATGGTCTAGATAGAACAGGAAGTTGACAATTGGAATGCACAGTTCTCTATGTGGTCTCTCACCCACTACCAGTTTAGTCTGGGTTTCTTTTCATAACCATGGCTGATAGCTAAAAGAGGAAGAGTGGAAGCAGGCAGGACTTCCACATCTTTTTAAATTTTTATGTGGCGCATTGTTAATTGTGACGTAGTTAGTGAACCACACAAGTCACAAGACCTTATGAGATTAAAGAATTGGAAATAGACTCTGTAGAAAAATTAGAAGTGTAAAGTCATACAGTAAAGTATAGATTTACAGGAGAAGGTGACCATCAAGAGCGCTTTTGCAATTCCGTCAGGTTCTTTTTCTGCAGTTACTCAGAGCATTAGCTCTCCAATGGAATACAAAGCTGTCCATAAATTTGATATAATATGGTATTTTAAAAACTGAAAGCATGTTTTTAAAAATGTGCTTGAGAAATGCTCATATTCTTTAATAATCCAAAATAATATTAAATATTAAACAAATCCACATGATGTAAACCTCTCTGTCCAACTAAATAAGCAATAGGAAAATTCATTTTAATTGTAGTGCATCCTGCAAAGCCTGAATTTGTATCATTAAAGTCAATAAAGCAATTTAGAAAGTAATAAGTATTTTTCTGTGTGGCTTCATGAATTTTAAACAGAATGAGAAATTGCTATATTACATCTTTTGTCAAACAATGGTCTCTTGCTAATAGCAGTGACAGATTAAACTGGCTGTTTTTATGAATAATATTATGTAATTTCTTACCAGTTAATGTCTGTATACTTAGTGAAATGTCTTAATATATTTTTCAAATGTAATTTAAGAAAGGAAAAACTATCAATTAGTATTTCATTTTATTGAATGTTCAATCAGGTGTAACTTTTGTGTAGGAAAATGTATTAGTAGTATTGATGAAGCTATTCACAACTGGTAGTTTGTCTTCTTTCTGGCATATAATAAGCATTTCTTTTTCTCTTTAAAGTTCGGTAGGGCTATGGAAGTTTTGGGGTTTTTTTGTGCTAGGAATTGAACCCAGGGACTCTCGCTTGCCAGGCAGACACTGTGCTGCTGACCTACATTCCCAGCCCTGGAATGATTCTTATTTTACCTTGGAAACTAAGAGTATGTGCACGATTGTCTGTTGTTTTGCTTGCTTGGTGATGAGGGGGGATGTCATAGTTTTCATTTGCATTGTCATTTAGAGTACCTGAGCTTTTAAGATAAACAATCTTTTTGGTAAGCCAGATGTGACATATAGCACAAAAGAAAAAATATTTGTTGTTGGTTAAGCCATTGTAATTTTCAAATGTTTGTTTACCCTTAATGGATCATAAATGCCAAACAGGGCTCAAAGTATCTTGATTTTAAATTTGTTATAAATTTAAATTTTATTTAGGGTTATAAAAATGTTTATTTTTAATGTATGTAGCTGAGAATAACAATGTTTTCCTCCTATGATAAGATTCTTTGAAATGTAAGTAATATTAAAATTTTCTCTAAGTTTTACTTGCTTTGGTACTTGTAGACATGATACATGATAAAATACCTCTGTATAGAATTATAAAATAGTAGTCACCGTTTTGTTCCAGTTATACTTCAGGTTTTATTGGATTTTTGTATATTATTTTATTAAATCACCAGGACAGCCTGCTAAACTTTTTACAGTATGTACCTTAGGTATCTCAGGCTGTCATTACAACATATCATAGACAAGGTGGCTTACACAATAAAATTTTATTTCATCAGTGCAAAAAGTCTGTTCAACATGGTTTCCATGAAAGCCCTCTTCTCAGTGAACAGACGGCTGTCATCTCACCACATCCTCACAGGAGCGCGAACAGGCAAGCTGCCTTGTCTCCCATGAGGACACTGATCTCACTGGATCACAGCCCATTATCATAATCTTATTTATAATCAGTCTTTTTTTTTACTTTCTCCAAACATAGTCAAACTAAAAGTTATTTCTTCAACATATGAACCTTGAACAACACATATATTTGGTCTACATGTATAGTTTTTAAAACTTTTCTTCTTTCTTTCATCCTACGATCCTTCCTTTTTTATACTTTCCTTTCTTTTTTCCTAATAGTGTGCAGTTAGTACTTTATGTTTTAAGTGTGTGTGTGTATGTGAGATTATGCAAAGTATTTTACTAAGTGAAAGTCACAGTTTAAAAACGTAAGAAGTTTGACTCTTACTTTTTTAAAATACTTATCTTAATGAAGCACTATAATATTTAGTTTCTCTTCATCTTAATGGTTTCATATTCAACATTTATGTAGCAAATACTTTCAATGTACATTTGGACATATTATGGGTAAAAAGTCATATATTACACTCTTGCTTTGGAAATAGGGAGATGGAGACAGTGTTTTATATTTAGGTCTTCTTCAATATCCAGCATGCAAACTCTCAAGAAATGTTTCTATGGATTTGTTCCAAAGTATAATTAGATACACTTCCTCTATTTCAAAATTATTTTTAAAATAAAGATTTGTTCTCATAAATGCATGGATTTACTTGTTTATTTTTTTCATTAAGTTTATTGGTACATTTTAGATATAAAATACAGTTACATTCATCATTGGGATCTTGTACCTTTACATGATGTATGTTGATTCTTATTTTTCCCCATTCCCCTGCCCTCCCTTCACCCTCTGAATTTACTTGTTTAAAATCACAGAATTGTCTCAATTCTCCTATTCCATTTTATCACTTAATGACTCCATCAACTATTATTTTGTGTATTACCATAAATTTCTGTGAATTAAAACATCTATACAACTACTTACTAATTAAAAATTGTGATATAGAATAAAACCTGTATATATATATATATATATACACACACACACACACACACACACACACACACATGTATATTAAAGGAAATAACAGTATAATTATCCCAACAAAGTTCATTTTTTAGTTGAAGGAATCATTGTGTTAAGAGCCAGAACCAAGTTCACAGGTATCTGGATAATGCCAACTACATCAAGCTACTACTAATGGTTGTAAGGTACCAATGAATTTGTCATATTTCAAATCCTGAGATGCAAAAATATGAAGATGTTTCATGTTAAAATCATTAAAAGATATATTAATATCACCAATTTTTGTGTTTGTTCTCTGTTTTAACTCGATTTTACATATTGCTCCTTCATGCATTTTCAATTCACTTAAAGAATGATGATTTCTTTCAGAATTAAATATTTGGTGGAACTCTCAGGAATATTTATTCTAGTTAATTTAAGTTTCAATTTAAGTTACCTGGTGGCCAGACATTTGCTTAAGCATTATTTCTTGCTGTGTTTTTGAGGATGTTTTAGATATAATTAATATGAGAATTGACTGACAGAGTAAAGCTAACTACTCTCTCCAAAGTCAGTGGGTTTCATCAAGTTCTCTGGAGACATTGAACAACAACAACAAAAGCCTAAGGAAGGGCAAATTCACTCTCTTTGGTTGACTATCTTTGAACTAGGGACATTTATTCTTTTCCTGCCTTCATAGTCAGAATCAAATTGGAACATCCACAACTGGCTTTCCTGGTTCACAGGTCTTTTGAACTCACATGAAATTATACCATTATCTTTCTTGGTCTCTGGGTTAACGACTGCAGTGCTTGGAACTTTGAGCCACTATAATCACACAAGCTAACTTCTTGGACACCTGTCTGTCTGTCTGTCTATGTATCTATCATCAATCTATCACCTATCATTTGTCATCTATCTTTATATATCTATATACCATCATTTGTTGCCTATCTTTTCTCTATCTGATGGAAAATTTAGTTTACTATGCAGAAAAGTGAAGTGGCAGTGGACTTTAGGTTTCAGCCCATTTATAACAGCATGAAAAGAATTTGGAAGTTGTCATTTGTATTTTTAAAATAAGAAAAAATACTTGAAAATACAACTAACTAGGATTAACTACTTTTTTTGGTACCCATTAGAGAATTGAAGTCAAGGGAAAATAAGGAAATGTAAATGTATCTAGAAATACAGATAAGATCTGCTTACATGAAGCAAAAGTCAACACAGTAATAAACTGGTAGGAAACAATAAATGCAATTTTGATGAACTGGTAGAAGCTAGGTATGAAAACAAGCAAAAAAAGTGAGAAGTCTTGCAAGACACAGATTTAGAGAGCTACCTGAAATTTTTGGGTTTTATTTTCAGGATTCCTGTTAGATTTTCATGAAAGAGCCAAGAATATTAATCTTAGGTCTTTGGCAGGGAGAGAAAAAATCACTTCAAAGCATACCCCGTGCATTTTCTTTAACAAAGGCCCTTCTGCAGTGAAAAAGGCTTTAGAAGAGCCTACCTTATAAGGAACATAAATTTTGAGATGGAAGCATTGATTGGTGGTATTTTAAAGGGCAAATTCATCTCAGAAGGTTGAAAATAAATTTTTGTACTATTTTCGGTATCTTTTGATTTGTGTCTTGTTCCTCGAGTAACTACTTTTATGATAATGATATACAATATATTCCCTATTATTATTCTCTTATTTTGTTTTGAAATTTTGTTTCATTTTTCCATAAAATAAAAAAATAAAATGCATCAAACCTAAAAAGATAAAGAAAAAGACAGATAATTAGGGGCTCAGAGGGATAATTAGGGTGTCATGAGGAGCTAATGAACAATCTGAAACCTCTAATAACAAAGAAAGAGGGAGAAGAGGGAGTTCAATAAACTTTGAATAAGGCAAGCATACATAAATGACATGGTTCATTTGCCTGAAGAATTACACACAATTATTTTTAAGAATATATTTTGGAAATGTTTATCTTCTTGAAAATATTTAAAAGTAAAAGCAAAATAGTCTCAATGATACCTTAGGGACACTCTATGCAATAAGATATTACTTACAACTTTGGTATAGCTTCCCAAGAAATTTCTGTACATTTACGAGTTTTATATGTTTGTGAATAGACATGTGTTTTCTAAGGCCTGAATAACAAAATGATTAAATTCCTAGAATCCGAAGCCAGACGAGTAATAGCCCAGTTCCCGTTCTTGTTAGATTTTTCCTTAATTGAATTATTTAAACTCTTTATGCCTTTATATCCTTATTTACCAATAAAGATAATAAATAAGTCTACCTACTTAGAGAACTGTTCTTGGGATTAAATATAAAGCATTTGAGCAGACTGTCGCATATAATATTTATATTCTTTTTCTGTTACTATTATTTCCATTGGTGGAAAAGTTTCTGTTCTCATCTTTACAGCTTTGTTTTTCATTTTTCTTCCATCCAAACTTCTTAAATATGCTTAATGATTCAATCTGTGTTTTTAACATTTGATCCTATAAACCCTTGTGTCAATTTACAATTGTGATCACCACACTCCCTTACCACAGACCTGATTTGCCAGAGCAGCAGGGGTCTGAATCCCTCACATCACCCCTCGCCCAAGAGACATTGCTATCTGATTCAGGATAGTCTTGTTAGTATGAGGATGTAGGAGACTCAGGCTCTGGCACTACTCACCTGTTCATACTGGTGAACTGTGAATTTGCAATGTGAAACTGTGAATTATAATAATCATCTTTTATTTCTGAAATAAAATTTAGTCTAGAGACATGATTTTTCCAAATAAAATTCAATGTTTCTTTTCCATTTAGTGAAGATGAATGTGTGTACATGTGTGTATATGTACAAATATATTTAAAAAGAGGCATCTATGAAAGGGCTTGTGATTAAATGTAGGGATTCCTTTTCACCTCCTCACTCCTATTCTCATTCCTTCATTCTTTGACATTAATAGAAGATACTTTTTACATTTTCATGATGTAGTCACAAATACTGTTAAAAATCTATTTTCTTGAAGCTTGTCAGCAAAGTAAATAGCATAATGATAACCCACTTATAGAACGTACATAATAATTAAACTACAACATTTGCTGAATCATTTCATCAGAAAGTTTGGCTAGTTCTTAAAAATGTATTTCTCATTTTCTTGATGTTTACTGGCTACTGTTTTGTTTCTTTTTCCCAGATAAATTATTATACATAATTTATAAAATAAGCAGAAGATTTTGAAGTCAGGGAACAAGATTGGTTTTACATTTACCTAATATTTCAGATTTTTTACATTAATCTAGGATTATATATACATACATAGATATATATGTGTATCTATATGTGTAATTTCATGTATATTAAATTAATATTTAATTTAGATATACCATATATATTTAAATATATATGATTAACCTATGTTTATTCAGTTGGTTAGATTGTTTTGTATAGGTTATTGAATAGTATTCTGATGTATTTAATTATTTCATAAAGTAAATTTAGTTTTATCAAAGTCACATATATTTGTTTACATACACATGTTTCTGTATATGTGTATATATAAACATACATGAATATAAACAAGTTTTATACTACAAAAGAGCTTATGACCAAAGCCAGGAATCTATCAACACTTCACTCTCATTCCCATTTCTCATTTTTCAGTTGCTTTAACTATTCATATTTCCCTTTTTTCTAACAGTTACCTTAGTAAGTTTAAATAATATGCTAATTCCTTGCTATTAATGATGAAATAGGTCCATTAACCTTTTCTTCTTTACTTGTAATATTTGCTCTAATAGCTTTATTATGAAGTTTTTCAAGAACTATTTTGGTAGCTCCTAATAAAACTTAAAATTTAACCTTATGTTTTTATTTAAAATTTCATAAACTTTAATCACAAATTATACCCCATTTTTAGGATAATTAATTTGTTACATCTTTATCTTTTCCTCTATTTCTTTTCTCAATTTGTTGAGAAAAGTTGAGAAATGTTATTTCTACGTGTTCATGCCATGAGTATTAATATCTTGATTTTAAAAGAACTGCCATGTTATATTTTTTCATAAATTGAGTGAATAAAATTATTTGTGTATATCATAATTTATATTGTGAGAAGCAATAATATATACTGTTGTTTACAATATATTTTATTGCAATGACTATGTAAATGGTATTTTATATGTGAACAAAGAGTGTTTCTGTGTTACATTGCCTTCTCTGGCTTGTTTCCCACGAAGATCAAATGACAGCTTATAGCTTTCTAGTACTTGAAATATTTCTTTCTCTTAGCTTCAGCTTTCATGAGTTTACTGTAAGTGATCAGTTCTAAAACTTTGTTTCTCCTGGTGCCACAAACTTAATTGAAAATTAATGTTTTGACATCCAAAACACTAATGCAGTGATGGCAAAATTTCTAGAGCTTCCACTGATAACAAATAGCCCACTGTGTCACGTGTGCCATAGCCTGACACCACTGGACTAATGTAATTTTTGTTTAGATGGTGGCTTTGGGAGATAATTAGGTCTAGATTGTGGAATGAAGGTGGGGCCTCAGAATGGATAGGTGCTTTAGGTAAAGACACTAGAGTGGGTCTCTGTCCCTCTCTTCTGTCCTTCTCTGCTTATGGGATACAGCAAAGAACTTGCAAGTCAATAAGAAACCCTCATGAGACCCCTCAACTTTGACTCACCAGCATCCAGAACACTGAGAAATTAGTTTTTGTGGCTAATTTCACCCAGTCTATGGTATTTGAGGCAGCCCAAGGTGACTGAAACAACAAGCAATCATTTCATTTAATAATATTCTTTTCAAACAATATTCTTTAATATTTTGTTTTCCCTCTCCATTTTCCTGGAGATAATTTAGTGTCTTAATATAATTTAAAATTTGAACACATGATACCCTGACTTCTTTCTATCAGGATTCTGGGTGGAGCCTCACTTCACAGGATTCCTTGTGTTCCTTCTGGCGTAACTTCTGTTACACCATTAATGTGTAACTGGGCTGTTATGTAAACACCACTGTAAGAAACGGTGTGGGGAAAGATTTATCTTTGAACACTTGCATATTGGCAGGTTTTATTTTGTCTCCATAAGCTTCATCAATTTTGTTTTAATTTACTTAATTATATTTCTTCAGAATATTGCATCTTTTCCCCTTCATCTGGTATTCAATGTTGCTGACTATGAGGTAAGCACACATTTTTTCCATTGTTAGTGAACTACATTTTATATATTGGAAAATTTTAAAACTTGTCTTGTTTTCCTAATTGGTATTCATGTGTGATGGATGCCATACAAATAAGTCTATATAGATGTGGTCTTTATTTTCTACTCTTTGTGTTTAGCACTTGGTGTATCCTTCCTATGACAAAAATTCATTTTGAAATTACATAGTTTCTGAGCTTTAACAACAAAAAATTTTGTGTAAAATTTTCAGTCATTGTCAACATTCTACATTTGAAAACATGAAATATATGTCAAATATTAATTTAGTTAAAGACTCAGGCTAATTATGTTTTAAGATCACTTATTTCAAACTCAGGAGAGTTAGGCCCCCCAAGACCATATTAAACATCAACTAAGCCCATTTCTTTAAAGAAAATTTATAGAAAATGAAGCAGTATGACTAGATTTTATTTTTTGAAAAACACCTATGCACTTCCTTGAAGAGCTGGCAGTAAAATGGAATTCCCAAAGGTCATACTACAAAATTGGGAGTTTTGTTCTTGGTATAGTCATATAAATGTGACCTGTGAGTTACACCATGATTTTATGTATTCTAAAATTTTTAATATCCTATCACCAAAGATCAAATGTTTACCTTTAAAATATTTGTGTTTACTAGAAAATGATTTTCATTAGTTTTCTCAGATTCTGAGTATAGTAGTACAGATACGTCATTTAAAATGAAAGTAAGCCGGTATCATGGCATCTTTTAAGTCTCTGAGGTCATACAAAAATAAACATCTAAGAGAAAGCTACTGAATGAAAAAGGGCGTGTAATAACACCTAAAATGCTTTTTACCATTGAAACCAGAAGCATGAAAAATGTTTCAGTCTCTGAAGATTAAATGTAAAAGTCACATTAGAGAAAGTTACAATGTAGCCCTACTTTTATAATACATACTATAAAAATTACTATAGTGAACATTAAGTACATGAATCATACCCATTGAAAAAGCAGGATGTTATGAATTATCAATCTTTTATGAAATTAAATTTTCAAATATATTGTTACAGAGCACATTTGGAGGTTATACTAACGACAATCTATTTTTGATTCCTGTAATATCTCACCTGATGAAAAATTGCCAAATATTAATGTTTCCTATGCCTTGGGACCAATTTGGAGTAAAATAAAATTTTATGTAACCATTTAATAAAATACAAATTTAAGTACTTGGTTGAGCTACTACTTATTTCTGTTCATTTGTTTGTTAACAGAATGAAGCCAATTAAGAGTACTACATTAAAAGAAATTTTTTTTACTACTGGTGTTTGAGTTAAAAATTAACTTTCAGCATTCCACTGTGGAACTAAACTGGTGCATACTAGGATAGTTAAAAAAGGTTTGGATAGTACATATTTATTTATTTGTTGGTTGGTTTATTGTTCTAAAACACTATTAGAGACATAATTACAGGAAGTTAATTAATAATAATCATAAACATGGAGGCAGCAACTACAAAGACAGATGAAGATTAAAAAGGAGAATAAAGAGGATATGGGAGAGGATGATTACCACTACATCCAAGGAATATTAACTTTAAGAGTTTATGGGCAGATATGGAGGAAAGATTATAATCAGATAGAAACTAAAAATCACTCAAATTATAAGAATGATTTACTTTCACTATACTGTCTTTATTTGATACCCATAAAAATTCACACATTTCTCCTATATCCAACTTCTGCCAAGTGTATGAATTTCCCTTTCTTTTCAGTAAATATGGAGATTTTCTTTGAGAACAGTATAAGCATATATCACAATAGGTTCCCTTCCAGAGCACTACATGAAGCAAATGTTGCAGTAAAGTGAGTAAATTAATTTTTTGGCTTTTCAGTGCATATAAAAGTTATATTTACATTATGTTCCAGTCCATGTGTGTAATACCATTGTCTAAATAAGTTCACAACATAAAAACTAGGTCACTGTTAAGAGGGTCTAATAATCATCTATGCCTTCAGTGACCTGTAAAGGTTTTGCTGCTGAAGGGTTTGACTCTAGTTGATGGTGACAGACTAATCAGAGGAGTGGTTGTTAAAGGGTGGGTGCCTGTGGCAATATCTATAAAAATGAAAACAATAATATCTGTCACTTAAACTGACTCTTCCTCTCACAAAATATTTCTTATTGGCATGAAATGCTCTGGAGAGAATTCTGCCCTCTCTAAACTTGTTTCAAAATTGGAGTTAATCCTTTCACAACCTGTTGTTCCTTTACCAAACAGATTTATGAAATACTCTACATTTTTATTGTCATTTCAATTGTCTTTATAGCTCCTTTATCAGAAATAGAGTATCTCATGAAGTCACTGTTTCTGATCTTCTATAAGAAACAACTACTCATCTGTTAGTTTTATCACATAACTAGCAATGAAGCCATACTTTCTGGCTGTACTTCTAATTCTAGCTCTTTTTTGGTTTCCTAACCATCTGCAGTAACTTTTTCCACTGAAATCTAAGCCCCTAAAGCCATCTATGAGAGCTGGAATCAACTTCTTCAAAACTCATATTACTGTTCGTATTTTGACCTTCTTCCAAGAATTACTAATGTTGTGGCTCATATATAGAATGGAGATCATATCCAGAAACCTTTCAATCTTCTTTACCCAGATCTGCCCAAGAAACACTATCTATGGCCCTTCAAAATATATTCCTTAAATAGTGAGACTTGAAAGTAGAAATTACTCCAAGATCTGTGGACTGCAGAATGCATGTGTAGTTAGCTAGCAATTTCCATGTACATTTTCATAAGTGATCTTAGCTGACCACATAAGTCATTAGTGATCAGCAATATTTTGAAAGGATTTTTTTCTGGGGAGTACGTCTCAAGAGTAGGCTTAAAATAATCAGTAAATTATGTTGTCAAAACTGGATACGCTGTCATCCAATCTTTGTGGTTCCACTTATAAAGACTCAGTAAACTTAATGGAATACTCTCTCTCTTTCTCTCATCCTCTCTCTCACTTTCCTGAGACAGGGTGTCACTATCTAGTTCAGCCTGGATGTGAACTCACTATGTACCCCAGACTGACCTCAAACTCTCAGAGTTTCTTTTGCCTGAGCCTCCCAAGGGCTGAAGCATAATTTTTAAAGACCTGAAGAATTTGAGTAACAGCTTCTATATAAAGTCACCACATGTTACATGTATTAGCATGCAACAAGACTCAAACTGTCCTTCGAAGCTTTGAAATCAAGCAATGACTTCCTTTCAAACTTTTGAAAGTCTTAATATTGTTTTTCAATAGACTATCATTTTATTTACATCAAAAATGTGTAGTTTAGTTTAATCATCTTCATCATCTTGGTTAGATCTTCCAGATAACTGACTACAGCTTCAAAATCGGCACTAGTTTCTCCTTGCACAGTTACCTTATGGAGACAAATTCTTTCCTTAAACTTCTTGAACTTTCCTAGGTTGAAACTTTCTTCTGTAGTTTCTTTTCTCTTCGGAACCTGCACAGAACTGAATAATAAGACCTTGTTTGGGGTAAGCTTTGGCTTTAGACAATCTTGTGGCTGTTTTGACTTCTATTCAGACTTTCTCAGTATCAACAATATGGCTGTTTCACTTTCCTATCATTTGTGTGTTCACAGACATAGCACTTTTACTTCAAGAAACTTCCCTCAAGAACTTTTCCTTACTTAGACAACTTGCCTATTTGTTTGACAAAAGACTAGCTTTTCCTCAGTTTGGCCTTTGGCCCTGTCTTCCACACTAGGCTTAATCACTTCTAACTTTTGAATTAAAGTGAGGGACATGCAATATTTGCAGTCACTTAAACACCTAGAGGCCATTGTAGTTGTTAACTCACCTAATTTGAATATTACTGAGTCAGTAAATAGGAAGTCCTGAGAACAGCAAGAGAGGTAGAGGAAAGGCCATTTGGGAAACAATAAATTCACACAATACTTGTAAATTAAGGTTGTTATCTTATGAGGGTAAAATTCATGGCTCACGAATTATGAATTGTTAATTACCAAATTATGAATTGTTTATAAATTATGAATTATTAATTCATAGCACAATTATAATAGTAATAAAATAATCACTGATTGCCTATCACCATAAAATATTTGATAGTAATGAAAATATTTAAAATATTTGAATCCATGTTATTGACAATAGCGTCAATAAACTTGCTGGATAGAAGGTTACCACAAAAGTTCAACTTTCTGAAATGCAATTATCTGTGAACTGCAAAACAATAAAATATGCCATTATTTGTAAAGCATGAGCTATCAATGAATTATATACATGTTCATTTGATGGGTATAAAAGTGGATTAATTCAATAAATTTTTATGACAATAAAATATGCCACTATTTTTTATTAAAAAACATGTCTAGTCTAGTCTAGTAGACAGATAAAAAGAAATATGTAGTATGATACTTTTATGAAGAGAGATACACATAACATCTGTGTTGTTGACATCTGTGTGCCAACAAAAGTGCCTACCTCTAAGTGAGAGGATATGGTCATATAAAAAATAGCATACTATAAGAAATCTGATTAGATTTTTTTGCAAATGATGAAAATGGTGACATGATACAATAAAATGTGGTAAGAGTTTTAATTTTCTTCAGTTGTTTGAGTGCATTTAAGAGGACATTAGCCAATATGACATTCCTAACATAGGAATATCAGCCTATGTGTGATCATTTTGGATTTATAATGACTCATAATTTTACAGCTGAATTGTACAATTAAGACAAGCATCGGCTTTTAAGTTGAAGGAGAGCGTTTTAGTACAACAATTGATAGAAAGAAGTTTAGTCTAACAGAATTTCTGTGACATGGTCATCTTCTTTCTAAGTATGCTCATTGGGTAAGGCTGAAAGATGATAAAGTAGAAAGACCAGAAGCTTCCATACCAACTACTACAATTTTCTAAACTCATGCTTTTCATCAAAAACAGGCATTTATGAAAGGAATCTTTATTTTTTTTACTTTATTTTTAATTTTTATTTATTTATTTGTTTATTTTCAGTACCCAGGATTGAACTCAGGACCTTGTGCTTGCAAGGCATAAATGGTGACACTGAGCTAAATACCCAGCCCCAAAAGATATTTTTCTTGATTTTATGTTATATATATTTTATTAATGTATACAACTAAAAAGGATTAGGTAAGTGACTTTTAAAAATTGTGTTTGACACCCACAATCAGCATACTTTGGTTTATTCTCTAACATTACTACATAATAGATTTATGGTTCAGTTTATTTCTATAAATAAAGTTTCTCACTTGAAAAATTAAATCTCATAGTACTATTCTTACCAAAGTTGTTGAAAAAATTACATTATACATATACTGTCTTGGTCAAATTAAAATATTCTACAGTGAGATATATTTTAACTGGAAAATTGATGGGGCCAGGGATTTAGTTCAGTGGTTCTGCCACCTGCCCCACAAGTGCAAGGACCCAAGTTTTATCCCCAGTACCAAAAGAAAAAAAAAATTGGAAAATTGACTAGAAAGTTATGAGAAATGATTCTTTAAGAAATAACTTTGAGAAAGCTAACTAGATGAATTATAAGACAACCCTTTGAACAAGCTACCTTTATATAACTAAAGAAAATGGACTATGGATAAAAGATTCATCTATTAATAAAGCAAAATAAATACTTTACTAGCTATATTAACTCAAAAAATCATCTCTTTGTCAAGGTTTCTTATTTTCTAAAATAGGACATCATAATAATATAGTTATTATTATTTTGAAAAATAAATGAGAGAAAGTTGAGAGTGGTTAGAAAAATCACACATTATAAGATTAACCACAGTAAAAGTTAGCAGCTATTATTTCTTGGCTTCCAATTCTTCGACCTAATCATCAGTTTCTACCTTTCCTTAAATGACATTCATATTTTTAATTGATTTTTGTTATTCAAAATGCATAGAATTTCATATGACTCTATGATGAGTATTTCCAGCAAAATAGGAAAGAAAAGTCTCAAGTAATTAGCAACTGGTTAAGCCATGTAAAGTAAAAGAATGCCTATTAACGAAATAATGAAGTTAACTGTGTAGATCATGACTGTTTACTTGACAGCAGCTGTTGCCTAGTGCCTAACCTGTCAATAATGGAAACAAGCACTGATACTATACCATCCTCTTGGGAGACCAACCAGTCACCAACTGGCCACCAGGGAGCAGGCTTACTTCAATATTTTTGGTTCCTCATACTGGGTCACAGACCCCCATACCATAATTTTCTAATGAAAATATGTACTTTAGCAAAACTGTAGCCAGCTGTGCATCTCAGTACCTGTGCTGGGGTAATACAGGAAGGGATGTTTGCCTTCATCCAATTGATAGGATGAACAGCGAGGTGTATACACTTAAGTCAAAGTCTAAATAGGTGAGTTTTAACATGTTAGGTGCCATGTTAGATTTTTGTGTGTTTATAATTTATTTATTAAATCCCAGATAATGTTTTATACTCATTAAATTGAACATATATTCCAGATTAATTTGTTCTTTATGATATTGCTGGCACTACCACTTAGAGAAGCAGGGAAATACTGTATACAATGGCATGGCATTCTGCACAATATTGTCTCTGATTGAGGAACCCATTTCACAGCAAAAGAAGTTATTTCAGTACTAGGCTTGTCCCTCAGGTGTTTATTTTTCTTTATATCCTGTTATCCATAAGCAGTAAATTTTTGGAATAGCTTGCAGATGACTCAGAGATCATGTTCCAGAGCAAAGCCATGAAACGACAGAGCTCTAATGCACAGGATGCAGTATCAGAGGACAATATACTGCAGTGCTGTTTCTGTTGTAGATTGACTATGTGCAATTTCAAAGTCAAGGAATGACCCTGAGAATAGCTCTTCTCACCATTAGCTTTCACTGTACACTGAGGCCATAATTCTCTTTTTCTTTTCCAGGTCTAAGAGCAAGTAAAATTTGTTGCCTAAAATAAATATTTCCCAAAGATCCAAGAACAGTGTCCATATCAATGTAGGCATACAGATCTCCTCATAGCATTGAGCCAGGAGGACCAGTGTCCTCCTGTGACACTCCCCAGAGATTAGGGATAGCAGCACCAGTTGAGCTGCATCATTTCTTCAGAGGTGTGGATTTCAGTTCTTGAGGCCTTTGTAGTAAGCCTCCAAATTTTGGTAATTTCATTTAATAATTTAATTTTTTGTTCTTTTAGCAATTCTTATAATTACAATCCCCATGATAATGTAGAAGAGTATACCTTTTACACTTTCAGTTTCCTAATTAGTGATTTTGTACCAGTTAATAATTCATGGTGACAGTTAACTATGTCAATTTGAGTAAGCACAGCCCAACTAAATTAGATCAGCATAGTTCTGGGTATGGCTGAAGGGATTTACTGAAGACAGAAGACTCACTGTGAGTATGGGTGGCACCTCCCAAAAGACTTCTACCCTGGATGCAATAAAAGGGAAAGGCAGGTTCACTGCTTGCTGCATTGCTGCTTTTACCTGCTTTGCCATGAACTGTTTCTCTTTTGTGACTCCCCTCTGCCGTGCTGCCCTACCTTGGAGCCACCCAACCATTCACTGAAAGCTCTACAAACTGTGAGCTGAAAACCATTTTTTTCCTTTAACTTTGAGTGTCACATATTTTGAACCAGTAATGAAAAAAATAATTAAGACTTCATTATATTAAACTTTCTCTGACAAAGTAGCTTTTGTGTTTCATGTCTCTTTAGTGGACCTTGCATTGTCGACATGACTTCACAGATCCTTTGGAATGTTATAAACTCACAAGAGAAAGCTATCATATAGGTCATTCAAAATAAGTTACAAGTTATCATTCTATAAAATACTAAATTGCAGTGTCAAAATTATTTATTATATTTTGCTTTGAATTAAGGTCTTTATCCTTCAATTTGTAATTATTATTCAAATTAAAATGTTATAATTTTAGACTGATTTCCTTAATTGTGTTACCAGTATTTGTTGAATAAAATATGTTTCTCATCTTATGCAATACTGTCATCCATTCTAGAGGAAAACCACAGGTAGAAAAAGTAAAAAATAAGGGCAAAGGACAAAAACACTGAGTTTGCCTTGACACAGAAAAAAATATTTCAAGCGTAAATAACTGCTTTTTCCCACTATCCCCAAAATTATGATTGAGAGCCATTCACAAGTAGCATATCTACTTAGATTTGTTTCTCTGGATATCTCAAAACTTGATTCACAATTTCTGATGAATTTCTCCTATGTAATAACTAATAAATATACATTATTGATGAAATGTATTACTGGTTAAAGTTCAAAGCCAAATGTGATATGTAAATATATTTAGGTAGATAAATAGATATATCTGTAAGATAATATTTTATTTCTCTTGCAAGTAACATGCTATTAATAAATTATAAATGTGTTTTGTCATATGTATGCATATGTATATACATAAATATGTATGGAAAAAGTAAAACCATTCAATTCTCAGAGCTAAATATTCACATACAATAAATAAAGTGTAATCCAGACTTGATATATAAAAAGTTAACATTTGTCATTCTGAAAATTATTTTCAGCGGATCCAAGGACATCTTCCAATTTTATAGTGTAATAAACTGGCTCTTACAAGGTTATATCGATTATAAAAAATAATATCCTGACACTTCAGCATATTATAATATAACTTGATGACTTTACTAAGTTAGCATCACCTGAAACTAAACCAAATATTCTTAGTTTGCTTTCACTGTATATTTCTCAGGCTAAGACCCAAAAGTGCACCTGAATAGCCAGTAAGGGACAGTGGACTGGACTGAAACTAGGAGTTGGAGTAATAATATGATTGTATGAATCTGTGGATAATCAGGAGAGCAAATTTCTCAGATATCATGTTTCTATTTATACCTAGCCTATTTTTGAAATAGAGGTCAAATATGCATAGCTGAATTTACATAACAGATTTTGAGCACCAAATTAAAAGGGAGTATAAAGTATTAGGAGATTGGGCTGTTTCCCACATAAGGACTAGACAATACTGTCATCTTTCCTTTCAATTATTTGATCCAACTACAATATTTATTATATTTTCCATAACGTACAGAATTGTAAAGTTAACTAAAAGTTTCCACCTTTTACCAAAATCACAGTTGTAATTGTCTAATCAAATTCTTATTTGTGAAAATTTCAGTGTATAATATTGAGTCTCTTAAAGCATTGAAACAATCAATTCATCTCCTTGGATGTCTTTCTATACATGCTATGGCTGCAGTTAGAGTCATGGAAGAGGGTTCTTACACTGATCCAGAGCAAGGTAAATTATAACTCATGAGTAACTGAACAAAGATAGTCATGTGAGTCTCACAAACTTGCCCATTTCTGTCCACTCTGTAAAACTGTCTGTTAGTTTATATGATTATATTCATTTTAGGAAGTTGGTACATGTACAGAATGCCTCTTAATTCTCTTTGCTTTGCACTTCCTGGCTTCCATCAAGGGAGAGAGATCCTTTACAGATGGGAAGGGGACAGTTGGATGTCAGTCACTACTCCCCTGTACCAACCACCCATCTCCAGTAGGAGACAACCAGGGATGATCCATATTACCCGAGAGCCCACTGATTATTGAAGTGGACAAGCCTGACTAGTTACCAAATGTTCCCCATTCTTCTCCATGATATCGATATCTATGGTGATGTTCATGACCCCTGTTCTCCCCTTGCTCCCTATGCCACCTGTCTGACTCCAGTGTCTCTTCTTGTGACCTTGTGTGTTGTGGCCTCTTGCTGTCTCCTGGGAACTGTGAGTAGAAAGATTTCTTTTCAAAGGCACTGCTTATTGATTTGTTGGATTAGCATATACCTCTAGTAATGAATCCTACATTATAAAACACAAACAAAGAAACAACTTTTGCTGAGGTATAAACACACTTAGAAGTTTATTTTGCTCTAGACTTACTGTATTGAATAATGGATCTGGTTTCTGGAGCTTCAGCCAATTCCAGTTCAAGCAGAAAACTACCAAAACTAGGAAGAAAATGACAGTTTGTCCAGAAACTTCTACCTCTAACACTTTCATTAGCAACATATTATGTGGACTCTTCTGAACGTAAAAGAGCTTGAAAAATAAAATGAACAGTGGCTCCTTGTTTCATTAACTTAATTCTTTCCACGATTCTAATTTCACACCAAATTGGTCATGAACTAAATCAAATTCAATATTGACCTTATAGGGAAATTTGTTTTGATTCACAACCAATTCAGCTTGTGACCAGAATCATGCAAAGAATTTAGTTTGTGAACTGAGGAACCACTGGATTTATATATAAATTGTTAAATTAACATTTTGACTTTGATATAATTATAGAACAATATGGGATTGTGAAAAATACTACAACAAGGCCATTTGTAGACTTTACACAGTTTACCATGATAGCTCCATAACTATCCTTTAACAACACATGAAAATATTAGCATTGGTTCAATGATATAAAACATTTTTCTCACCTCAGGGATCAATCTTGATTCCCTCTTTTAGCCACATCCACACTCTTCCTAACCCAAGGCATCTCCTAAAAGTTTCTCCATTTAAAAAATGTTGTCACTTCAGAAATATCTATATAAATGGAATCATACAATATGTAAAGTTTGGAATAGGATTTTTAACTCTGCACAATAGCAATTAATCTCAGTTGTTGTATGTATCATTTTTTTCTTTTATATTTCAGAATAGCTTTTAATGGTTATACTCCAGTTTTTTATTATTCACCCATTGAAGAATATCCAGTTTCCACTTTGGGGCTATTATGAGTAAAGCTGCTCAGAACATTTATGTAAAGGCTGTAGAAAAGAAAAACTATAGAAAGGTTTTGAAAGGAGAGTTGAGTAATTTAACTCAGGTTATCTACACAGGTATTTATGGGACTGGGTAGCCACAGAAGAGCTAAAGATTTCATAATAAATGCCAACAAGAGGAAAGAATAAGACACCCGAGTGCTATGTACAATGCTAAAATGCTCATAACAACTTTCCCTGGTTGCTTCAGGATGAATCCTTGCTCAGCTATGTTTATTTCTAAGACTAAAACCAACACAAAATTATTTTGTGAAGAGTTGTAGAAACATTACATAGGTTCCCTAACCATAGCTTCATTTTTTCTGAATATATTTACCTACTGTCAAAATCAGTCTGAATATAGTAAATGAAAAATTCCAGAAGCAAAACATTTATAACATAAAAATATTATCATAGTATAGCATTTTATTGCTCTATTATTGGTTTTTGTTGATCTCTGAATTACAGAGTGAATTTCATCATATCATAGGAGAAAAGGCAGTGTATAAGTTTAATATTGTCACTGGCTTCAGATGTGCACTGGCCATCTTAGAACAGATTCTCTACATAAAGGTGGTCACTACATTCTGTTCTTAATATGCTGAATTTTTCTACCAAATAAAAGTCTTTTTTTCTAAGTTTAAGGAGAAAAACCTGACCTTCTCTGCATTCTTGAGTTAAACAAAACATCACTGACATCCAGTTAAAAGCTACCAGAGGTACAAGTGGACACACATACAGCTTTAATTAAAAGTAGTTAAAGAAAACATTTGCAAAAGAACATTCCTATTCAATCTTTATCACATCCTCAAAGACTGTCATGGAAATAACTGAGTTGACAAACATCCTGCTGTTATATATTTATCTTTTAATTTATGACAGTCAAAGTTTTTCACAATTTTAGAAAAATTATGTCTGAAAGGACTATTCTATATAGCTTTTCATTATCAGTACAACAAACCTATACCTTGACTATTTATAGATTTTATTGTGTGTAAATATTCTTACAGACTGCATCACAGAAATTTAAAAGAGAAGGTAGTTTGGTTGTATTTCTTCTATAACTTTTGTTAAAAGGGCTAATTGTGTTTCAGATGTTTTCTTACAAGGATCATCATTTTGAAACTTTATAATTTGCAATAGTTTATAAACTATTATTTCACTGGAAGTTGTTATTTACTTTAAATTTATTCATTCAGCACTTTTTACTGTATCATCTTTTATGTACAACATCTACTTCCAGAATTGTTGGTATAAATATTCTCAAATTATGAATCTCCTTCTGTATGAAGAATAAATTACATCTTAAAGAAAATACACAGCATAATTTTATAGTTAATTCCCCTTTTTAAAATATTAAGATTGGTTCTTAATCTTATTTATTTCTTCTGTAGAGACAAAGTCTGTGTAATGATACTAATATTAACAGGAAGAGACAACAAAGAAAAGTAATTACTTAATAAGTGACTTGAGTGCACAAATATATACTCATCAATCACAGTTCTGTTTTCCATGGTAACAGAAAAATAAATTATTCTATGGGTCAGAAGCAAATAAAACAAGATTAAATGTAACATGCTATGTACAAGTCTCTGAAAGAAGATGAAATACCACTAAAACAATAAGATTTTCATCATATGACACAAAGGCAACATTGAAATTAGTAATTTTAAGATATTTTTTCAGTGGTTTAACATCTTTAAGAATCTATCTTCTTCCCATATTTGTATAATGTCAAATATAGAGGTGTTACATTGTTTCCTTTTGTGATTTTAAGATAATCGGAGAAGGTCCAAGCATCTAGCTTCACATTCTAATTATTTAAGAAAACAAAAATCTACCTAATCCACTTTGTTCAGTCTGTTAATTTGAAGGTTAATCTCATGTACAAATATTCACATGGACATACAGAAAATAAAAGTTAATGAAATATTCACATAACCCATGTCCTAGTCTTCTGATACATAAAATTAATGATGGCCAATTGCCCTCTCACAATTTATATGTTGAAATCCTAACTCTGGAAACCTCAAAAACAGCCTCATTTGGGAAAGGGTTTCTGGAGGCTATCCTGCAGCAGGTGGGCTCTACATAACATTGTTTGCACCCCTATAGAAGAGAAAATTTTATGAAAGCATCCAATAAGGGTCTTTAATACATGGGTCTTGCTTAACATTTGAGCTATACATTATTTTTATCAATTGTGGCATAAACATCATACATTTCTATTATACCCTTATTATTTTCTATTATGCCCTTCTTATATCAAAATATATTTATTTTTCTAACCAAGTTACTAAAATATATTCTCTTTAAATGTAGGTATTAATATTTATGTGATTAAAGTGTAAGGAGTTAAATTTCATTCTGAGCAAAAATAAAATCTTGTATGTTCATTGAATCTGAAGCTAAAATTTCAAGAAATATGAATATTGTCCATATTATTTGGCTATTTGGGGAGTTACAGAAATTGAATGAAAATATGAGGTATGATTTTTAAACTGTAGCTTAAAGTAATCAGATTCATTACATACAAACATTTGCAGGCATACAAACACATAAAAAGCAAAACGAAAGTATACCAATAAATATTGGTGCATTCATTGTGAGAAAGTGAAAATTCAACAACAGAAAAACAGAATACATAACAAATATTACAATATAATAAATATATAATAATATAATAATGTAATAATATATCATAAATATATAATAAATTATATAAAATAAAAACAAAGCCAAAGTGACAATGACATAGAATTTGGTGGCAAAATAATAGAAAGGTCAAACATTAAGATGATGCTTTGAATGTATTATAATTATTTTTCAAGTCATCTGATGAATGGCACAACCAATAATAAATGAGCAATCTCATGTTTAAAAAAATCACATTTCTGTGTTTGATATTCCTCAAGTGTTTCATATGAAAAAGATTGAGATTTGACATTTTAGAAAAGTGGATCCCATTTGGAATGCTCTTAATCAAAACTAACATATCACATATAAAATTATCTATGGAGAATCTAGCCGATACCACAAACAATAGACTCTCAACTTCCTAATGCGGTTGAGTGTGAAATTGGAGACCTGTGTTACAATTGCTGAGGAGATCTTTTGAAGCCACATAGAAAATGTGACTCAGTATGGAGAAAATGGGACCAAATAGTCTACAATGAAAGTATAAGTGTTTAACTACTGATAAATATAAGAAAGTTGAATTTGGACATATTTTAAAGAAGGAGTCAATAGGGGTATGCCAATGTACTAAATGTAGGTAACAATTATGAGTATAAATAAATGAAAAAGTAACTAAATATTTTATCTAGAGCAATAGGAATAATAGAAATGCATTTACTATGATAAAAAAACACATAAAATTTGCAAAATGACTAAGTTTGTGGAAACAAGAAATTAATTTTTAGGTATTTAGTTTGAAATGCCTATTAGAAAAAACATACTGAAAAACTGGGTAGCTTGGTAGTATGAATCAAGGGTCCAGGGGAGCCATTAGCAGATAGATAAAGTATGGAACCATGAACATAGCAATAGAACCATGAAAGGATGCAATCATAAAAACTGAGGGAGGATAGTGCGGTGTTTGGAAGGCATATCCTTGGGACTCCCCATAATTTTGAGAAAGAACCAGTAACTATTACTGAAAGGAATATCCAGTGAAGAAATTAACCATAAGATATTCTTGGAATTCAAAGAAAGAAAAGGTTTCCAAAAGCAAGGAATGATAAAGAATGTCAGAAGCTGCTAAATATTATGAAAGAAAATTATCATACAATGTTCATGAATAGAGATCAAATATGACCTTGTTATGCACAGTATCAGTGAATGAAGGGACTAATGCTTTATTCTAGTGGTGACAGTAAGAAGCATCTTGAACACCAAATTAAGGTCTCTGTAAATATACGATGAAGAGAAATAAGAGATTGAAATTTGTGCTTGAAGTAAGTGTAGTGTCAATGAAATTTATTTTAACTTGTGAGAAATACAGCAAATTTGAGATAATTCAAATGGTTCAATAGAAAAAGTTAATAATGGTGGAAATGTCACATATAAGAACTGTCTATGTTCTTTTTTTGTAGTACTTATACATTTTTTTCTCTTCAATAATAATATTTTTCCACATAAGTGGGAGGATTTGGGATGCGTTCAGTTGCAGAAACTATTTTTTTATTATAGATATGCACAAAAATCTAAACAGCTTCTTCAAAATAACAAACTTTAATGACACTTGGCAGTGGGACTGGCACGAAATGTGCACTTTTAAACAAATTTCAAGATGAAGATTCATTACATAAAAACGTGACCCAGTATGGTAGAGTTTGTGGAGATGGATCTCATTGATTGAAGCTCTAATATGCAGTACTTCTGCATAAATATGTTTGGAATCAAGCATCATTATTCTTCAAGTTTTAAATTCATATTTGACTGCCTCTGTGTAAAATTATGATGGTGAAGCTTCAAGATACATTGTTTCCATATACAAAAGATATTGAATATAGTTATGAGTGCCAAATGTATTTATTAATTTCAAAATTCATTAGCAGAGAACTAGCTACAGTTATGTACAGGATATTTTAAAAATTCTTTTATTGGTACATTTTCTGTGTACTATATGTTTACATTTATCATTTTGTATTTGTAACTGTACATGATGTATCTTGGTTCTTATTTTTTTCCCCATTACCTGTGCATCCTTCACCCCTTCCACCTTTCCCTATTTACATAGATTTTGTTTCCATTTTTTTTCTTTTCTCATAATTTTTCCTGTCCCTTCTTTCCTTTCTCCTTCCCCTCCCACCACCCCTACACCTTTGGACCTTTTCTTCCTACTTCAAATTATCAATTATTCGTTTTAATCATTTTAATCCTTATTTACACTTTCAGTTTCTCACTAAGAGAAATAAATAGGACACACGTGTGTACAGGATATTTTAATGATTATTTTGTATTTTTACAGACTTCTATTTTCTCAACCTAAGAAGATATCCTTTAGATAAAGGATAATTTTACATATAAAATTTATATGAACCTCTGTAAAACATAACTAAAAGAGTCCATTTTGCTTTCCTTTAAACTATTACCCAATGAACGTAAGGATTTGGTTGGGGCGGGCTGGCCCTTCATGGGATGCTGATGTAGGATTCCCAAGCTGCTCTTGGGTGTGCTCTGCGTCTGAATATGTGAACACATCTCAGCCACCCTGAACTTTTAAAGTCCCTTTATGCTAACAAGGACCATTGCTCCTTCCATATCACTTGCCAACTTTGTGACTTCTGACCTCTGACATCAAATTTTCAGAATACACTTTTCCAGGCAAGAAACTGAAATTTATCTTTAAAATTTCTGAATAGCCATTGAAATTCCTTCCCTCTTTTATTTTTTCATATACACAACCATACACTCACTTCGTTGATATTTAAGAAGACTTGACCTTTGTGCTGGTGTTTTAGAGTCTGCCACACTTAGAAATCCATCCACTGGGCAGGCAAAACCATATTTTTTTTCCCTGTAGTTGTCTTGTGGTTCCAATTTTAAAATACTGAGAGTAACAAGTTTCATATTATCTATATTTGCTTACACTCAACACTCAAAAACCACCTACATCATCCCAGTTCATAGTACATTTTGCCATAAGTTGGAAACTCTGAATTCTCTGAAAGGTTTGGACCATAAATTTCATATTGCTTTATTGGTCATGAATGAGCAGGGAGTGGGGTGGCAAAGGAAGGCAGATCTGGTTTGGGTTATAGCCTTAAACAGCTCTCTGTCCAGCCTCATTCTATTCTGCTATAGATTTGCTCTTGGCTATATTCTGAAAAATTGTACATCAATAGTGAACTTATTTTTTGAAAGAACTATTGCATTCAAGAACAAAAATAAAAGAACTTACCTGGTCAAAAAACTGTACATTTTAAAGTGGGATTTTCCTAACCTACTACCTTGAAAGCCAGCCTAGGAATAGCTAGCCAACATAGCCTAGGAATAATGATTAAGGTATGTTTTTCTTTTATATCATTCTTCACAACTTATTAAGTTGATTGGCAATAGATATTTATAGCATGTAACATATCTTTGTAAATACTACAACATATATATATGAATATATCTAAGATTAGGGATAGGTGACACTTTACAAGTTCCAGAATAATTAAGGTAAATTTGAAGGAGTCAGGGTTTAGTAAGCAAAGAGTCTGAAGAATGACGCAAGGATGTTCTAAAGGATCAGCTTATTCAAAAATCTGAGCAAGGGCCAAGAATTTAGCTCAGTGGTCCCAGCGCCTGGCTCGGAAGGCAAGGAAAAAAAAAAATCCAAGCGACAGTCTGGGTAGTTTCTGATGAATATGAATAATGGTGGAGAAACGTGACACTGAGAAATCTAAATGTTAACAATATTGTAAAAAAAGGATACAATATATTATTAAATTGGAAGGATTTTTAATATCTTAAGGAAATTACTACAAAGCTTGCAGCCACTAATTATGAATATTTTTGTTTATTTTAATATATAACAAACATGTTTAAAGGTGTACAGCATTAAAATATATGGCATCCCAGTGAAATAACAGAACTTCAGTTCACCACCCAGGTGAAAAAATAAAACATTGCAGAACTCACTCTGTTTAACATGATTGTCATTTTGGCTAGATTAAGAGACTCTTGGATAGAGGATTAAACTTTGAGAGCACCCACCTCCATCAATGGATTAAGCTTTGGATGAAGTCAAAGCTGAATGGACTATTTAGGACTTGGCATCTATTTGGAAGAAGTGGATTGTGAGAGAATGACCTTGGGGTAGTATCTGGTTCTTGGCCCCATTTTTTTTCCTGATACTTTTCCACCCACTCTGCATCATGAACACCATGAATAAAGCAGCTTTCCTCCACTATACAACTCTGCTATGATTGTTTCTGCCTTGGAGCCAGCCAACCATGGACTGCCTCCCCTGAAGTTGTGAGCCACAATAATCTTCTGCCTTTAAATTGCAGGTGTTGGATATTTTGTACTAGCTACAGAGATGCTGTCCAATATACTATGGGCTCATTTGAAATTATTACTTCATCCCTCATATAGAGATAATATTTTGCATGTTGTGGCAATACTGTATTTGTCTTCCCTTAAGATTTATCACCTAAATATATATTCTCAAATAGAATATTATAATTTATACTGTTTTTCTGAAATGTATATAACTAGAATTATACCATGTGCAATTGTTTTCTTTCCTTTTCAGTAATTTTTTTTTTGTTAGTGTTGGTTAGGTGTTATAACAAGCTCTACTCACTTTCATTGTTTGAGTAAATCACAGTTTAATTAACTATTCTTTTGAAGGACAGAGGGATGGTTTTCAACTAGAAGTTATAAGACTGACATGAATGGCCTTGTACGTCTTTTCATGTACATATGCGCACAAATAACTTGCATATATATATA